>JARYHS010008075.1:131564917-131610040 GCA_031002005.1 Vandiemenella viatica | reverse complement strand
AGGACGCTAGGAATACATATTTCGTCACGCTTAGTAAACAGAGATAACAGTGTACACATTTCGCAAAGCGCGCCGGAAATAATGCCACCGAACGCCATCTAGCCGCCACCAAATGAACTAGAAATTAAGCCCTTGGGAGATGGTGCCATCTGCCAGCGGATCTGTGAACTAACGGTGCAGCGCCATCTATCCGCAGATCGGGGAACTAACGTGTGACGTCAAAGCCCGGCAGCTACCGCCATCTGTGCGACAGGTCGAGGAACTAACGTGTGACGTCATACGACCTTGGCCGCCATTGGTCCATTAGAATTTCCCGCCATCCAACTGTGACGTCACGCGGACGAGTGGAGTCTCTTCCGGGGCCGGCTTAAGATCTTTTGTCCGTGCTCTCTTAATCTCCTCCTACTGAGGAGAAGAAGAAGTTGAATAAGAAGACCTGATATTCCATTAAACCAGTAAAATAGACCGTGGAATAGGTCTACTGGGGAAACCACGTTAAAGAAACGCGCCATGTACGCTACCTCATACGTGGCGTGGAAATGTGTGCATTTTTTTTTTTTTTTTTTTTTTTGAGAATACAACTTCAATGAATTTTAGAATGGCTTTTACTCAGGAACTTTAAATCTTAGGGAAAAAGGTATGTGAACAATTTTTGTAGATAATTACATGATCTACAATTTTTGTCTGAGCTATTTTTATCATAGAATCAACCGTTTCGCTAAAAAATGCGAAAACCATTTTTGCGAACTTTGATCCTGTCAAAATTTTTTGCACACACGGGATGGATGGGGACTTTTCACAATTTCATTATAATGGTATTCCTAACGTTCATGCAAATTTTCAGCTTGTTGGGAATTTATGCAAGGGTGAATGTCTATTTTGACCGGGATAAAAGTTATCTGCGCTATGTAGTTCAGGCAGCAAAGTAAAACATACGGACACACATGTCCTATGTCGAAATACGAAAATTTCCTTGATCGACCAATTTCAACCACCATCTCTCCCACACTACCATAGTTACTGAAATTCGGCCAATGTTGTTATCGATGGGTGACTCTGTGCTACTACCACACACAAACACCAGAGATCTGTGCTAGATAGTGTTTCCTCAAAAGTGATACACCACGACACATACGTTTTTGGTAGAAATATGAAAGTGCCGCAGGTCAAACAATTTCAACCACCATATCTCACGCGTCCCATAGCTACCGACATCTAACCACCATAGTACACAATAGGAGACACGACACCACTACGACACACAAACACCAAAGGTCTATGCTATGTAGTTGTGGCAGCAGAGTGACACATGTCTTTGGCCGAAATACGAAGATATCCTTGATCGGCCAATTTCAACCACCATATCTCCCACACCTCATAGCTACCGACATCTAACCACCATAGTACACGATAGGAGATACGATACGACTACCACACACAAACAGCATTGGTCTATGCTATGTAATTGTGGCAGCAGAGTGACATATACGGAGACTCATGTCTTTGGTCGAAATATGAAAATGTCCTGCATCGACCACTTTTAACTATCATATGTCCCACATTCCCACAGCTATCGACATTCGGCCAACGTTGTGCACGGCAGGAAACTCCATGCTACTTCCACACACAAAGACCAGTGATCTGTGCTAGGTAGTGGTGGTTGAAAAGTGAAATACAGGAAAACACACTTATGTTTACATATATATATATAATATTACTCGTGATATATGTACGTTACTTGTTACAGCATCGGAATATTGGCTAAGATTTTTTTTTTTTTTTTTTTAAATTGCATTTTTCTTTAAATGACAGAAAGTAAAATATCAAAAATCATTAACTGTTGTTTATTTGACTGATACATTTTGCGATTACGTACGTTTCATGCCTACTTTCTCTGAGATTTTGATGAACTTAATTGTTTCTTCTGCATAATATAATATATATATATATTATATAATCTTAGGGTGAATAAAATCTCTGAGCTTAAAAAATTCAGAAATATTATTAGATGTATTAAACACGGACAGGGGCAATAGCGCTATCATTTAACTGTCTCAAAAGCCGTAAATTTGCTGAAATACATACATGACTTGTATTTGACCTTAAAATTTCATTCTGCAAAATTAAATAATTCCTGTTTGCTTCGAAAGCATCAAATTGCTTTTTTTATTATTGAGGCTGGAAAAACATTTATAATGTAAGCTTTGGTCATACTTTCTATAATTGCCGTAGAAATCATACAGATTATTAAATAGCTGAACAATTCCAAAGAAATGAATTGTCGGATTACTTGATTTGGTAGCATATTTGTCCTGGTATCCATTTAAAATAACCTAATAACAATCGTACAGCGAATGGAAACAAAGACCACTAAAGAAAATGGTCAGAGAAATTTGTAAAAAGCAAATAAACCATGATCAAGCAGCAACATTAATTAAAGTTTTAATTAAATTGAAATTTTGCCTAGGACAGAATGACATTTGGCATTCCTGGTTATAGCAGAAACTCTGAGAGATTTAAGTTTCTTAACTGTTACTTTCATTAGCGACATCTTAATGAAAAGTGCTTGTAATTCCATGTTCTTTCAGCCAAATATTTTTCCACATTGTTTTCAGAATAATATTCTACAAAAAGCAAACTTTATGACTGTATTATCACATAAATTATTTCTGTAAGGTGTTTGTTTTGTCACAAGCCATTACCTACCTTGGTAACTAACCGAAATGTATGAATGATGTATCATTTTAAACCTTAAGGTCTCCCCATTGATCACATCATATTTTAAGAAAGGAATTTTTGGGAATTCAAACCTTAAAGGGCAATAATGTCTGAAATCCGATTTTTTTTTGTACCTCAAACCATTTATCTCCCTGCATTCCTAATCGAAATCAATAAACGAAGTATCATTTTAAAGGTTAAGATCGCCACTTTGGTGACATCATATTTTAAGAAAGGGATTTTTCTGAATTCGACGTTTAAGTGCTAAAGCGTCAATATTTTTGCAACACGTTTTTGTGTTATGAGCCATTAATCTCCCTTGATATTGTCAGACGACGAGGTTTGTCTTGGGGGTTAAGCAAAGTCACTGTCTGAACTTTGAACGATGTACATGACAGGTAGCCTCTGGTACCATAATACATTTAAATCAAACGACCACCACACTCTTTTTAAACCCCAAACGTGAAAGGAAGTATCGAAATGAGTTCACTGTACACTGTTTTAAAGTCACAAAAGATCTATATTCTTCCAAAAGATCTCCTTTACAATTTCGGTAGCAGAATTTGGATAAAGCAATCCGACTACAGTTCCACAGAAGATTTGCAGGTAAAGCACACTCACACGAGATGACAATCTCTCTTCAGGCTCCCTTACGACCTTACGTTGATAAAAGTACTACTACAGCATTTTAAAATGTACTCCAACTTCTAACCACGTGAAGCCATTCGCTCCATCAGCGGCACAAACTGGCCGTTATGACAAGAAGTAAACTGTTTGAAATCTGCTGTAATACTGTGCGTCACCAAGATAGCTACTGTTCTATTTATTGAAGTGTGAATGTCAGTGATATCAGCAAAAACCTTCTGAATTTAATACCTTCGAAAGTATTTAATAGTCTGACTCGTAATTTGCACATTTAGTTTTGTCTTCAAAATGGCTTCTTTTAAATTAATTTTAAATTCTCTTACGTCATCAGTTAATACGCCATTCTTAACAATTATGACAATCCATTTCCGAAATCTCAATTACCTTACAGAGGCTTTAAATTTTCTACCGGAATCTATATTCATTTTTAACCCTCTTAACTTCAGCTATCCTATGGCATTATTTTCTTACTTTTATCCCTTTTAGTTTAAATTGCAATTTTTTTCTTTGATTAAAAATCCTAGTTATACTTTGCCTAATAACATGACTTTATATTCAAAATATTTTAGACGGTGCTGACTACAACTGGTGATAAAGGATTGGATGTAACTTTACGTGTTCATTAGTTTTTCAGATTTTCAGTTTCAGTCCCTCTGACCACATGGCTTACAGATATCAACAAATCGAATTATCTTCTAATCTAAATTTTTCTTGCTAAAGTTAATATACTTTAAATTGCTTCTTATAATGAGTTTTAACAGTGAAAATGAATGAAGAAGACCCTTTAAGGTTGAAAAACTACCTTATATTAAATTTCTGTCTTCCACAGGGGAAGCTTTGAAATCGAAAAATAAAGTATTACTACTGGGAACAGCTAGTAAAAATACCTAAATCTATTCCTAAATGGTTTTGACAAGCTTATTGGTACATTAGAATATCTACCCGATATAGATAAGGTCTCTGCCGTGGTGACATCATAATTTAAGATAGGAATTTTTTGGAATTTAATTTAATTTAATTTTTTAATTGCAATGGAGCACATGCTCCGGTGGCAATTTCTCTACACACCCATCTTCCCGCTATCCTGCACCTACCTATACTTGCCCTCTACAAATTTTATCTTTAAATTCTTTCAAAGTTTTCGGTAAATTATTCATTATTTCTCTTGGTAACTCATTCCAATCCCTGACATTCTTACCTAAAAAAGAGAATATTCCCACACCCTTGTGCCTGAAATCGAGTGCCAGCTTGTGGTCATGGACATCTTTTCCCTTCCATGCACTACTTTTCATACCTATTGCAATATCTTTCCATGCCTCATCACCAGTATACGCCCTGTACACTCCCATTACCATCCTCATCCTCCTCCTGTCTTGCAATGAATCCCATTCTATCTCCTTTATCATATCTGTCACTGATTGCATTCTGCGATAATTTCCAAGAACAAATCAAGCAGCCCTTCTTTGCACCTTCTCCAACTCCTGTATTTGATACTCAAAATGTAGGTCACATACCACACTACCATATTCGAGCAATGGCCTGACCAACGTTTTGTAACCCAGTTCCTTTACGTCTCTCGTGCATCCCCTCATCACTCTCTCCAACAAGTGCAGAACCTTGAAACCTTTTCCTACCACCTGTCCAATGTGTCCTGACCAGTTAAGCTTGTTATCAAATGGAATGCCAAGATATTTACATTTCAAGTCTTCAGCAAGCAATTCTTCCCCCGCCTTTTATTCATAATTAACCTTTTGTTTTTTATTTGTGTATCTAATTACCTTACTCTTCTTTGTATTTATCTTCAACCAATGTTTACCAACCCAACTAGCTATCCTGTCCAGATCACCCTGCAACTGTTTACAGTCCTCTATCGTTTTGATCCTTTTATACAAAATAATGTCATCTGCAAACAATCTAATTTCAGATAGTAAACAATCAACACAATTATTCATTAGAATAATGAATAGCAATGGTCCTAATACGCTACCCTGTGGCACACCCATTTTTACTTCCACTTCTTTTGATATTACATTTCCTACCCTAACTTTCTGTTTTCTACCTTTTAAAAATTCTTCTACCCAGCAAATGACTTTCTTATCCACTCCAATGGTTTTTACCTTATTTACTACCATTTTATGGCTTACTCTGTCAAACGCCTTAGACAGACCTAGTGCTACACTATCAATTTGGCCTCCCTTGTCCATTTCATCTGAAATATCTTGCATATATCCCACCAACTGAGATTCGCATGAATATCCTTGCCTGAAACCATGTTGCCTGCTTGAAAACCACTTACGTTCCTCACATATATTTCTGATGTGGTTGGATATCAATCTTTCCATTAATTTACCTACCACTGATGTCAAACTGATTGGCCTGTAATTCTCAACTCTATTTCTCACCCCTCCCTTATGTACCGGTACTACTATTGCATTTTTCCAGTCCTGTGGTAAGCAGCAAGTGTCTAGACTCAATTTAAATAATATTTCAAGATAACCCTTAAAGTGCAAAATACCGGTATCATTACTTCAATAACGTATTTTTTTTGTCACGAGCTATTTATCTCCCTTGATATTTAATCAATATAGAAAAAATGAGGTATAATTCTAAAGAATAAAGTCTCCACCAAGGTCACATCATATTCTAAGAAAGGACTTCTTCGGAATTTGACCCATAAATGGTAAAATTATAATAATTTCCATAACGTATTTTTCTGTCACGAGATGATTATCTCCCTTCATATATAAATTTAGAAAGGTAGTATTATTTTAGAGATTAAGATCTCCGGTCTGATCACATCACATTTTAAGAAAGGAACTTTTAGGGATTCGACATTTATAGGCAATATTATCATTGTTACCATAATGTATTTTTTTATCATTAGCTATTTTTCTTGACATGACGCAACTGAAATCCAAAATTTCCTAATTCCAAGCTCATCGAATAAGGACAACGGTAGGGAGCCAATTCATATTCAAAATATTTTTCAATTTCATCGTCAAATGCCGTAGTAATACTCATGCGTTGAAATAATAACACAGTGTCAACAGATACTTTCTCATCATGAATTTTTATGGTACTACTTATAGCTAAAAGAGGAATTCCTTTATCAGCACGTTTGAGTTTAATATTATCAAATGTCAGTTCTGTCATTTTAGATATGGTGGTGTCCCATATAAATGTGTATGCGAGCAAGAGATCTATGTAAATAAATAAAAATAATTTGTAGACTGTATTTCGTTTATAATCTTTTGCAGTTTATTTCTTTCGTTAGCCTGCTTAAAAGGTTCTCTAATACCAATAACGACCGTGTTTCAGACAACCTTGACATCCCAAGATTTGCAGGTTTGTTTCTACTCAAGATCACTCAATTTAATTTTTATGCTGCTGCTAAATCAATCTTGTCTTGGTCTTTTCCTCTACTCAACAATTCTCCTAACTTCACTTCTTTTTCAGAGATCATATCCTTTAAAGCATCTCTGGGCAAACAGTATTTATTAACCTTTGTATTCTTTTTTTTTTCTTTATATATATAAATCATTTTAACTTTTAATTTACCACTATTTCACAGTGCACATCCCAAATTCGCGAGCTTTATGGCAGTTAACTTTATCATCACCAACGACTCCACTAGCAATAGACAATATTTTGTTAACCTCTGGAAAAGGATTATGTGGTGAGAACCATGGAGGAAGGAAATATATGGAAACGACGCAAGAGACCTTCACCACGCATTGAAGTGAAGCAGGGCGGAGGAGTGCGGGGGCATGGCCGGAGTGGAGGGGGCATGGCCGCTTCCATACAGACACGGGGAATATGTACAAAAACCTCAAGGGGACTGTAGGATAAAGGTGACGCCGCAATCTGGTGATGGATTATTATATAACTCGATAAGACAAATAAAAAATGAATAAAATTTTTTGATATCCTGCTTAGTTTTCGAAATATTCTGTCCCAATTGTGAAATGGTTTTGGTCGAAATTCAGAAGAAAACATTGGTCAAAGTCAAATTTGATGATGGATTCTTATTTAAAAAGACGAGACAAATGAAAAATAAAGAATAAAATTTTTCGATATCTCACCTAGTTCTAGAGATATACTGTGTCAAAAGTGAGGTGTCTTGAGTTGAAATGGTGAAGAAAAATTTCGCAAAAGTCAAATTTAATGATCGATTCTTATGTAACACGACGAGACAAATCGAAAATAAAGAATAAAATTTTTCGATATCTTGCCTAGTTTTCGGGATATACTGGGATTGGGTTGATATGCAGCCTGGACCAAAAATTAATTCTGTCATAGCTACAATGAATTACATGCAGAATGGATATTTCAGTTTTTTTTACTACCACTTGTGGTTAGGTTGAAATGCGGCCTAGAGCAGAATAAAAATAGTTATCTTGTTAACATACATAGTAAACTTAATTGGAAATGGCTGGAAGTAGTTTCCATCGCGATATACGTTTTGTCACTAACTTGGTTCTCATGAAATTACTAACAGTATTAGATAAATTCTTTGTCCCTCATGGAACAACAAAACCATTCTGGTACAGACTGCATTTAGACCTAACCACAATCTCCATTAAATCGCCGCAACATAATCAAACTATGTAGACATACCCACACATGCGTATTTGAATCGCAAACTGTATTTGCAGTAACAATATCGTTTGCTTCATCAAGATTCCTAGATTGCATAGCATAATTTAACACATTTCATTTCATCATACAGTATAAATTGCAACGTGACGAAAGAAAGCGCAATACTAAATTAATTGAATCACGATGTAAAACTACCCCCTTAAATCTCATTTTCAACACTCGTTAAAAAGTAATGCTAGTCTATTGTGTGCAAAATAGCAAGGTATGCTGATTTTCTACACTACACCAACAAAAATTTGAGAAAAAAGTCATCCCATTGAGAGCTATGACTAAATATTTATAGACAGGCAGCGAAGTTTGCAACTTCTACAGCTCACTTCAACAACGATAATTAGAATTCAACTTATTTATGAAATGATATTCCAGGTTCTTTCCTGTCTGGCCTATTTGTGCAACCGTACGCAACACAAGATGGCATTATAAAACACTTATACACATTACAAAATGAAATAATCACTACATCTAACACAATGTGAACATCGCAATTGTTTGGAAGCGCATAATCGCCGCTGCCGCCACTGCGCATGCGCGAGCCGGCTTCACCGATTTAACGTCACTTCTCCTCCATATATTTCCTTCCTCCATGGTGAGAACCAATCAAGAAGTTTTTGTACATCTTAGGATCTTTCTTTGCTCGTGTCACTTGCATCAACATGCTGATCTGATGTATCCATTCGTACACTAGCGAGATCTTCCAATGCTTCACAAACGGTATTCATTGCAGGCATACTATAAACCCATTTGCTGATGACACTCTCTTTAGTACTTCTTCCTCCATCTGTCTTCATAGATTTCATCTTTGACTGCTCTATCACCATATCCGTTGAAGTCCCACAACATAACTTATTAAAACGTTTAACCGTGAAAAATCCTCCAGTAAATCGTTGGTAAACACTAGGATTCATAGACTCATTTAATTTTATCATATCTTGCAGATATAAGTGCGCAGAGTTAGCGTAAGGAAAATGTCCTCATGCGTGGAAATAAGGAAACATTTCTTTAACGGTGTTCAAGTGAGCTTGCCAATCTCCCATACGTTCAGCTCTTATAAACTCTTTTGCAACTGATACCATGTGAAAATATTGTATCCATAGTTTAGCAGAATGGGCACTCCCAAGTAAACAATTGAACAGCAGACAGATGTTGCTTAAGGCCACGTGGTCACATAAAATGTGAGACTGGGTTTCTTTTCAGCTCATATTCTCGGAATTATCATTCAATATCAATGTATTAGCCTAGCAGACTTATATTTTTACTTATATTATGCATCCAACGATGTACATAGACAGCATAGTCATGCATATTATGGAGAATAAAACTTTAGTGAGTTTATAATGGCTTTTTCTCAGAAATGGTAAATCTTAGGGAAATAAGTATGAGAACAATTTTTGTAGATAATTACATGATTTACAATTTTTGTCTGAACTATTTTTATCATAAAACTAACCGTTTCGCTAAGAAAAAATGAGAAAAACCTATTTTTGCGAACTTTGACCTTGTATACATTTTTTTTGCACACACGGGATTGATGGGGACTTTTCACAATTTGACTATAATGGCATCCCTAACGTTAATGCAAATTTTCAGCTTGTTGGTAATTTATGCAAGGGTACCCCTATTTTTCTGGCTATATTGACCGGACTATTTCGTTTGTGTGTGGTAATAGCATCGAGTCTCCAACCGTTAGTATGGTTGTTAGATGTCGGTAGCTGTCAATCCAAATTCTTTACAAACACGAACTAAGTCGCGGGTACCAGCTAGTATCATTAAAAAAGACCTATATTTGTTTTTTCCTCATTAGCTTTTCCAGAATAAATTCCTATTGATATCCGTCGTTTTTGATGGGCGTTAAAACACGGTAGTATATACACTGAAGAGCCAAAGACACTTGTATAGGCACGCGTATGCAATCACAGAGATATAGAAGCACTGAGAGAACGGCGTTGCGGTCGGCAACGCCTATATAAGACAACAGGCGTCTGGCGCTGGCGTTAGATTAGTTACTGCTGTTATAATGGCAGGTTATCGCAATTTAAGTGAGTTTGAGCGTCGGGAGATAGGACATTGCATTTCCGAAGTAGAGATGAGGTGGGGATTTTCTGGTACGTTGGAGTGCATCGTGAATATCGGGAATCCGGTAAAACATTAAATCTCCGACATCGCTGTGGCCGGAAAAAGATCCTGCTAGAATGGGACAAATGACGATTGAAGAGAATTGTTCAATTTGACAGAAGTGCAACCCTTCCGCAAATTGCGGCGGATTTCGTCGATATGGGCTTTCGGAGCCAGGCCCAATTGTGTACCCATGCTGGGTGCACGACACAAAGCTTTATGCCTCGCCTGGACCCGTCAATACTGACATTGGACTGTTGATGATGGGAAACATGTTGCCTGGTCTGACGAGTCTCGTTTCCAATTGTATCGAGTGGATGGATGTGTAATGGGATGGAGACAAGCTCATGAATTCATGGACACTGCATGTCGCCAGGGGACTGTTCAAGCTGGTGGAGGCTCTGTAATGGTGTGGGGCATGTGTTGCTGGAATGATATAGTTCCCCTGATACGTCTAGATGGTGAAACGTATGAACACATTCTGGCTGATCACCTGCATCCATTCATGTCCATTGTGCATTCTGACGGACTTGGGCAATTCCAGCAGGACAATGCAACACCTGATATGTCCAGAATTGCTACAAAGTGGCTCCAGTTACACTATTCTGAGTTTAAACACCGCCGCTGGCCAGCAAACTCCCCAGACATGAGCATTATTGAGCATATTTGGGATGCCTTGCAACGTGCCATTCAGAAGAGATCTTCACCCCCTTGTACTTTTATGGATTTATGGACTGCCCTGTGGGATGCATGGTGTCAGTTCCCTCCAGCAGTACTTCAGACATTAGTCAAGTCAATGCCATGTCATTTTGTGGCATTTCTATGTGATCTATGTGATCTGTGTGATCACATAGATCACATTGGGGCCCTACACGAAATAAGGCAGATGTTCCAGTTTCTTTGGCTCTTCAGTTTATATATATATATTTCTGGTAAACTATACAATTCAAGGAATGCAATGATCTTGTGCATTATTAATTTCCAAATGACATATTAGTGCTTAGGATGAAATGAATGCAATGTGGTGGGAAGGAAGAAACAGAGTGTCTTTAAATTTAATTAAAAATGAATTGTTAATTTATTTATAAATCTAAATTAAGAATGCAGCAACCAGCCATAACACTTTTTCAAATGATATAAAACATTAATAGCTTAAGCAAGAAAGACTTTAGGCAATAAATACCTAAATTTAAAAGTGCCTTTTTTATTTTATTTTATTCGTTGAGGCCAACTAGGACCACGTTACGGATTTGTGCATTTGGCAGTGAGTGTCATCTTCTTTTGGGCCCAGAACTCCTTCATTCATTTTGAATTCACCTGTTTGCACTCCTCAGTTCAGAGTGTACCACGTCTTCTGTTGGAGTATTCGCCTCGGCTTGTCCCACTTGCCATTTACTTCTTCCGAAATATATCTCAGTTGAAAGCGTCTTCTGGTTCTAGTCCCATTAAATGAAGATCTTGTTTAATATTTACAAACCATGGCATTACAGTTTTGGGTCTGGAATCAAATAAATTAAAGATTTTGTTTTGTTAGTCTGTTCTCCTCCATCCGTTTGAGGTGGCCAGCGAATCGGGCCCGTCTTTTGCGGATTGTTTCAGTGATTTTCTCTATTTTGCTGTAGACTTCTTTGTTGTTCTCTTTTGATTGACACCACTCTTAAAGTTAGAACCCAGAATTCCACTAATAATTTGTCTCTCTTTTTTTCTCCATTTCTCCCAGAAGAAATAATTTGCTTACAACAAATCAACACGGATTTTGGAAGAAAAGATCTTGTGACACACAGCTGGCCCTATTTACACACAACGTAATGAAAATTATTGGTGCAGGTTCACAAGTAGATGCAATTTTTTTAGATTTTCAGAAAGCCTTTGACCCTGTGCCACACAACCGCCTTTTAGCGAAGCTACGAGCCTACGATATATTGGATCAGCTTTGCAAAAGGATAAAGGATTTTCTAACTGGTCGATCGCAGTATGTCGTTGTTGAAGGAGAAAGTACTTCTAATCTAGATGTTACATCGGGCGTACCTCAAGGAATTGTAATAGGACCACTTCTTTTATTAATTTTTATAAACGATCTCGGAGACAAAGTGAAAAGCCTTTTTAGATTGTTTGCTGATGATGCAGTTATTTATAGGGAAGTAAGGAATTTGGCCGATTGTTTAGCAATTCAGCGTGATCTGGATGTTATTTTGGCATGGTGCGCTGAGTGGCAACTCACACTAAATTGTAAAAATTGTAAGACAATGAGCATAAGTAGCAAAAAGAGTCCAATTGTTCAGAAATACGAGGTAAACAGTTCAGTTATTGATATGGTCGATTCTATTAAATATTTGGGAGTAACAGTACAAAGGAACATGAAATGGGACTTACATATTAATACATTGGTAGGTAGAGCTAATTCTAGGCTGCGGTTCCTAGGTCGAATTTTGAAAAATTGTAATGAACAAACAAAGGAGATAGCGTACAAATCTCTTGTGCGTCCACATTTGGACTATTGTTGTGCCATCTGGGATCCGTTTCATAAGGGGCTGATTGAGAGTACAGAGAAGAGCCGCTCGATTTGTGACCGCTTGCTACATTCCTTATGAAAGCGTTACAGAACTGATTAGTAGATAGGCTGGGAGTCTCTGGTAGATAGACGACACACGTTTCATATAAACTTATTGGTAAACATGCGTACTCCCACTTTCACTTACGAGTGTAGTGAAATACTTCGTCCACCAAACTATTTGGGTCGGAATGACAGGAAAGATAAAATTAGAGAAATAAGGTGCCGCACTGATACTTATATGAATTCTTTTTTTCCTCGTACCATTAGGAATTGGAATGCACAACAAAGAGATTAGGTTTGGTGCTGAGCACCCTCTGCCACCCACAGTTTTGTGATTTGCAGAGTATATATGTAGATGTAGATAGATGTAGAAGTCCTTTATCGGCATTCAGGAACAAGGTTTCAGCTGAATAGAAAACTACTGGTTTCAGAACTGTTTCATAATGATGTATTTTAGTATTTTTTAGATCACTCGCGAAGTTTGGTAGGCTATTTCTAGTTTGCGAATCCTTTCCTGAATAGCTTCTTTGTCCAATCTGTTTTTCATAATGATATCACCAAGGTACTTAAATTTTTTCGCTTGATTAATGTCCCCGTATTTGGTTTGAAGTTTTGGTGGAGCATCCTTGATGTTAGTCATTAAGTTTTCAAAAGATATCTGTAAGCCGGTTTTTCCTTCAGCAAATCAATTTGGATCCTATTAGTTTCTAAGTCATCTGATACGACAGTGATATCATTGGCAAAAGCCAGTGTGTCTATTGTGATACATTTAGATTTAGTTCCTGTTCTTGATGGGCTGTAGTCAATTTCCTTTCATTTCGCTCGCTAGGTCTGAATGATCTTTTTGAGAACACAGTTAAAAAGTAGTGGAGACAGACCGTCACCTTGTCTGACTCCAGTTATGACTTCAAATGGATTTGACAACATCCTAAAACTTAACTTTTGATTTTGTGTTTGTCAGTGTGGATCTAATTATAGCCAATAATTTTAGGTCAACTCCAAATTCAAAAGGATGTTCAAAAGCACTTCCCAAACTATGCCTTTTTTATATAAACTTTTTATTTTCTACTTCAAAAGACAAATATATCTACTTTATTGCTTCTAAATAAGGTACCGAGCGTGGTGGTGTAACGGATAGCGTTCTGGCCTCGCATTCGGGAGGACGGCGGTTCGAATCCCCGTCCGGGCATCCAGATTTGGGTTTTCCATGGTTTCCCCAAATCACTCCAGGTGAATGCCGGGATGCTTCCTTCAAAAGGCCATGGCCGAATTCCTTCCCATTCCTTGCCCCCATCCTTTCCTGTCTCTAAAGACCACGTTGTTAAAAAGAGACGTTAAACTGTTAAAAAAAAAAATTCTAAATAAGGTGGTAAACCTAGCCGGAAAGTATTGGTTGTTTTGTCAATATATCTAAAACAAAGCAATTATTTGCCTGTTCCATGGTCAATAGAATACATCTTGCTTTGAAATTTCATCACAGTTGGTGGAAAGTAGGTGAAATTAGGTGGAGCTGTGAGTGCGAGGGAAGGTTGTAGCTTCAGAATAAGACTGATACCAAAGCTATCTGAAAATGAGTAGTGTACATGCTAATATTGCTACCACAGAATCCATGTAATATATGATAACATACATATAGGTTTTTGGTTCACTTGATCTGATACCTAACTATGAGAGTGCATGACAAAATACAGGGTATGGTTCCACAAAATAAGAATTTCTTACGAAAGTTCAGTAACGAACATGGTCATAGATATATTTTGAAATTTAAAGCCATCTTTGCCTTTAAGGCCAATGTCAATTGTCTATCTAGGAATTTTCTGAGCCAGGCAAAAACTTTCTGATTTCTGTCCCTTCAAACATATTTGGTCGTTCTGCCCCCAATTTTCACCACATAAATTTGCCATTTGTCACTCCCATTGTTACCACTCAGGGCAATAGTGGAGCAGTTGCCGCCACATAAATTAGACATTTGTTTCTCCTTCAAACATAATTTTTCTGCCCCATGATCAAGCAGCCTGGGGCAAGCCAACACCACCTAGAGGAGAAGGCCTGGCCACTCAGTTTGTGATGTCACACATGTCAGGCATAAGCTCCCGTCAGACGCGACAGAACATTACAATCAAAATATTAGATTAATTGTTTTTCTGTTGTGCTACAAAGACTTCTTTTTGGCTTTTTCCCCCAAAATATTATGGGTAGGAACTATTTCACATTTTTCTAAATATAGAAGCAGAAATGTTTAAAACTTTGTGATATTTCAATGTTCTTATTTATTTGAAAATAAATTGGTCAACAAATAACAGCATTTTTAGCCTAATGAATGAATCTTTTAATATTTCCATTAAAGACAATATCAGTGATATTTCTTTTCAATTAGAAAGAAAATTATCGATATTTATTGATAAAAACAATTTCAATGATATTTCTTTTCCACTGGAAAAATTGATTATGAGTTTGTTTTCCCCTTCCACATGCTGTCGAAAAATCAGTATCTTGTTTTTTCATCATCCTACAACAGCCATATATAAGAAACCTCAACAGACATACAAATACTGTTTAATTTGATTAGAGCACAAATATTTTACCACATACAACAGCTAACATCAACTTTTAAAATAATAATAATATTTAACAAGTGGAGTTTTTATTAAAAAAAAATCACACATGCTCACACACAGTAAGAGTAAACAAATGACTTCGGCTTAATCTTTGTTGAGTTGGTCAAAATATATTGAATGATTTCGATATATGTGTGCGTGCTATATCTTTGTTGTTGTAAAATCTTTGTACCGACATGCTGCAGCTGTAGCCTGTACAGTGGCAGTATATTATATTGTCTCTGGCAGTAGTTGTTTCCTGTACGTTGCGCTGTGCGTATCAGCAATAAGAACTTAACAGGTTATGGGCCCAGGTATCCAGTGCAGGAATTGCTGAATAAAACAGAAGTGTTGTTAAAGTCCTTTGTGTGTTGTTGTTCATAAATATGGCCACGAATTATCTAGTAAATGTGCCGAAGCTGAAAGGTCGCGAGAACTACGGAGATTGGGCGTTCGCTATCGAAAATGTGCTTATTCTCGAAGGATTAGCGGAATGTATTTCAGAAGTAGTTACAGCGGAAGATTCTAAGGCTAAAGCGAAGATAATTCTAACGATTGATCCATCTTTGTATGTGCATGTGAAAGAAGCAAAAACAACAGTGGACTTGTGGCAGAAACTGAAGTCATTGTTCGACGATTCTGGTTTTGCAAGAAGAATTAATTTATTGAGGACACTGATATCAATACGTCTAGAAAATTGTGATTCGATGACAAACTATGTGAACCAGGTAGTAGATAATGGTCAGAAATTACGTGGAACTGGTTTTGGTATTAGTGATGAGTGGATTGGTTCCTTATTGTTAGCAGGATTGCCGGAAAAATATTCTCCTATGATAATGGCAATTGAACATTCAGGAATTCAAATCACAACGGACACAATAAAAAGTAAGAAGATGTTACTTGTGCCAGTAGTGCTTTTAAGGTTAAGAGTTGGCAAAGTAAGCCGAAGTTTTCTCACCGAAATGTAGTGGGAAATCAAAATAAGAAGGACGTTGTCTGTTACAATTGCAAGGAGTCAGGACATTTTAAAAGATAGTGCCCTAACAGTGATAAAAGACAAGGAAAAACTTCAAACGTTTTCAGTGCAATGTTTATGAGTAGCTCTTTTAACAAAAGTGATTGGTATGTTGATTCAGGGGCTAGTGTGCATCTCACAGCAAATGAAGACTGGATAAGAAACAAAGTAAATAATGTTAAAGTGCATAAACTAATGGCTGTGAATCAGACAAAAATTCCAGTGTTGTGCTCTGGAGAAGTTAGTATAACAACTGTAGTTGGAAAGAACGCTTTTGATATTACTGTGAAAAATGTTGTGTGTGCTCCAGAACTAACTACAAATTTGCTCTCTGTAAGTAAGTTGATTGAACATGGAAATTCTGTTGAGTTTAATAGGGATAAATGCAATATTTATAACAGGCATAATCCTCGCAGGGGCCTGGTACGCAAGTGCCAGGTACGGGTTTGGCGAACCCGCGGTGCCCGAGCTGGAAACTTGTGAGCGCCGCAAGTTTCCCACACCGTAAACTCCTACCATGCTTCAACGACCACCGTAGGGCGTGGCGGTGGAACGTTGTGTGCCTAGGAGAACGGGGATCTTCGCTTCATCGCCCGGATCGCGAGGATGGTAAAAACCTCTATAAAAAACCCCTTAACCTCAAGGTCGGACACGTGCCAAGGAGGTGCATGGGTGAGAGGCAGATCACTCGCTAACGTGCAACCTCAGGGGCACCTGCGCACCCCTGTTGTATTAGCGCTTCTTTTTAAACTGGTTTTACTCGTGGGACCAAAACGAAGTCTACCACAAAAACCAAAAAAACCCTGCGGTACGGGTGTGCCACAGGTTAATCCCAATACACCCAGTTCTAAGAAGCGGGTGAGGGTCGATAGCCCCCCCGGTTCAGAAAGTAACAGTGACAGAAAAGTTTGTTCGATACCGAACGCTTTTATAGTGATGCAAAGGATGGAAGGGACCTTCGAAAAAGTTTCACCGTTTTACATTTCAAAGGGGTTGGAGGGTCTGATAGGGACCCTGAATTCGGTGAAGAAGCTGAGGAACGGGACGCTGCTGCTGGAAACTACAACCAGTAGGCAAGCTACCCAACTCCTTAACTGTGAGAAGCTCGGGGAGTTCGCAGTCAATTGCGAACTCCACAAATCCCTGAATAGTTCCAAAGGCGTTGTCACCTGCCGCGACTTGATTAACATAGGGACCGAGGAACTCGTTAAGGAGTGGAAGGAGCAGAAAGTGGTCGAGGTACGTCAAATCACACGAAGGGTTAATGGAAGTATTGAAAAGACTGCCACCTTCGTCCTGACGTTTGACACTCCAGTACTACCCAAGAACATAAAAGCAGGCTACATCAACCTGAACGTCCGTCCGTATGTTCCGGACCCGATGCGCTGTTTTCAGTGTCAGCGGTTCGGACATACGACGGCGTGATGCAAGGGTAATCCCACCTGTGGCAAGTGTGGCAAGGGGGCACATGAGCCGGGCGTTAGTTGCACGCTACCACAGGTGTGCGTCAACTGCTCCGGATCGCACCCAGCCTGGAGTAGGGAGTGTCAAGTGTATCTTGAAGAGCGCAAGATACAGGAGCTGAAGACCAAAGAGCGGATTCCCTATGGGGAAGCAAAAAAGAGGGCCAAGTCGCTCGCCGCTCCAATTTTTGGGACCAGTTTTGCAAAGATGGCTTCAGCTCCCGTCAGGAAGCAGAGTGCTGCTACCCAGACGTCCTTCGCAGACATGAGCACGAGTACTTCGTGCTCATGTCAATGCAAATGCGGTGCTAAATCCGCTAAGGTCGTTAC
Organism: Vandiemenella viatica; assembly: GCA_031002005.1. NCBI lineage: Eukaryota > Metazoa > Arthropoda > Insecta > Orthoptera > Morabidae > Vandiemenella > Vandiemenella viatica. The sequence continues at coordinate 131,591,947 of JARYHS010008075.1, read as the reverse complement.
GTCTAAGATCGCAGACGTTGGTAGCAGCACGTCTGACACCTCGACCACACCAGCAGCAGTAATAACAACTATTCCACCAGCACCAACAGTAGCAGTCAACCTAACACCACCTCCCATTCCTCCACGCGCTGTAGCGATACCTTTTGCTACCAGCGCCAGTGGAGGTGACCAGAAGATCCGTGGTCGGAAGTTTAGACAGACTGATCCGACCCAGTTTGTCAAGTTCCCCTCTTCGTCTCCTCCCAGACTGCCCAGCAGTAAGGAGGGTAAGAGGCAGAGGAAGAAAAAGAAAAAGGATGGGGAAAAATTTGAAGAGTCCTCTGGGTCGGAGATGTCTGTCTCCGTTCCTGGGCAGGATGAAAATGAGATGCTGGTGGACGAGTTTGGTCCCGTTCCTCAGCAGGAAGTGACCGATGACCCACCCGATCCGGGGCGGGTGAGGCTAAATAGGTAAGGATGGCTCCCATACTCCAATGGAACATTAATGGTTTTATGGCTCACAAGGAGGAGTTACAACTCTTAGCACGGTCTGATCCCTTGTGTCTCTGTCTCCAAGAGACACACTTCAGACCAACACGTCAACCTGTGCTAAGAGGTTTTGATGTATACCGAAAGGACGATACCGAGGGTGATCGAGCGAAGGGGGGAGTGGCGGTGTTTGTACGGAACACTGTCCACTCCGAACCTGTAGCTCTCACCTCTCCCTTACAAGCAGTAGCAGTTAAATTGCATGGACCGGTGCAACTGACTGTATGCTCAATATATCTGCCGCCGGGATCACCAGTTGATTGCGGTCAGCTGGCTGACATCACTCGGCAACTCTCTCGGCCTTTTCTCCTATTGGGAGACTTCAACGCGCACAATTACTGCTTCCGGTTCGTCCTCTGCCATTGATCTCTCTCTTTGCTCTCCTTCAATTGCGGACTGCGTGCATTGGGAAGTGGATCGTGACCTACATGGAAGCGACCACTTCCCAATATGGATACACATAGAATTCGAACGAGGGGTAAGAACATCCATACGGAAATGGAATATTAGCAGAGCTGACTGGCAGCTCTATAGTCGTTCAGTCCATCTTGAACAGCGCCATAGCATCAATGAGAAGGTGAAACATCTCACAGATGTAATTCACCGGGCGGCTGATATATCCATCCCTGGCAACTCTGGAGCGTTGCGCAGAACGCCCGTCCCCTGGTGGAACGAGGAATGTCGTTCCGCTATCCAGGGTCGCAGACGGGCCTTGCGTCGGTTTAAGTTGCAGCCGACACCCGACAACCTCGCAGCGTTCCGGGTTGCTAGAGCTAAGGCACGTCGTGTGATTAAGGAGAGCAAGAGGAGGTCTTGGCAGACCTTTGTGAGCACCATTAATCGTTCCACATCGTCAACAAAAGTATGGGAGTCAATCCGCCGTATATCTGGGAGGTACTCTCGACCGCCAGTATCTGGATTACTGGATCAAGGGCGTGTAGTCACCGATGATCGAAGCATAGCGCAGCTGATGGCAGAACACTTCGCTGCCATCACTTCGTCTGCTGGATTGGACCATCAGTCCCAGCAACGTAGAATATCTGCCGAAAGGCAAGCCATTTGCTTCGACTCGTCTGATATGCAGCAATACAACAGCCCATTTTCATCTTGGGAGCTGGAGTCTGCTCTAAACAGCGCCAAGGACACTGCACCAGGGCCTGACCAGATCCAGTACCAGATGCTGAGGTATCTTAGCAAAGATGCAAAAGAGTACCTCCTGGGTATTTTTAATGATGTTTGGACCGAAGGACACTTCCCCGACTCGTGGAAAGAAGCAACGTTAATCCCGATTTTAAAACCAGGAAAAGACAAGTTGTTGCCAGGTAGTTATCGCAGCATCGCCTTAACGAGCTGCGTTGGGAAGACACTAGAGCGGATGGTGAATCGCCGCCTCGTCTGGTGTCTCGAGTCCCGTAAGCTGCTGACCCGTTTTCAGTGTGGATTCAGGAAGTTCCATTCCACCACGGATAACCTGATCCTACTGGAAACGGCAATTCAAGACGCTTTCATCCGCAGCCAACACCTAGTTGGTATATTTTTTGACATCGAAAAGGCATACGATACTACCTGGCGACATGTTATTTTAAAACAGTTATATGAATGGGGATTTAGGGGAAATCTACCCCGTTTTTTAAAATCATTTTATTGCGACGTTGCTTCCGGTACCGAGTCGGTAGGGAAGTGTCCGACATTTTTATTCAGGAAAACGGTGTTCCTCAAGGATCAGTTTTAAGTGTGACTCTTTTTGCCATAGCAATTAATAGCATCTCAACTGTTATAAGGAGGCCCATCCGGTTCTCCTTATACGTTGACGACTTTTTAATTTTTATTGCATCGTCTAGCCTGATAAGCGCTGAGCGGCAGCTGCAGCTCACGCTGAACAGGCTGGATGAATGGTCAGCACACACCGGCTTTCGTTTCTCTGCTGAGAAAACCCAGTGTGTGCTTTTTAGCCGCAGTAGAAGTCTTTTAGCAGAACCTCATCTCACCTTGAGGAACACCGTTTTAAGTTTTAGCGAAACTGTTCGGTTTCTGGGCCTCATTTTTGACACTCAGCTTACTTGGCTGCCACATCTTAAGGATGTTAAAGCCAGAGCCTTGAAAGCGCTTAATGTTTTAAAGTGTCTGTGTGGCAGGTCGTGGGGCGCTGACCGCTCCTGCCTGCTACAGTTTTATAGAGCCTTTGTACGGTCGCGGTTGGAGTACGGTTGCATTGTCTACGGTTCGGCACGGGACAGCTACCTCCGTATTCTGGATAGTGTCCACCATGCAGGAATTCGTCTCGCCACAGGTGCATACCGCACCAGTCCGATACCCAGCATTTGTGCTGAGTCTGGCGAGCCGCCGCTTTCCATCCGCCGGCGTCTCCTCATGGTGCGACACTATATACATATTGCCACAACTCCTGGCAGTCCCGTGTACGACGTAGTTATTCATCGCAACTTTGAGCGGCTATATACCAACCGTCAAAGAGCAACTAAACCGTTCAGCTACCGTACAAAGGCTATATTGGAGGAATATGGGTTTCAGATGCCTTCTTTTTATCACCAGGGTTGGAGTAAATCTCCTCCCTGGCTTTTGAAGAGGCCCAAAACAGTTTTAGAATTGTCGCGGTACAACAAGCTGTGTACCGCCGACAATGTTTTTACCCGAACTTTTAGCCATGTTTTAAATCAGTTTCGCGATTTTACCCCGGTATACACGGATGGGTCTAAGCAGGCTAACGGAGTAGGCTGCTCGGTAGTGTTCCCTCGAGCGACTTATAATTACAAGCTAAATAGCTGTTGCAGCGTGTACACTGCAGAGTGTTACGCTTTGTTAAAGTCGCTCCAGCATATGAAAGTAAGTCGCAGCATGAAGTACATCATATGCTGTGATTCCCTCAGCTGCATCCAGGCCATGGGAAGCATGTACCCAGCAGATCGTCTTGTCCAGGACATACAGGACACCCTCCGATCCCTCCAATCTTCTGGAAAGGAGGTCGTATTCTGCTGGGTACCTGGTCATGTGGGAATCAGGGGGAACGAGGCAGCTGATGAAGCTGCCAAGTTAGCCTGCAACAAGGTCCGAATTGACTTTGATCCGGTCCCAAAGTCTGACCTTGCCTCGGCGGTGAAAAGATTTGTTTCCGACGTTTGGCAGAGGCAGTGGCTGGAGGTAGAGCATAATAAGCTCCGGCTGGTCAAACCGACCGTTCAGCCGTGGAGCAGCTCCTTCCAGCGGGCGAGGAGGGATGAGGTTCTCCTTACTCGCCTCCGTATAGGACACTGTCCCCTGACGCACAGCTTTCTTCTCCGCCGGGAGGACCCTCCGGAATGTAATGCTTGTGGCGTACCTCTTACAGTGCGCCACATTTTAGTTGATTGTGATTTGTTTTTAGACTTAAGGGCAGACGTTGGCCTGGCGAACGATCTGGCCCTTATTTTAAACAATGAGACCAGCAGTGTGGCGAGTGTTTTAAAATTTTGCGTATTGGCCGGTCTAGTGCCTAAAATTTTAGGCAGATCGGCCTAGTTTTAAGATGGATGGGTGGCCCCTTTACAGCTACTCATCCATGTGCATTGTTTTTTAATTTTTATATTTTTAAATTCCTTTTCGCTGGCCACTATACAGCCGGCGAGAGATGTAGTGTTTTTAATTATTTTGGGACCCTGTATGGCCCCTTTACAGCCATTCAGTTGGTGCACGGTCTTCTGTTCTGGTGGCCCCTCTTCTAAGCCACGTTTTATATATGGTAATTATTTTATTTGCTGTCTGTATGGTCGACCCCTTTACAGTCGACCATGCAGTCAGTATTTTAGTACTTTGAGCCACAGTTTATGCTGGTATTGTTAGGGCGCTAATGACCCCGCTGTCGACGCGCCCTAAAACAACAACAACAACAACAACAGGCATAATGAACTAGTTGCAACTGCAAATCTTACTGATGGTGTATACAAGCTAAATAAGGTCATGGTACATATTCCCAAAGTTAAGAGAAAGAAATGGTATAAAAAAGGCTATAGACTTTGTGATCCTGAAACGAATGATGTAGTGATAAGCCGAGATGTGACAATAATGGAAAATATTAATGATGCAGAAACTGAAATAAAGAATCATGAAGAAATCATCACTTCAGTGGGGGATGATGAAGAAAACAAGAAGTCTGATACTGCATTAAGAGAGGACTTAGGCCTACATGATGTCTCAAAAGAAGTAATTACATCAGAGAAAGAAACTGATGATGATGAAAAATGTGGTACGCAAGAAGATGAAGTAAAGAAAATTAGAAGATCACAAAGGCAGTCAAAACCAAATAGAAGATTTGATGATTATGATATTTGTTTCTTGGCTGGAACTTTGGATCAACTCGAGGACCCGACAACCATGCAGGAGGCCCTTGATGGACCTGATGCAGAAAAATGGAAACAAGCCATGGAAGAAGAGATACAAGCTTTTGAAGACAACGATGCTTGGGAAGTGGTAAATCTTCCAGAAGGTGCAAGTGCTGTGCAGTGTAAGTGGGTGTTCAAGAAAAAAGTCAACACTGAAGGTAAAGTGCAACATTGTGCCAGGTTAGTAGCAAAAGGATTCACTCAGAAACCTGGAGTTGATTATGGTGAAACTTTTTCTCCTGTGGTAAGACATTCAACACTTAGACTTTTAATGGCTTTGTCTGTTGAACTAGATTTGAACATTTCCCATCTTGATGTTAAGACTGTTTTTTTAAATGGTATTCTTAAAGAGGATATTTTCCTGAAACAACCTGAAGGTTTAAATCTTTGTAGTGATAAAAGAAAAGTTTTAAAGTTAAAAAAGGCAATGTATGGTTTAAAGCAATCATCCAGAGTGTGGAATCAAAGAGTAAATGATGTTTTAAGCTGTATAGGTTACAAAAATCTGATTTGGAACCTTGTTTGTTCACAAAACATAAAGATGAAGGTTTAGTTACTATGATAGCATTATATGTTGACGATTTTTTAATTTTTTCCAATGACTCAAGTGAGACTGAATTTTAAAAAAATAGGTTGAGTTCAGAGTTTGAAGTGAAGGATTTAGGAAAGGCTAAAAATTGTTTGGGAATGGAAATCAAATATGATAAGGCTAATGAAGTGCTAGCTGTAAGTCAAGAGAACTATATTGATCAATTATTGAAAAGGTTCAATATGACAGACTGTAAAACTGCAAAGACTCCTGTTGAAACTAAACTTGATTATTTAAGTGAAGAGGGAACTAAAACTGATGATGTGCCTTATCAGGCCCTAATAGGTAGCTAGTTTAATGGGTTTAATTCTAGATGGGGATACTGCTGCCTCGTGACTGTTAACGTGATGTCACGTTCACGTACAGTCATCATTTATTATTGTATTGTGCCCTCGCTACGCTCGGTCACAATAATTTAAAGCTATACAATATCAACATAAACTGATATCCCGAAGGTAGATCAGAGGCAGGCGGCCGCTGGTAAGCGGCCGCAGATGTCCGATAACACAACAGGATGTTCAATGTTTCAGGTGAAGCTCGCATTTCAATAATAAATTATCTGCTGCTAACTTTGACAAGTAATAACACGTATTTTACGCAGCTGACTACGTGAACGTGACGTCACGTTAACAGTCGCGAGGCAGCGGTATCCCCATCTAGAATTAAACCGTTTAATGTATTTATCAGTACTAACAAGACCTGATATCTCTTTCAGTGTAAGTTACTTAAGCCAGTTCAATACTTCTCATACTGAAAAACATTGGAAGTGTGCTAAGCGAATTTTGAGATATCTGAAAGAGACTAAGAATTATGTTTTAAAGTTTAAGAAAGGAGGTTTAGAATTATGTGGTTATGTAGATGCAGATTGGGCAAACTGTCCCTTAGACAGGAAGTCCTACGCTGGTTTTATTTTTAAGTTGGGTGGCTCTGTAGTGTCTTGGCAGAGTGCTAAACAAAAGACTGTTGCTCTGTCTAGCACAGAAGCAGAGTATATGGCTCTTTCTGAAGCTTGTCGAGAGGCCATTTATTTAAAGAATTTGTTAGATGAACTCGTAGGCTATAATAAGTGTATAACATTGTTTAATGACAGTCAGAGTGCCCTGAAATTGTCTGTTGACCCGTCAAATCACAAGAGGTCGAAGCACATTGATGTTCAACATCATTTTATAAGAGAAGTTGTGTCAAATAAAATTGTAAAACCTCTCTATTTACAAACTGCTGATATGCCTGCAGATATCATGACTAAAGGATTGGGAAAAGAGAAATATTATGATTTTCTGAAATGTCTAGGTTTAGATATTATTTAAGGAAATCATTCAAATGTTTTGAAGTGGGGGTGTTGAGTTGGTCAAAATATATTGAATGATTTCGATATATGTGTGTGTGCTATATCTTTGTTGTTGTAAAATCTTTGTACCGACATGCTGTAGCCTGTACTGTTTAGCAGTAGTTGTTTCCTGTACATTGCGCTGTGCGTATCAGCAATAAAAACTTAACAATCTTTATTGGAAGTGCAGCATTAATTAACAAGAATTACACATTTAGTCACAAATGCATTATATCACATAAGCACAATACAGACTAAAAATAACTGATAAACAGCAAATCCATTTTTGTCATTGAAATAAAATAAATTAAAATTGATCATATACATCTTTTAGAAGATTGGTTACTGAATTTTTCACAGTCTGATTCTTCTTATGTCACTGAAGAATATCTATAATTCTTTATTTCAGTTATTGAACACAGTGCTGATACTAATGAAAAGAACCACAGAACACTGTCCTTTGAATAACCTCTTTCAGATCCAGAATCATTGAGAGTAAAACCAACTCTCTAAAATCTTATGACTTGCCCAGGCTATTGCCACCTCTCTCAAATGAAAACATTTAAAATACTTATTTTTATCACAATATATTAATTTATAAACTTTAATATAATTGAAATTTCTCATATTTATTGTATCTATGAGGAAACATTAGTGCCTATTAGTGTTTTTTCACTCTAAACAGGTGTAGCTTCTCATAACTAATACATATTTAATACATAATTCAAATTTAAGTCTTTTTAGCACTGATGGGCACAGTATTAAACAGAGTAAGCCAAAACAATTAGGAGGGAGTTAGTCTGCTTGAAATTAGAATCATTATACACTTTAAATGTCAGAGGCCACAAAATAAGAGATTTCACTGTATTCCTGGTCCAGTATAATCTAATACTTTTTTATTCTTTTCTCTTGAAAGTTTAACGGTCAAAGTGTATGTAAGCAGTTTGTAAGTAGTGATGAATTTTAACTGCTGTCTCTAGTTGTGTCTGGATGCTGATATCCATCCTATCACTGTAAATTGGCGTTCTTTTGAAAAATGTAATTGTAAACCTGCCACGAAGAGATTATTGTATCAGTTATAATCATTCTAAAGAAAAATAAAATTAAATCATTGTGATGGAGAATAGAACTGTTCCTGTGCAATAACAGAAATGTTTCTCATGTATCAAGAGCAGTCACATAATATTGGTAAGCACAACCTGAATCTAAACACCTCACAAGTAACTACAAAGTATAACTGTTAATAATTCTTTAGCAAAATAAGATATTTCTGCGAATATACTGCACTAAAATATTAGTGTACTAACAATCACAATCATAACATTAAACTGCCCTTCAACTTAACTGTGAATTGTGATAATTATGCTTTCATTTCTCTATCATAAATTACTGCATCTCAGAAGTTGAAATGAATTTTAATTCACCATCAAATTTTCGGTCGGATTATGTTAATGTACAACACAAAACTCATAAGTTCTAACTGATTAATTTCTTATTATAAGCATGATACTGCAAATATTGCGATCAAGTTTATATCACTATACAGTGAATGTGTTATTGCGCTTCCTTCAGTCCCATTGCATTTCACACTGAAGGTATATAATGAAACTGTGACAACTTATGCTATGTAAACAAGAAATCCGGTTGCAGAAAATGTTGCTATTATTTGAAATGTAGTTCTTATGCATTTAAGGTTTGTTTGTTTGTTTTTGTAGTAGCAATGACAGCGCAGATAGAGGTTAGGTTGAAATGGACCCTGGACCAGAATGGCCTCCTTACAGCAAAGAGACGAGGAATTTGGTTATTATTAGTAAGTAAACTGCTAGTGACGATGTGTATCTCGATGTAAACTACTTTCAAATAATGTTACTGTTATAGCTAATTAATAATAAAAATACAAGACGAAACAAACGTAATATTTTAAGGTAGAAAGATACTTACTTTGAAATAAACTGTGGTGTAAAGTTTCTATGCATTGCAGATATACATCACTGGCACAATGCAATCTCTTTAGGAGATGGAAATAACCCATTTTTTGGTCTCTATGGATAATTTCCATTGCATCTAAGAATGTAACATGTGTATACCATTTCTGTAGAATAACAATTCGCTAATAAGTATTGTAGAAAACAGTGAAATTTGAAAAAAACAACTCTCTCTTTGCATGCTCATCGGCTTACAAATTACGACCATTTCAAATGCCTTGCCTAAATAATGTGACATTTGAACGGTTGTATGGCGTAAGCACTAGGCCTTCTCTGTAGATAGTGATGGGCAAACACCCCGGTTTGCCAACCCCCGCCATAGTGGCAGCACTGCCATCTGTTATATTTAAAAAAAAAAAAAAAAAATGGACACAAATGACTGCTGCAGTATTCTTCCATTCCTTTACTAAAAGTCCAGACCTCAATCCACATCATCATGCATTCATGTAGGCCTACTGTACATGTCTTCAAAACAGCTAAATTTGCTTACACTCTATTAGAAAAGCCTATTGCACATCAGCGGAATTAATATAACAAAGAATTTATTCCTGGAAATGTTAACTTAATATAGGAGATCTAAAATTCACAGTTGTAAGTGGTTTGTCATAAAATTATGGCAAATACAATCGCACAAAATATACAAAAGACTATATGCTATCATTAATAAATATTAAAAACCAACTCGCATCAGTAAATATATCTGTAGATATTTGAAGATGTGTCCGTTCTGACTTTTGCAAATAACAAAACTATTAGTCCACAAAGTTACAGCTATTGTTTCTGTCCACCTTGAAATCTTTTGCATCAATTATCAAAGCCAGATGTAGCACAAACACAAATACATGTATTTGTAATACATCTAGCTTTGTATTTAATTTTTAGTTGAAAATATTTTCTTGTTTTCTATCAATATCATAGACAACTTTCAGCATTTGGCCAGATTTACCAGAAGTACAGTCTTCTCTAACATCTACTGTCCTTCCACCATCCCTCTCCTCAAATACCGTATTGTTCATCTTATTCCTCTATCTCGAATGATTGGTTTTATTCCTCTAATCCATCAGTTTTTCTCCAATACCAATTTTATATATAAAAAAATTAATGATTAATCAGGAGAGGATTTTAGTTTAAACTTTTACCGGGCTATTAAATAAATTTGGCCATCAAAGAAGCTACTGAAAGCACAGAATGTAATATTAAATATAAGATACAAATATGCATTCTATGTTTAGGATGAATTCATTGAACAGGATCATTGATTTTTATTGAGTGATATATTGTTGAAATCGAAGCATACTGATTTTTTCTCCTTGAACACTTATGCCACATGAACATTTTTCTTTTACTGCCCCAACCACATTAGTACAAGTGTATAAGCCAATGTAACAGGAAGATGATGAAGAAATAGAATATTTTGCCAAAATTGAAGAATTAAGTAATAAACTGAAGAGAAATTCAAGAAGTGTATTATGATTAACGGCACTAAGATTCCATTATAAGCATGAATTAGTCTATCTCAGCGGTTCCCTACCTATGGGTCGCGACCCACTGGTGGGTTGCGGCATGTGTTTTGGTGGGTCACGGAACAATCGAGGATTTTTCCACAAACATATATCTTTTATTTCGTCTATTTAAAAATATTACACGATATTTTACAAGTATAATAATCGTGAATGCTATTAGCTTAAATTAAGTCTTTGCGAAAAAAAAGTTTTCTTAAACAGTCAGCCGGTATTATGCAATAACCTCGTTGTGTGAAATAGCAGTGGCAACCCCTGAACACCCCCTCTCCCGCCCGGCCCTAGAGCGTAGATGCGCGCGCATACCACATGTAATTTTTTTTCTTTCATTGTTATTTTCTTGTTCATTCTTGAAACAAAACCAAAGTCTTTGATCGAAACAGTCTTTCTCTACTTGTGAGAGTGAGTTATTGTTTGCGTATTGTTTTGATTGAGAGGAGCTTTAATGTGATTATGGAAAGTTGGTTGAGGACTGGATCGTGCCGAAAAGAGAGTATCCAAATGGTGAGGAAACTTCAACCTCCACGGCTAGTAATGATAAGTTTGAAAAAATTGCTGAACCACAACCAAGTATTTGTAATTACAATGCAGGCAGCGCGAAAAATCAAAAGGCGTATCTGCGAAAGTATAACCTGGATTATTTGAAATACGGGTTTGTGTTTTTGGGTACTGAAGAGGAGCCAATACCTCAGTGCGTGATCTGTTGTGAAAATTTGTCCAATGAAAGCATGAAGCCATCAAAACTTGAAAGGCATTTGTCAACAAAGCATCCTGAGTACAAAGGTAAGCCTCTTGAATTCTTTCAAAATAAAAAACGACATTATCTTTCGATCAAATCTACAATGGAAAAGTCAGTGTCAGGCCAACAAAACAAACAAACAACCATAGCGTCTTACCAATTATCCTTGTTAATAGCAAAGCAGGGAGCTGCTCACATAATAGGTGAGGAACTTATTTTACCTGCAACAAAGATAATATCTAATACTTTGCTTGATGGAAAAATGTCACAAAGAATTAAGTGAAATCCCTTTATCAAACACTACTGTAAAAGGAGAATCGATGAAATGTCTAATTGGGTCGAGGAAACAATGATTTCAACACTGAAGCAAAGTGATTATTTTTCACTACAAATTGATGAAAGCACAGATGTTGCTGGTCAGGCAAATTTATTAACTTTTGTTTGTTTTGAGTTCAACGATTCTGTGATAGAAGAAATGTTGTTTTGCAAGTCCTTGCCTACAAGAACTACGGGAGAGGAAATTTTTAAATGTGTTGACACTTTTTTTAAAGAAAATGAAATTGTTTGGTCAAAATGTGTAGGTCTGACAACTGATGGTGCCCGTGCTATGTACGGCATTTATTCAGGTTTAGTTGCCAAAGTTAAGTCAGTGGCCCCTTTGGTGCAATGGAATCATTGCTGCCTTCATCGAGAGGCTGTGGCAGTAAAAGGTTTGGATGAGTGCCTAAAGAAAACTCTGGACGATGCTGTGAAAATTGTTAACTTTATCAAAGCACGGCCTAAAAATTCAAGATTGTTTGGAGTGTTGTGTGACGAAATGGGCAGTGAACACAAACAACTTCTCCTTCACTGTGAAGTTCGATGGCTGTCGAGAGGTAAAGTAGTGTCGAGATTATTTGAACTTCGTGACAAATTAAGAATGTTTTTATTGGAGCACGAAAGTGATTATAAACCCATAAGATACTTTATTGAGTGTGTTTGTGATGAGAACTGGCTAAAACGTCTTGCTTATTTGGCTGATAATTTCAATGCACTCAATGTGATGAACCTGACAATGCAAGGAAAGGATATCCACAGGTTTTACATCCAGGACAAAGTCGATGCAATGGTAAAAACTTGAACGATGGACCTGCAAAGTTGAAGAAAATAGTTTTGAGGCAATTTCCTGTCTTGCTTGACTTCCTTGAATCAAATGAAATAAAAGTCAACAAGGAAACTGCAAATATTATCAAAGAGCACCTTGGCGTCTGCCCTAAGGTAATTTTTAAAAAATTTCAGTACATTATAAGTAAGTTGTAGGCCTCATTTATTTTAAAATACTATTTCTTTTTTATTTCAAGTACCCGTAAAGATTTTAAATTCTGTTATGTGTTAAAAAGTTAAATGAGTTCTATTCGTTTACTAATAATTGTTTTAGGAGCTACTTTCCAAAAACTGAGAATTGTTACTTTTGGATAAGAAATCCTTTCGAAGAGGAACATTTGAAATGGTCAAAACTCTCAACAGCTGAAGAAAACTCGCTAATAGAGCTATCTTGCGATTCTTCTTTAAAGACACTTTTCAAGGAAAAATCATTAATTTCCTTCTGGATGAATATACGTGCAGAGTATCCAGAAATCTCTAAATTAGCTGTAAAGTACTTGATGCCGTTCAACACGACATACTTGTGTGAACGAGCTTTATCCACTTTATTGTTTTTGAAAAACAAATACAGAAATAAACTGTGGAAAGTGACTTAAGGTTAAAATTAATGAGTTTTAACCCTGATATCTATGCCCTTATCAGTAAACACCAATGCCAGAAGTCTCATTGATTGTAAAGTTGTGTTTTTATAATAATTAAACGTATTTTTCAGTATCTTTGTCATAAAGCGGGAGGCAGCTGTACATAGCATCACCTCATCCAGTTGACAGTTGAAATTCCAGGACTTGTTAAAACTCGATTTGCAAATTAAAATGCCACTTCTATGCCAACTCATATGTAGATGTAGTGGTTGACTGGTAAGTTTACTATATTGTCTTCCTGATCCCAGTCTTCCATATTTTCATACATTTGGGTGCAATAAAACACAATGATAAACCTACCAATCGATCACCACTGAAATCTGATCTGCATATGGTTTCCACTAAAAAGCAGCTTGGCAGACTGGTTGCATTTTAATATGCTGATTGAGTTATTTCTAATCATGGAATTTCAGCACTCACCTATCAATCAACCACTAAAATAGGGTCTGCAAGTGGTTTCCACCAAAAAGCGACTTGGCAGACCAGTCGCATTTTAATGTGCTGATCAAGTTACTTCTAATCGTTGAATTTCAGCAGTAAACTTGATGAGGTGATGGTCTGTGCAGCCACCTCCCGGTCTATAATATGTTTTATGTATTATCAATGCTTGTTTTTGTCGATAGTGTATCCTTTGTATGAAAATTTGCCTTTTCGTAGGATAATATAATCGACAGCGTATCTACGTCATATTGCAGTGCCCATTCTGATATTAGACTCTCATATTAGGTGGGTCGCGAAATTTTTTTTTACTTAAAAGTGGGTCATGTACCGATAAAGGTTGGGAACCGCTGGTCTATCTAAAATATGAACTTTACATATAAAGACTCAGAGAAATTGTGGATAACACAAATAAGATTATATAAAACATTCTTTGGTCTCCCACAGGGGATGTGCATCAATGTGCTATGACATTTTGAATTTGCACTCCAACTTCAAATTCTTGGAAAATGAAGTCAGATAATGACTTTGAAATTTCACATCAAATTGACGAAATGTACTGGTGGGAGGTCTGAGAATAAATTACACATTTGACACACCAGGAAAGCTTCCATTCTATCATAAATAAGAGTACTAATTTATTTACCTCTGGAGAACCGAGTGCCAAATCAATTAATGTTGGCAATGGGATTATAGGTCCTGATTCCATTTTTATTTTTTATATGGATGATTGCTGTAAAAAGAATTTTTATTTTGTTAACAAATATTTATGAATGAAAAAAATAAAAAAGATATCTTAATTCACATTTATGAAACAATTTTCTACTGTAGTTTTACTGTAACCAATGCAATCTTGTCATCAATGAAGAAATAACTGACCAGCTGTATAATCCCTATTGCCCAGGTAACTTGCGCATGTGTGACATTATTAAGGTTAAGATTGCACTTCCCTGGTCTACGAAATCACTTATGCAAGAGCCATCTTTGACTAATCAAAAGAAACATCTATTGTAATGGTTTTGTACAAGTCCACTGGTCATTTGGTCTCCACGGGCATGATGCATTCAGTTGTCACTGTCTTCACTGATGTTGTTTGTGTTTCTGGGAATTTTTGGTTATAACTTGTATGTACCACCTAGGACACTATCAGTATTCTCTCATGCACCCTACAGTGTTGAGGTATATAATTGGGGTAGTATTTACCATGTGTTCAAGTCTGGCTGATTTGTAACTGTTTTCTTATTGATTTTTATTAGGAGTTTACAGCTTGCCAACATTGGGATCATTATGGTTGGAAAAGGGTTTGGAAAAAGGATAAGGAAAATAATTTTGAAACGATAATTCCAATAACATTCTATGAGTTGGAGCATCGAATGTTAGAAGTCTGAATACACCAGGTAGGTTAGACAACTTAAAAAGGGAGAAGGAATGACTTAAGTTAGATGTCATCAGGATTATTGAGAATAAGTGGAGGGATGCATAGGATTTCTGGTATGGGGAACACAGAATAATTCACACAATAGCTGGCAGTGGAGTTACTGGTGTGGGTTTGGAATGAATAAGAGAGTGGTGAAAAGGATGAGTTATTATGAACAGTTTAGTGACATGAGTATTTTGATGAGGTTAGAAACTAAGCCTGCCCCAACCACATTAGTAAAAGTGTATAAGCCAATGTTACAGGAAGATGATGAAGAAATAGAGAAAATATATGCCAAAATTGAAGAATTGATCCAATATGAGAAGGGGGAGGAAAATCTAATAATCCTGGGTGATTTAAATGCAATAGTGGTAGAAGTAAAAGAGCGAAATACTGGTAAAGAGGGGTCTACTGGTCTAGGAGAAAGAAATGAGCAAGGAAGCAGGTTGTTAGAATTTCGTGAAAGATATAAACGAGTCATGGCAAATGCAAGAACCATGAAACAAGGATATACACCTGGAAACGTCCAGGGGATACAGGCAGATATCAGCTATATTATATCATGTTAAAACAGAGATTCAGGAATCAAGTTCTAGACTCTAAAGCATACATAGGAGCAGACATAGACTCTGACCATAATTTGATAGTAACGAAGTGCAGGCTGAAATTCAAGCAAATAAGGAAGCAATATACGCAGAACAGACTGGAAGTGAATAAATTGAAACAATCTAGCAGTATGTTATGATTTGCTAATGATATCAAGAAGTTACTGAATGGCTTGAACAAAATACTGAAGGAAGATTTTGGACTGAATATAAATCAAAACAATACAGAAACAATGAAAAGTAGCAGAAATGGTACCAATCACATTAGATTAAATATAAAAATAGTATCGGATGCAATATGAGAAGTAAGTGAATTCTGCTACCTGGGAAGCAAAATTACAACCGATGGCTGAAGCAGGAATGATGTTAAAATTAGAATAGCACTAGCAAAAAGAGCCTTTGTGAAAAAGAGAAATCTTTTGGTTTATTGAGGACTTAGAAAGAACATTTTAAAACTCAATGTTTGGAGCACAGCACTTTATGGTAGTGAAGAATGGACTTAAGTAATACCAGAAAGAAAGAAAATTGAAGCATTTGAAATGTGGTGCTACAAAAAATGCTGAAAATTACAAAATTAACGAGTTTTGGAAATAATGGGTGAGGAAAGAATTTGTGGAAAAAGCTTGCAGAAAGAAGAGACAGTCAAGTAGGTCATATTTTGAGACATTCAGAATTGGTTAATTTGTGAGTGGAGGAAAAAAACCTGTCAAAAGACTGATGACAGCAGCATTGGTTTTGGAAAACCATGGAAAACTGAAACCTGGATGGCCAAATGGGGATTCTAACTGATGTCCTGCAGAATGCTGTCATTATCATATTGTTTATAGTAATGAATATGCACTTAAAGTCCATCCACTGTGGTGCAACCAGTCACATCAATGCACAGCCTATGAAAGCTGTAAGGTAGGTATTAATCTGCCATGAGTTGATACAAGTGCAAACAACATTTAATTCTTATCAATTAATTGACAATCTTAGTGTTACATACCAATTCTATCTAAATTCAGACAGCCTTTGTACATATGCGTTAGTTGACTGACTGCATTTTTTTTATTTGTAGTAGATAATTATATTGGAGTTATGGAAATCCTGAAAAGATTTGAGAGAGAGGAAAAAAAATAACATATTTAACTAAATGTGACTCAAAACGTATAAGCGCTAGATAGTTGAAATTACTTTTGTTTTATAGCTATGGAAATAGCCTTTAATATATCATTCAAGAATTGAGTAGAAATTAACTAAAAATAATCCAAATGGAGAAATTATAATTTTTCTTGTATTTTTAACTTATTTTTCCCTTATATAAAAAGAAATTGAATAATTTTGTGAACAATGGCAATTTATACCCTTCATTAATTTAATAAATTTAATTCTAGTTCATGATGGAAATGGCTTATGCAAAAGTTCACTAAAATGCCAAAATTTCACATATCTTTAGGAGCCCTAACTCAAAAACCCCACATTTAAAAACTGGAAATGTTGGTGAGTGATGAAGCCAGACTGATTGAGTTTTACTTCTTATTGCTCCTACATTTAGAAGGAAAAATATTTGGTATGTAAAAGTCCTTATTGCATGAAGTTATTATTAAACAATTTAAATTATTTTTAAAAAGAAAATACTACGAATGATTACGAAGGCTTCCGCGGTCACTGTATGTAATAACAAATGTATGTTTTAACAAATCGACGCGGCTCCACCCGGAGAACCAAGATATTAGAAAATACTACCTTCATTTAGCAACTATTTTTCATATTAAATAGAATGTACTATAATGTATTATATCTTTAAATGAACAATATGTTGTTTTTTTGGGGGGGGGGGGGTCTCAGAAATGGCTCTAACAATTTGGATGAAATTTCATATTTAGTTTACCTAAATATATTTCTTCCCTGCTAAAATGCAATTTTTCAGAGAATCAGCAATTCTTGAATTTGGTATCTCAGAAATGGATCTAATGCCATCTCATACACATTTAACGTACCAATAAGCTGACTAATGTTAGTTAAGTTCTCTTTTGCTTACAGGAAGGATCTCATATCTTTAATCAAATACATTTTATACACTAGCTGACCCATGCAAATAGTTTGTGCTCAGTCACCGAATAAGAATATAATAATGTGTAAATAAGTAAATGCAAGTATTTATTAATGAAATTTATTTTATTTTGAAGAGTAGTAATAAAAAACACTTTTACTATAAAAAGTTGTTATCATTAAATACTACATGTTTAATTATAAAACATTGTAAATGTTGATAATTAAAAACATTGGCTTTCTTTACTTTAAAAAATTTCTTTGAAAACAATATTACCAGTTAAAATGTGATAATCGCTGACTTTTAGATCGCATGTGTCTTTAACACAAAAATAAATATTAGTCGATCTACAAACTCATGAAAAAGTCATTCATGGGTGTCCATATGAAAAAAACAGGTTCTAATAAATTTGATCCTGCCTTTTTAAACATCTGACCTTGTTCTTTATTAAATGTTTATAATGAAGGTTAATTCTATTGGGAATTGTTTCCTTACATTTGGAAAGGCGTGGCTGATGAGAAGATGAGAGGCATGAGCTTAGTTTTATCGGAGTGAATTTAGCACTGATGATGTACTTGTATAAGTGAAATACCACAGATCTTGCACCATTAATTAATCCCTGATTTGCACTAAGATTTGTACAGAACATTATAACATCCAGGCATTCAGATTTGGGTTTTCATTGATTCCTCAAATCACTTCAGGTGAATGCTGGAATGCTTCCTTCAAAAGGCCATGACTTCCTGTTCCTTGTATCCAGTCCTTTCCCACCTCTAATGGCCTGGACATTGACGAGGTGTAAAGCCATAAGATAAAACACCATAGTAATAGCATTTTTCTTTAAAAGTGAGGTAGTAAACCAGACAATCTTGGAAATGGCTATAGCAATTTGGATGAAATTTCATATGTAGATAACATTTTGGTTTTTGAGTTTGATACACAATTTTTTTAAAAAAAAGAGCAATTATGGTATTTCAGAAACAACTCTAAGCTCATCTAGATGTTTCAGTTACCAGTAAGCCTACTGAAGTTAGTTAAGCTTCTCCTTGGTTATTGCAAGGAACTGTGCACTTCAAAATGCCTAGGAAGCCTTCAAGAAAAATGTTTTACTTTAATAAAACTTTACTCAAAATCTTGCATACCTACTGAATGAAATTGAAAGATGCCAAGTGAATATTGGCAGGGGCGGATCCAGGATTTTGTTTTTTTTTTTGGGGGGGGGGCCTTGAGCAGACTTTGGTTGGGGGGGGGCTTGGCTTGAGTGAATTTTGGTTCAGAGGGCTTGCGTTCAGTGGATTTTGGTTTTGGGGGGGCTTGAGTTGGGAAAAAGGTAGTATTTATAGCCTCCTCGGGCCTCAAATCCGTAGAGTTACAAAAAAAAAAGGTCTCAAAACTACAATGTCAGGGGTGGACCTAGATACATTTGGGGGGGTCTTGAGCCCCCTAGCCCCCCCTCCCCCTGGATCTGCCCCTGAAGATTGGTTACTCAGGTACTATTATTAATTGTAGGTACTATCTCAATTTTAAACGATGTAAAATTATGAAAGCTAATGTACACAATAAAATCCCATAAACTGAGATAGCTTAAGAAAAGCAATCTTGAGGTTTAAAGAACTATTAAGTACAGCAAAATTTCATCTACAGATAATAATCAGTAAAAATCAAAATAAATAGTAATATTTATATCAGTAATATTAAATAAGTTGCTGTTGTGCAAGCATTAACCATTTTGTTTTTAAATAACGGTATCCAAGAATGTAGTTGTGAATGGTCTCCTACCTTTTATACATGTGTAGTAATATTATTGACATCAGCATCTATATGCTTTTATAGCTTTCTTACTTCCATAATAATATATTCATGATCTATTTCCCTTTTTTTCTCACAGCCTACATTTACTTATGTGGAGAAGCTCCTCCTCCCATTTTCCCCTTTCTATTCCTTAATAATTATCCTTAATGGTCTCTTTAAACTGATTATTAAAGTAAATGTCTTTTTCACATTGATCGTAACTTCTTCCCCATACTAATCCATAATTATCTGAGTATCTTTCCTTACCCTCATTTATCAAACATATCCATAGAAATTTTGTAGATATGCCATTGAGTGGTCTCTTGCATCATAAAATTCTTTATAAACCCTTCTTTCTTTAGCTTCCCTCTGTACTGTTAAGGGTAGTCTATTAATTACAACATAAATTACCTCCTTTCAAACATGATTTTGCCAGCCTAATACCCAAAGTTGCTGCCCAGGACATGCACCCCTGTTTGTTCTTCACTAGATCCAGTTCTGAATAAAATCATCAGTATTATGAAAATCATGAAGAGAAATAATGTAAAAAAAAAGAGATACAATGGATGGTAAAATTTTAAAACTGGTTAACTTGATATTGAGAACAAACATTATAGTAATTAAAGATTTCATCAAACCAGTTGAAACAATGATGACAATATTGGTTAGAGTGGTTTAAAAATTTAATTTGGCTTAGATCATCTTTAATCACTTTGCTTTTAATATACATGATCAGCAGAGAACAATGATCAAAATTTTTTTATTAATTAATGAATTGAGAAACATATACATTGCTGATAATTTCTTTATACACCTGCTTCAGCATTATATAAAATGTTTCTTCAAATTCTTTCTGTTACATAACTTGATCTGCATATCAGTGATAAATCTATGAATTTTCTGAGTCGGGGCAAAAAATTTCAAACATTATTTTGCTGTTCCCCATTGTAGCCCATCTGGGGCAATAGCAGAGCTAAAAAAAAAAAAAAAGGACACTGCCACAGTAAATATACCATTTCCCACCCCTTCTAACATCATTTGGCCACCCCCTGAAGTTGCCACCCGTCTGAAGCTGCCATCCTCCCTGAAGTTGCCTTCTCTTGACGCCTGGGCAAGTGCCCCGGTTTCCCCCCTCCCCTCCCCCTCTTTGATCCAGTATGGCTGCAGATTCCTCAATAGCTTAGTTCAGTCTCCAATTGACGTATCACAAATGAAAACAACAACATTTTTACCATTCCTGTCTTCCACTGATTTTCAGTCCAAATACTTTATCTTACAAGAGGTAGAGAGTGTGAAATTTCTAGGTTTGTATATTGATCATAATTTAAATTGGAATGTACATGTTTCTCACTTACTAAAGCGATTGGGTGCAGCCACGTTTGCAATTCGTACAATTTCAGCTATAGGTCTCCGTATGAGGCAGCTAGTTTATTTTGCTTATTTTCACTCGTTGTTGTCATATGGAATAATATTCTGGGGCAATTCTACCCATAGAGACAAAGTGTTCAGAGCCCAAATGCTTGTAACAATAAGGTATTCCTGTGATAAATGGTGTTAAGTCGCGCC
Organism: Vandiemenella viatica; assembly: GCA_031002005.1. NCBI lineage: Eukaryota > Metazoa > Arthropoda > Insecta > Orthoptera > Morabidae > Vandiemenella > Vandiemenella viatica. Next base: position 131,571,250 of record JARYHS010008075.1, on the reverse strand, counting down.
CCTTTTTCGGGTAAATAAAATAGATTTATTAAGATGTCTTAAGGAAATTAATGTCTCTGATGATCATAATTTGTTGAAATTAAAAATTCCAACTGATATACCAGTATGTAATAATAAAATAAACAATTAAAAGTCATTGCGTCAAAGTGTTCAGACCAGTATTTTCCACCAAAATATAAGAGGAATATTTAGTAAAACTGATGATATTACCTTAAGCCTAGAAGAGATTCAAAATTCCAGAAATTTTAATGTAGACATTTTGTGTATATCTGAGCATCATTTGTCTGATACAGGAATATCTCAGCTGTCCATCCCAAATTATAAATTAAGCTCTCATTTCTGTAGATGTAAAATGGAGAAAGGGGGAGTTGCCATTTTTGTTAAAAATAATATTGAATGCAGTAGTGTAGTTGTAAGTAAGTATTGTATAGAACAACACTTTGAATGTTGTGTTACTAAACTAGAATATGATAAGGAAGAGCTGATAGTGATAGCAATTTACAGGGCCCCCTCAGGTAATTTCAGACTGTTTTTATCTCATTTAGAGTCTTTGCTACTAAGTTTTACAAATAGCAAACAAATAGTATTATGTGGAGATTTCAATGTTGACTTTCTGAATCACAGCAATGATAGATTAGATATGGAAGCCTTGATGTTGTCTTTTAACTTAACAGCACTTGTAAATTTTCCTACGAGAATACAAAATAATAGCAGGACTGCAATTGATAATTTTTTTATGGATATTTCTCAGTGCAGTAATTACAGCATACATCCAGTAATAAATGGTATCTCAGATCATGATGCCCAGCTATTATGTATCGAGTGCAGGAACACTGTTAAACAGATAAAGAAAAGCTGGGTTTATAGAAGAAATATTAGTGAAAATAATATAAAACACTTCATAGATACCTTAAACAATGAAAACTGGTTAGAAGTATATAATGCGCAGGGTGTTAATGCGAAATTTGATTCCTTTCTGAATATATTTCTAACACTTTTTGAAGGTAGTTTCAAAAAAAGGAAAATTCTCAACACTCCAAACAATGAACTGGGCATGGGATGGATAACAAAGGGTATTAGAATCTCTAGTACAACAAAGAGGGACCTTTATTTAAAAATGAGAGAATCAGATAACTATGTGCTGAAAGTTCACTATAAAGTTTATTCTAAAATACTAAGAAATGTAATAAGGAAGGCCAAGAACAAGTACATATCGGCGAAAATAGAAAATTCAGACAATAAAATGAGAACAATATGGAATATAATAAAGACTGAAACAGGAAAAACTGTAAATCACTCTAAAGACATAAAAATAGAACAAAATGGACATGTGTATAGCGAAGTAGGGGAAGTTTGTGAAATATTTAACAAACATTTTACGTCAGTAGTAGATAATTAGGCATAGAAAAGCAATCCCCACATAGTGCTCTAAGGCTTCTTGAGACTGCTTTCCCAAATAGCTTTGTGGAGATGAAATTGCCACCAGTAACAGTCTCAGAAATAAATAAACTCATTAAACAATTAAAACCTAAAAATTCTTCCAGTTATGACAATATTTCAAGTAAATTACTGAAAAGATGTTCAGACTGTATCAGTCATGTACTTGCTCACATTTGTAATGAATCCTTAATACAAGGTGTTTTTCCCGATAGACTAAAATATGCTGTTGTAAAACCATTATTTAAAAAAGGAGACGTAACATGTGTAGACAACTATCGTCCCATTTCATTACTTTCAACATTCTCAAAGGTTTTTGAAAAAGTCATGTATAGTAGAGTAATAAAACATGTTACACACTATAATATCCTCACTAATTCACAATTTGGGTTCAAAAAAGGATCATCCATAGAAATGGCTATATATTCATTTTTAAATAACACATTTGAGGAACTGAATAATAAAATGAATCCTGTAGGAATATTCTGTGATCTTGCAAAAGCATTTGACTGTGTAAATCATGAATTGATTTTGAAAAAAATGGAATACTATGGTATTTTTGGGACCGCAGGTAAATGGTTTAAATCATACATTGAAAGCCGAATGCAAAAAGTTTCAATTTTTGATTCTAAAATAAGTAAAGATGCTTCATCAGACTGGAAGAAAATAAAACATGGAATTCCATAAGGCTCTGTCTTAGGTCCCCTCCTCTTTCTGTTATACATCAATGACTTCCTGGAAATTTATCCGACATAGTTATGAGTGTTTTATTTGCAGATGACAATAACCTCACTGCGCGTAAAACACCAAACAGTACTATAGAATTTAATGTAAATGAAGTACTTAGAGTAGTAGCAAATTGGTTTAAGGCAAATTCATTAAAATTAAATTTTGAAAAAAACACATTATATTAGGTTTAAAACAAAAAACTATGCACAGCCAGATATATGTATAAACTATAAAAACAACAAAATCTTAGAAACAGAGAGTATAAAATTTCTTGGTATTAAAATAGATCAGAAACTCTGTTGGCATGATCATATCACTACACTACTGACAAAGGTTAAGTAGTGCCACCTTCGCAATACGAACACTTTCTCTAACAGCAGATCTAGAATTAATGAGACAGGTGTACTCCTCATATTTTCATTCAGTAATGTCATATGGCATAATTTTTTGGGGAAACTCTTCACAAAGTAAAAAAGTTTTCATAGCACAGAAAAGAGCTATTAGGTTTCTGTGTAGGGTAAAACCAAGAACTTCTTGCAGACAACTCTTTAAGAAACTCAATATTCTTACAATGTATTCTCAGTATATATATTCTCTCATGAGCTTTGTCATAGAAAATTTTAACCTGTTTACACCTAATTCACAGGTACACAGTTTCAATACAAGAAACAGAAATAACTTGCATAAAACACAAACATCTCTGTCATTAGTACAAAGAGGAGTTAATTATTCTGGGATACATCTGTTTAATAAACTACCTAATCGTATAAAACAGCTTTCAGATAATAAAGATGTATTCAAACAAAAACTTAGAGATTATCTTATTGGCAACTCCTTTACTCCATTCAAGAATTTGAAGAAAATAATTAATTGTACTTATTATGACGTTTGCAAAACTCAGTTGCAAAAATGTATGTTTGTTATTATTTCTTGTATTTGTAAAATATGTATATATATATATATATATTTACTATGATATGACTCATATTATGTGTATATGTATCAACAATGACATGTTTCACATCCCAGAGGTACTTCCTCAGCAGGGATCCATGGAACAAGATTGATAAATAAATAAATAAATAAATTATATGTGGGGTTAGCAGTAGAACTTCATGTAAAGAGCTGTTCAAGAAGTTAGGGATTTTAACATTAGCGTCTGAGTATATATACATATTAATGTCATTTGTAGTTACAAATTATACTTTGTTTGAAACAAATAGTAAAATACACAATTATGGCACTAGAAGTAAAAATTATCTTCACAAGAATTACAAGTCATTGTCATTTGTTCAAAAAGGGTCCGATATTCAGGGATACATATCTTCAATAAGCTCCCAACACATATTAAATGTCTAGCAGATGATAAGAATAAATTCAGGGAAAAATTTGAAAGAATTTCAATTGACAACTCCTTCTACTCTGTTGAAAGAATTTATTTCTAAGGTATCTAAAAAATAACTGCCAGTAGCTTGTGTAAATGTAGTTTACACAATTAATTTACCATGTATGCTATGACTGTACATCTCCTGGTGTATGTATTTAGTTGTTATGCAATTGTTTAAGGTACAATGTATGCTATGACTGTACATCTTGTGGTGTATGTATTATTTTGTTATGAATTTTTTTTAATGCACCATGACTGTACATCTTCTGGTGTATGTATTATTTTGTATGGAATTGTTTAATGTACCATGTATGCTATGACTGAACATCTACTGGTGTACTTATTATTTTGCTATGCAACTGTTTATCTGTAAATTGACAACTTTCCACATCCCACAGAGCCAGTCTCTCATATTGGGATCAATGGAAAATGAATGTATTGTATTGTGTGTAGTAAAGGCAGCATAAAGGACGTGTTGAAGAATATCAAATAAGGTGAAACACCATGGTGGAATGAGTAACTGTAAAAAGGAAGAACAGAACATGGAAAGAATGATTTTAAGAGAAAAAAGATGAGAAAAGATCTAGATGGAAAAAGATTACCAAAAACAACAGAAAAAATGATAAAAATAGCAGAGTCAAAATCTTAAAATGTATTCAAAGAGAGAAACAGAAGACAAGTTACAAAGGAATTAAGAAAATATTGTATGGGGTAGTAAGAAACAAAACAAAACCTAGAGATTTGCTTACCAAAGTACTGAAAAAATCAGATGAAGTTCAATAGAAAGAGGAAGAAGTATTGAGAATGTGGAAAGACCTGTGGGAAGGAAACATGGGAAGAATCAAATAAAGTATCAAAAGAAACAGAGAATAGAACAACTGATTTAAAAAGTAAAAAATAATTTAGCATGCTGGAGCTAGAATTGACAGTGAAAGAAATACCAGTGCAAATCGCAGCAATAGGCGAACTGATAGCAGAAATGGGCAGAGCGTGGTGGTTGAGCAGTTTTGCTCTAGCCTCGCATTTGGAAGGAGGTGGGTTTGAAACCCCATACAGCCATCCAGATTTGGGTTTTCCATGGTTTCCACAAATCAATCCAGGTGAATGTTGGGATGGAAAAAGCAGCAAGAGCAATGGGAATGAAATGATTATATAGAGTTATAAGGACAGTTTGAAATAAAATATTAGAGGAAGTGAGACATAGTGCTTATTGATAAAAGAGGGAATAAATCAAATGCAAGAAGTACAGGGGTATTTCATTGATAAGCCACTACCTGAAAATAAATGAAAAAATTATCTTAAATAAATCAAACAAGGAAACAGCTAGAGAAGAATATGATTTCAGGTGAGCAGGATCAATGGTAGATACAATTGTACATTCATAAAAAAAACATAGAGAAAAGATAAAATATTTTAAGGGGCAGCAATTGCTTTTTTTGGATAAGAAAAGTTCTATGATAAAGTACTTAGGGAAAACATGTGGTTTTGTTTGAAAAAGAGAGTAATAGACGAAGAAATCAATGAACTATTAAGGAATATTTATGAGAAGAGTAAGAATTGCATGTGCATAGATAGTAGGCACTCAGAATGGTTTCACACAGAAAGGGGAGTCAGAGAAGGAAATGTATTGTCATCTGATCTTTTTAATGTGGTATTTGTTGAAGTCACTGTAGAAGTCTAGGGGTACATAATCCAACAAAGCTAAATGTGATGGGCATACTCTGATGAAACAATTATATAGGAGGAGACAGAACATTATTTATTTATCAATCTTGTTTCATGGATCCTTCATGAGTAATGATCTCTGGGATGTGAAGCATATACATACAATATGAGTCATAATCATAGTAAAAACAAATATACATTCCTAAGACAGATAAAGAGAATAACAATAAGCATCAGTTTTTACAACTGAATTTTGCAAAAGTCATATTGGATACAATTAATTAATTTGTTCAAATTCTTGAATGGAGTAGAAGGAGTTGCCAATAAGATAATCTCTCAGTTTTTCTTTAAATATATCTTTACTAGCTGACCCGGCAATGCTTCACTATTGCTAGACTTGAGGTAGATTAAATGAATACATTTGAACGTTGGTATTTAGTATAGATTAGATATTTACATACAGTGCCTTGAAAAGGAATCAATTGTTTGGGTTCATAACATGTTTACCCAAGTGCTTTAGGATTTTTGTTTTTCCGTCAGGAGTGTACATGAATAATTCAGATGGTATCCCAACGCTGTGAGCAAGCCACATACAGTTGTCCATGAGAGAAGCTTGGATTTTCCAAATTTAGACCACACACTTGAATTAATTGTCCCTGTGCGTTGTTTATGTTCATTGCAAATGCGAGTCACACTGGAAATACCAAACGTTTTTAACTCGAACGGCATTTCTGTTGTAATCATTGGGATGCCTGGCAACAGACATCTTCTCCTTCAAAATCGGATAAAATTTGTGTTTTTTAAATTATGGGGTAAAAGGGGATGGTTTTGGGGTAGAACGGATTGGGTTTTATAAAACTAATGTCAACAGTATTTTTCTATATTTTTAATACTTTGTGTGTGCAAATTTCTTCGAAATCTGATAAAAGTTTGGGTTTGTGTAAAAATTAAGGGGTGGGAAGGGGGAGGAAGGACATGCGTTTTGGAAACCAAATGTTGGCTGTATTTTTCTGTTGTTTTTACAGTATACATGTGCAAATTTCCGTAGAAATCCGATAAAATCTGTAGGTTTTTTTAAAATTATGGGGTGTTATTGGGAGGAGAGGGTGTGTTTT
>JARYHS010008075.1:131401965-131563917 GCA_031002005.1 Vandiemenella viatica | reverse complement strand
TTGCTAGCGAATTGTTAACTGTTTATTCGGGGGAAAAAAAATACGCAACGGTTATCAAAATTACGATTAAAGTGCTACCATCTCTCTATAATTAATCAATTTGGTTATTTAAATAATTATTATGACTAAAATGGTGATATTCGTGATTATTTTTACTGCAGAACTCCGAACTTTCCCTCTAAGCGTCTGCGAGTTTCTTGCTGCGCGGACTCATTTTTTTAGTCTTGGGTAAAGTGCTGGGTATGAGAGGTCTATTTTATCATGAATTTAGTGTACCACCTACCAGTTATGCTGTCCCAAGCGGTATTCGTGTCTAGAACGAAGCATAACCGAAAGGCGAGGGGTCTCTCGAATTCTGTCCCCGACTGTACTTTTTGCCCGTTCTTGCAATTTGTTTTTATTCGCGTTTTACAAACATGTGTGCATTTATTTTCAGCCTACCATCGTACATTACAAACTCTAGACAGATTTTGTGTAAAATATTTCTTTTTCATGTAAAAACGCCTAATTCTAAGGTACCTTCATGAATATTTGACTAGTTAATTTCTTAATTTTTCTATATTACATTACCGTGGATTATAATAATACTTTTGCAGAATATTTCCTTTTCGTATTGAAATACTTAATTTTCAGGTGCCTATATTTTTTTTTTTTTTTGCTGTGGCTTTCATCAGCCCTATGATGAAAGCCACAGCAAGATGGCAGAGACGTTAGGTTTTAACAGTCCTCTGATAAAAGCCACGGCAAGATGGCATAAACGTTAGGTTTTAACAAATCGACGCGGCTCCACCCGAATAACCAAGATAATACAAAACGAAACTTCTTACACGACATTTTGATTTTCTCCTTCTCCGCGTTAATAAATCTCGAAAATCTAGACTATTATATATCAGTAAGCAAGCTGCGTTTGTCTCTTTACTGTAACGGGTATCGCGGAATAAGTACCGCAGCAATTTGGATGTGGTTTTCATGTTTTTAGAGCTAATGGTGCCAGTCAAAATCTGGGAAAATAGCTTATGACTTATATGTACCGTGGGAAAGAGCAAACAATTAAAAATCCTTCTATATGGAAAATTGTGAGCTACGGATCATTATGCACTTTCAGACACGCACTACTTTCACATAAGTCTAACGAAAATTCACATAGCTTAACTAATGTTTCTGTTTAATTTTTTACTTCGAATATTTAGTTTTTCAGTTTTCTGGACTGCAGTAAATAAACGGAATGCTTGAATCAAACTCAATGATAATTACTAATATTTAATTTACGGTAAAGAGATTGACCAAAGATGAATATATTAACCTTTGAATTGTTTATACAGTATTTGTCTTTTGCTGTAATTATTCGATTTTCGAAAGTAGTTATTCAAACTGCTACATAATATATTAAATCTTTAATAAGAATAAAATAATTTTGATATTTACAGTTAGTACCTTATCGCTTAATATGTGTATTAAAGGGTTTTATTGCCGCTGCAAGTTGATTGTGAAATCCAGGCCTCATTTCAACCTAACCACAACCGCTAACTTTACATTGCGATACAGTGGATTTATTATTGCGAGTTTATTAGCCCTGTTGCGGTTCAAAATGATGTATTAAGAAATTGATTGATATAATTTATGCTCCTAAAATAGTCAATGTTATTGATACCCAAATTGGGCGATCCTATGATATCCGAGCTACTGACATTTGATAAATTTTATGATCGATTCGTATATATCTCGACGAAAAAAATCTAAAGTAAAAAATACATTTTTTGATATCTCACGCAGTTCTCGAGATATCGTGTGCTACACTTGAGGTGGTTAGGTTGAAAAGTGGCCTGGAAAAATTTCGCCAACGCCATATTTGGTGATGAATTATTCTGCAACTCGACGAGACAATTCCAAAGTAAAGAATACCATTTTTTGATACTTCCCTTAGTTCTCGAGATATCGTATCTCAAAATTTAGGTGATTAGGTTGACATTCTGCTAGGACAGAAAACAAATTCGCACTAGGAACTACACGGTGGACATGCACAATAGGTGTTTTGTAATCTTACGAGCTTTGGCCGTAGGGCTGAATTACGGCCCGGACCAGAAGAAAAACGCCACCAAAAGAACAAGGAACTGTACCTATAAATGATTTTTAACATTCGATATCTCGACAATTAAGCGAGATATCAGAAAAGTTTATGCTTTGCTTTCGATTTGTCCCACTGAGATATATAGGAATCAAACATTAAATTTATCAAATTTCAGTGACTCGGATATCGTAGTATTGTCCAAAAATGAAGTTAGTGAAACATTTAATGTTTTTTGGTGTATCTGAAATATTTGATTTTGCAAGGGCCATAGGTTGAAATAAGCGTGACCCAGAACGTTCTTGCAAAAACATATGGCATGAGAAATTCAATTATTGTTAATTAATAAGCTGTTTTAATGAATGCCATGTTAATGATGACGTGTATCACGAAGTAAGCTACTCCGAACAACAAAACATCTATGTGTCTGTCTAGAGTGTATTTCCAGATGGCTTTGACGAAATTAGTTTATGGTCCAGGCTACATTTCAATCTAACTACTTCAGTTTTTAGATACGGTGAAGGAAAATGGCTCGAAATGTGGGTTGTTGTGTAGACGTTACTAAGAAAAATATACATGTTATTAATCACGGCATATGATTGTATTGATACGGAATTACGAAATCTCATACAACCTAAATTCTGGTTGAAAATAATGGTCCAGGCTGTATTACAACGGAATTACTGCTTGCAAATAATACGTCTTGCAAATGACTACAGCAGTATTACAACGATATTATCTAATGTTGTAGCGGAATCGCGATCTCCAATCATGGAGGAAGGAAATATATGGACACGACGCAAGAGACCTTCACCACGCATTGAAGTGAAACGGGGCGGAGGAGGAGTGGGGGGGGGGGGGGTGCATGGCCGGAGTGGTGGGGGCATGGCCCCTTCCATACAGACAAGGGGAGTATGTACAAAAACCTCAAGGGGACTCTAAGATAAACGTGACGCCGCAATCTGGTGATGGATTATTATGAAACTCGATGAGACAAATAAAAATGAAGCATAAAATTTTTTGATATACTGCTTACTTTTCGAGATATTCTGTTTCAAACGTGAAATGTTTTTGGTTGAAATTCAAAAGAAAAAATTTGTCAAAGTCAAATTTGATGACCGATTCTTATTTAAAAAGACGAGACAGATTAAAAATAAAGAATAAAATTTTTCGATATTTCACCTAGTTCTCGAGATATACTGTATCAAAAGTGAGGTGTCTTGAGTTGAAATGCAGAGGAAAAATTTCGCAAAAGTCAAATTTAATGATTGATTCTTATGTAACACGACGAGACAAATCGAAAGTAAAGAATAAAATTTTTCGATACCTTGCTTAGTGTTCGGGATATACTGGGATTGGCCTTTTTAGATTGTTTGCTGATGATGCGGTTATTTATAGGGAAGTAAGAACTTTGGCCGATTGCTTAGAAATTCAGCGCGATCTGGATGTTATTTTGGCTTGGTGCGCTGAGTGGCAACATACTCTAAACTGTAAAAAGTGCAAGACTACATAACTAACAAAAAGAATCCGATTGTTCAGAAATACGAGTTAAACAATACAGTTATTGATATGGTCGATTCTATTAAATATTTGGGAGTAACAGTACAAGGAACATGAAATGGGACATACACATTAATTCTTTAGTAGGTAGAGCAAATTCTAGGCTGCGATTCATAGGTAGAATCTTGAAAAATTGTAATGAACAAACAAAGGAGATAGCGTACAAATCTCTTGTGCGTCCACATTTGGATTATTGTTGTGCCATTTGGGACCCGTTTCGTAAGGGATTGATCGAAAGTATAGAGAAAGTACAGAGAAGAGCCGCTCGATTCGTGACCGCTTGCTACAGTCCTTATGAAAGCGTCACAGAACTGATTAGTAGATTAGGTTGGGAGTCTCTGGTAGATAGACGACACACGTTTCGTTTAAACTTATTGGAAAACATGCGTACTCCAACTTTCACTCATGAGTGTAGTGAAATACTTCTTCCACCAACCTATTTGAGTCGGAAGGACAGGAAAGATAAAATTAGAGAAATAAGGTGCCGGACTGATTCTTATATGAATTCTTTTTTCCCTCGTACCATTAGGGATTGGAATGCACAGCAAAGAGATTAGCTTTGGTGTTGAGCACCCTCTGCCACCCACAATTTTGTGAATTGCAGAGTATATATGTAGATGTAGATATGCGGCCTGGACTAAAAATTAACTCTGCCAAAGCCACAATGAATTACATGGCGGACATACAGAATGGATATTTCAGTTTTTTTTACTACCACTTGTGGTTAGGTTGAAATGAGGCCTACACTAGAATAAAAATTAGTTATTTTGTTACCATACATCGTAAGCTTAATTGGGAATAGCTGGAAGTGGAAGTAGTTTCCATCGCGATACACGTTTTGTCACTAACTTGGTTCTCATGAAATTACTAACAGCAATAGATAAATTCTTTGACCCTTATGGAACAACAAAACAATTCTGGTACAGACTACATTTAGACATAACCACAATCTCCATTAAATCGCCGCAACATAATCAAACTATGTAGACATACCCACACATGCGTATTTGAATCGCAAACTGTATTTGCGGTAACAACATCGTTTGCTTCATCAAGATTCCTAGATTGCATAGCATAATTTAACACATTTCATTTCATCATACAGTATAAACTGCAACGTGACGAAAGAAAGCGCAATGCTAAATCCACTGAATCGCGATGTAAAACACACCCCTTTAAATCTCATTTTCAACACTCGTTAAAAAGTAATGCTTGACTATTATGTGCAAAATAGCAAGGTATGCTGATTTTCTACACTACACCAACAAAAATTTGAGAACAAAGTCATCCCATTGAGAGCTATGACTAAATATTTATAGACAGGCAGCGAAGTTTGCAATTCGTAACGCCCACTTCAACAACGATGATTGAATTCAACTTACTTATGAAATGATATTCCAGGTTCTTTCCTCTCTTGCCTATTTGTGCAACCGTATGCAACACAAGATGGCATTATAAAAGACTTATAAACATTACAAAATGAAATAACCACAGCATCTAACACAATGTGAACATCCCATTTGTTTGGAAGATCTATATCTCCGCTGCCGCCACTGCGCATGCGCGAGAGTTTAGAGCCTGCTTCACAGATTTAACGTCACTTCTCCTCCATATATTTCCCTTCTCCATGTCTCCAATAGACCCGGCATTTCTGAGCGAAAGGGGGGTGGGGTGGGGGGGGGGGGAGGCTACCTACTACTGGTACTAACCATTTAAAGTTTGGATTAACTGATTCGTTATAATGTTCTCTTCACGTTTCTCAATCTCCTTTTTCGGCAAAGTTACCACAATTTAAATTAAAAATGCCATAATATGAGAGCGACGCCCAGCTATTAGATGCCACCGGCGCTGAAAAATTAAAAAAATGTCTTGAAATGTTGGTTAAATCCATTATTTTAATGGTTCCTTGTCGTATCCACTTTCCTTCGGTGTAAAAAGTTGCATTAAATTAACAAATAGAAAATATTTGCCCCAGATCTAGTACAACGATTGCCATCTTAGAATCGATACAAGCGATTGGAGACAAACCATTGCTACCATTGTAAACAAATGCCCAATTTCTGAGATGGATGCCACAGAACGAATTTCCCGTAAACTCTTTCCTCGTGGTCCAGGCCGAATTTCAACCTATCTAAGACATCTATGACAAAACGAGACTGTTTAGGTAGCTATAATTTGTTTCAATTTTACAGTGCTGGCAATATTTCGCGGTTGTGCATTCATATTTCGGCATTGTTAATTTAAAATTTGTCAATTTTTCCGAAAAAGGAGAGTGCACAATGTGAAGAGGTCATTTTGTGGAAGTTGTTCCTAAATTCAAAAGGTTAATACAATGGAGCAAAGAAAGATGAGGAGACCACGTAATACCTACTCCATGCAATAAAGTGAGGCCGAGAGGAGAGCGGTGGGGTAGGGAGGTCGCAATATTGGTTGGGTTAAGAAACACAGGGAATGTATATGGAACGGAAGAATTTCTTCGTTTTTAACCTTCGCATTACTAATAATGAAGTCTTATGGGGTCACATTTATAAATACCCTAATTGATATAATCTATAAACATTAGAATTTACGGAAAACATCCTGCTAAATAATTTTTGATACGAATTTGGTATGCCGAAACAGAACTTTTTTTTCTCCCTACAGTCGCATAAAAATACAAAAAGACTTAAGCGTAATATTGCTATTTCAATTAGATTAGATAGCTGTTCAAATTGATTATATTATAACATTCCAGTTCAGTAATTTTAATCCTTTCAAAATCTTTGAAGAGAAAGATTACAAAAAAAAAGAAAAATAGGTCTAGACCTATTTACAAGCAGAAGCAAGTCCTATATAAAATTTTTAAAATAGCCTAGATGAATGGTTAGGACTTTAAAACAACTGAAACCTTCAAAAGAATTCACGACTTCCTCAGAAGATATTGCACTGGTATTCGATAGACCTCTATTTAAATTCGTCAGCAGCATCAGTGCAATGGGGAGTCTATCATTACCGTGGGTCCACAATCTGATGATGAATTCTTAGGGAACATCCATAGATTACGTGAGGTGTTTTTCGGTTTTCCGGACCCCCTTTGCCCTCGAAACTTTTGGAGAATTTTTAAGGTTACGACCCCACTTTTATACGAAATACCCCCTAAAATCGAAATCGACTATCGCGAAATTTGTAGATTGTTTTTTTTTTTTTTTAGCTCTACAGTACAATCAATTTTTCGCAAAACCTCACGTGAGATTTCCGTAGACCCCCCCTCCCCCCTAATTCACCTCACGTAATTTATGGATGCCCCCTGATATATATGTATACATTTCGCATAGTTCTCGAGATATACTGTCTCAAAAGTGAGGTGGTTAGGTCGAAATGCGGCCTGGAACAAAAGAAAAGAGAACTAAGTGAGATATGAGCACATTGTGTTCTTTAGTGACCTGGTGAAGGTGGTGAAGGAGGCACAGCATACCAGGGTGGAGCTCATGCAGGTCCTAAGACGCCATGACCGGCCACAATTGAACTACGCTGTGAGGCGTGTAAATGTGGAAATGTGTAAGTGCTACTTGGGAAAGGCATCAGTTCTGTGTTGGGGGTTATGCCTGTAAACACCATAGGTAGGTGGTGTTTCACTAGGCATGGCCTACACCTAAATAGAAGGGGGAAGGGAGTATTTTCTGAGTTGTTAACGACAGAAGTAAGGGAGCCCATTTCCAGTGATGATGGGGTCAGGACTGTGCCTTTTTCAGGTTAGGGGCTGCTGGTGAAAGGACGGAAACAGATGATCAAAGTGATACTGATTGTAGATCCACAATGAGAAATATCATAGATGTTAAAGAAATAAATGAAGTTGCTGAAACAATAACTCGCTGGGGTAAATCTGGGAAAGGGGAGACAAATGCTGAAAATATAAAGCCGGTAATAAGGGTGTTAATGGTAAATTGTAGAAGTATAATGAACAAAGTAATCGAATTTGCAAACTTAATAGAGATACACGAACTACAAGTAATAATTGGGGTAGAGAGTTGGTTAAAAGAAGACGTACTAGACACTGAGGTTTTTCCTGATGGTTACAGAGTGTCCCGCAGTGATAGAGGAGCAATTGGTGGAGGAGTTTTCATACTAGTCAGCAAAAACTACCACAGTTCACTGGCACTCATAGATCAAGACCAAGAGTTAATTGGGGTAGATTTCTGGGGTAATAAAAAAGAAAAAATCAGGGTGTTGGCTGCTTACCGCAGCGGAAGAATGACAGATGAAGATGAGGCTCTTGGGGAGAAATTAAATTCATACTCAGATTTCAGAAGTGATAATAGAATGGTCATTATTTGTGGGGATTTAAATTTACCAGGTATTAACTGGGAAGGAAATAAGATTAATAACACCCGGGAACAAAGATTTGCAAATACCTTAATAAGGGAAGGAGGATTTACACAAGTGGTAGAGCAAAACACTAGGGGGCAAAATATTTTGGATATATTCCTAAAGCCCGATGAAAACCTCGTGGGGTGTCAAGTAACGGAAGGAAGAAGTGATCATGACGCAGTTCTGATGGATATTAGAGGATTCAGTGAACCAGCAGCCAAAACTGAAGGGGGAAATAGGTACAATTATAAAAAGGCACAGATTTCAAATTTGAAGAGATATTTCACAGAACGTTTCAGCAAATACAAGGAAGGCACAAGTACAGTAAATTCAAGGTGGGAAGAGTTCAAGGAGATAATAAGAAAGGGGGAAGAAAAATTCATTCCAAAGCAGAAAATAAGGAGAAGTAGAGAACCTGTGAACTATAAGAGGTTAAAGAGGTTGGTACGAAGAGAACATAACAGAGTTAAGAGACAGCAGGGTAGTAGGGAATATTTGAAACAACTAAACAAGGACTTAATAACAGCAAAGAAAGTGGCTAAAGATGGGTTTATGAAGAGTATTGACAGTGCAGGAGGACCACTGACTGATGCATTTAGAAATTTCTATGACTGTATCAGGAAACTGAGTGGAAAGGAGGGTGTAGAGATACTCATAGATAAAGATGGAGAAGTAGTTACTGAGGATTTGAAAAAGGCAGAGATTTTAAGTAACTGGTTTAGTGAGAGCATTAGGGACAATGAATCAGAAACGGGAAGGTCTAATTCGATGAACGAGCTTAACAATACGATTAGAAATGAAGATACTAAAAAATTTGAAATTCATTCTGAAGAAATCATCAAGGAAATAAGCAAGCTGAAAACACATAAGGGGGCTGGTGCAGATAATATTACTACAGATATCTTAAAGATAGCCGGATGTGACATTGTACGTTATCTTGAAATATAAATTAAAATGAGTCTGGATACTTGCTGCTTACGACAAGACTGGAAAAGTGCGATAGTAGTACTGGTACATAAAGGAGGGGTGAGAAATAAAGTCGAAAATTACAGGTCAATCAGTTTGACTTCCGTAGTAGGTAAATTAATGGAAAGATTGATATGCAACCACATCAGAAAAATGTGTGAGGAACGTAAGTGATTTTCAAGTATGCAACATGGGTTCAGGCAAGGATATTCATGCGAATCTCAGTTGGTGGGATATATGCAAGATATTTCAGATGAAATGGACAAGGGAGGATAAATTGAAAGTGTAGCACTAGATCTTTCAAAGGCGTTTGACAGAATTGTGCCACAAAATCGTAGTAAATAAGGTAAAACTATTGGAGTCAATGAGAAAGTTTTTTGCTGGGTAGAAGAATTTTTAAAAGGTAGAAAACAGAAAGTTAGGGTAGGAAATGCGATATCAAAGGAAGTGGAAGTAAAAATGGGAGTGCCGCAGGGTAGCGTATTGGGACCATTGCTATTCATTATTCTAATGAATAATTGTGTTGATTGTTTACTATCTGAAATTAGATTGTTTGCAGATGACATAATGTTGTATAAAAGTATCAAAACGATAGAGGACTGTAAACGAGTTGCAGGGTGATCTGGACAGGATAGCTAGTTGGGTTGGTAAACATTGGTTGAAAATAAATGCAAAGAAGAGTAAGCTAATTAGATACACAAATAAAAAACTAAACGGTTAATTATGAATATAAGGCGGGGGAAGAATTGCTTGCTGAAGACTTGAAATTGTAAATATCTTGGCATTCCATTTGATAACAAGCTTAACTGGTCAGGACACATTGGACATGGTGGTAGGAAAAGGTTTCAAGGTTCTGCACTTTTTGGAGAGAGTGATGAGGGGTTGCACGAGAGAAGTAAAGGAACTGGGTTACAAAACGTTGGTCAGACCATTGCTCGAATATGGTAGTGTAGTATGTGACCTACATTTTGAGTACCAAATACAGGAGTTGGAGAAGGTGCAAAGAAGGGCTGCTAGATTTGTTCTTGGAAATTATCGCAGAATGCAATCAGTGACAGATATGATAAAGGAGATGGAATGGGATTCATTGCAAGATAGGAGGAGGATGAGGATGGTAATGGGAGTGTACAGGGCGTATACTGGTGATGAGGCATGGAAAGATATTGCAGTAGGTATGAAAAGTAGTGCATGGAAGCTGGCACTCGATTTCAGGCACAAGGGTGTGGGAAGATTTTCTTTTTTAGGTAAGGGTGTCAGGGATTGGAATGAGTTACCAAGGGGAATGATGAATAACCTACCGAAACTGTTAAAAAAATTAAAATTATAATTTGTAGAGGGCAAATGTATGTGAGTGAAGGATAGCTGGGAAGTTGGGTGTGTAGGGAAATTGCCACCGGAGCGTGTGCTCCATTGCAATTAAATTAAATTTAGTTTCAATTAGTTTCGTTAAGTTACATAAGTATTCATCATCAAATTATGGCGCCATAGTAATGATAGAACTGGCCAGTGTAATTATCTTCCTACCATATATCAAAAGTCGCAAGCTTGTGTCACTAACAAGGTGCTCAATAATGGCACTAATAACAAATAATTTGCTCCTTATACCATAAAAAGAATATTTTGCAACAGGCAGCATTTCAACCTAATCACAATTTGACTTAATGTTGCCGACTGAAATATTAAACGACGCAAATGCAACCAAACACTTTAAACGTATTGCGAATTACATTTCAGATAACAACAAAATGGACTTCATTACGATTACTCGATCGCATATCACAAATTATCACAATTAATTTCATCAAACACTTTCAATATAAATTGGGTACAACTGGAGTAAAGCGCATAGATTAATGCATTCGCTTCATCGCGATTTAAACTTGATCCACACGTGAAAAATAGTAAGATGAAATGATTCGCTGGATCTGCAAATAACACCTGTTGTTCTTTTGACAGCTGTGAATAAACTTTTTTAATACGCACTGTAAATCTATAATGTCATCTATTATGTCTTGCAGAACGCCGCACCACAAATACTTCAAGAATAATAATTTCAACGTGACTTACCTATGGAATGTTATTCTAGGTTGTTTTTTACTTGTTCTGTTTGCGCAATATTGTATTAGGTACTGAGAGCTGGTTAAAACATGATATAAGTTCAGCAAATTTTTTTTAGCAATATCATGAATATTTTCCATATGGATAGGTTACATTCAAATGGATGTGGTGTATTTATAGCTGTTAGTAAACACCTGTCGTGTAATGAAATAAATATTGATACGGTCTGTGAAATACTATGGATTAGACTAAACGTATCTAGGGCAAAACTTGTAATAGGGTCTTTCTATCGTTCCACCAGATGCAGATGTAGCTGTTGCTGAGGCCTTAAGAAATAATGTAAGTAATATAGCTTCCTCAATTTCCGGATCATCGAATAACACTAGGAGGTGACTTCAACTTTCCGTATATCGACTGGGCTAATCACGCCCACGTTTCTGGTGGCAGGGATAAACTATCCTGTGAGATTATTCTTGACCTTTTCACAGATCTTAATCTTGACCAGCTCGTCACTGAACTAACGCGATGCCACAACGATAACGAAAACATTTTAGATATTCTCGTTACAAATAGGCCTGAATTATTTACGGACATTTCTACAACCACGGGAATTAGTGATCATAAAGCTGTAATTGCTACGGTAAAATTAACAGCCGCGCGCAAAAAGAAATAAGAAAGAGCCGTTTACAGGTTCTTAAATGTCCCTAAGGAAAGTTTAAGAACGTTTTTGAGGGATAATTTTATAGAAGGAAGAGGCTTGGTTGAAGAGATGTGGCTTCGATTCATGAATATAGTGAGGGAAGGTATGGACTTACATGTACCGAAAAGGACAGTCAGGGATGATAACGTTCCCCCGTATTATACACATGAAGTTAAAAGGTTACTAAAAAAGCAAAGGAAGATACATGCACTGTCGCATATAAATGATGTGCGAGCAAGAGATCTTTGTAATTAAATAAATACAATTTGTAGACTGTATTTCGTTAATAATCTTTTGCAGTTTATTTCTTTCCTTTGCCTGTTTAAAAAGTTGTCTAATACCAATAATGACCGTGTTTGAGACAACCTTGACATCCCAAGATTTGCAGGTTTGTTCCTACTCAAGATCTCTCAATTCAATTCCACGCTGCTGCCAAATCAATCTTTTCTTGGTTGTTTCCTCTACTCAACAATTCTCCTAACTTCACTTCTTTTTTTTCCAGAGATCATATCTTTTTAAAGCCTCTCTGGGCAAACAATATTTATTAACCTTTGTATTCTTTTTTTTAATATATAAATCATTTTAACTTTTAATTTACTACTATGTCACATCACGATCAAGAGGGACGATGTATAGGAGTGATTTAGAAAAGTTAGCTGTTACAAGAGGACATGTCAAGAATGCGATCCGCGAGGCCATTAATTACTTTCGTTGCAACTCACTTTCCAAGAGCCTCATCTAAAATCCAAAGAAATTTTGGTCATATGTAAAAAAATTAATTGGTTGTGACAACAATATGCCAGTTCTACCACAATACGGTCGGGAAGTTGATGACAGCCGCGAGAAGACTACTGTATTTAATACCGAATTTAAAAATTCTTTCACTGATGAAAACATGGAAAACATTCTCGTTTTTCAACGGCGTGTAGAATTTGAGATGGATCCAGTACAAATTGATAGTGTAAGTATCATAAAGCAATTAATGCTCCTGAAGTGGGGGAAAGCGCCGGGTCCCGATGGTATACCAGTAAGAGTATTTTCGGAATACGTGGAAGAAATAGGACCATTTCTGTCAGATATATTTCGTAAATCTTTAGAAGAAAGAAAAGTACCACCTGACTGGGAAACATCGCAGGTGATTCCTGTTTTCAAGAAAGGAGATCGGAGAAATGCTAGGAATTATCGACCCATATGTTTAACATCTGTTTGCAGTAGAATTCTGGAGAATGTCATATGTTCTAACGTTATGTCGTTTCTAGATGAAAACGAGTTTCTTACAGCAAACCAACACGGATTTCGGAAGAACCGATCGTGCGAAACGCAACTGGTTCTATTTTCGCATGACGTAATGGAAGTTATTGATGCATAATCACAAGTTGATGCTATTTTCTTGGATTTTCAGAAAGCTTTTGACTCTGTACCATCCAACCGACTTTTAGCGAAGATTCGACCGTACGGTATATCTGATCAGATTTGCGAATGGATACGAGATTTTCTAACTGGTCGGTCACAGTATGTCGTTGTTGACGGGGAAGCCTCTTCTAAGCTAGATGTTACTTCGGGCGTTCCTCTAGGAAGTGTAATAGGACCACTTAATTTTTGTAAACGATTTCGGTGACAACGTTAACCGCAGGATGCGATTTTTTGCTGATGATGCGCTTATTTTTAGGGAAGTGAGGTGCTCTGACGATTGCTTAGAAATTCAGCGCGATCTGGATGTTATTTCGGAATGGTGCCGTAAATGACAGCTTACACTTAACTGCAAAAAGTGCAAGGCGATGCAAATAAGTAATAAAAAGACCCCGTTTGCTCGCGAGTACAAAGTTAACAATTCAGTTGTTGACACTGGATTCCCTAAAGTATTTAGGCGTAACAGTACAGAGCAACATGAAATGGGACTTGCACCTAACTTCCGTCGTAGGCAAAGCTAATTCTAAACTACGATTTATAGGTCGTATTTTGAGAAGTTGTAATGCTCATACAAATGAAATAGCGTACAAAACACTGGTGCGTCCACATTTGGAATACTTTTATGGAATTTTGGACCCATATCACAAGGGATTGACTGACACATTATAGAAAGTATAGAGGAGAGCCGCTCGATTCGTGACGTAAGTGTCACAGAGCTGATACGCGGGTTGGGCTGGGATTGTTTGGCGGACAGACGACGTCGTTTTCGTTTGAATTTGATGGAGAATATGCGAAAATCTTTAAGTTACGAGTGCAATGAAATACTTCTTCCGCCTACCTATTTAGGTCGCAATGACAGGAAGGGATAAAATTCGAGAAATAAGATGCCATACTGATCCATTTATGTATTCCTTCTTTCCTCGTTCTGTTCGGGATTGGAATGAACTGAATTAGGATTGGTGCTTAGCACCCTCTGCCACCCACAGTATTTGTGATTTGCAGAGTATGGATGTAGATGTAGAACCACAGGCAACACAATTTGGCATTGTAAAACACCTTGAAATATTCGAACATGACATGTTCACAGCAGCTAATGAAAATAGACCAATGTTTTGAACTCACGAAGATGGCGGCCACGCATGCGCAGTATGCTCCGGAGTTTACAGGCTGCTTCACAGTTTAAGCGACACTTTCTCTCCTCTCTTTTCCTACCTCCATGGTTAGTACCAGTTTCGGAAAGAGGCAGACCACACGAATTTCTACAATGTCAAGTTCCGCGGCTGCTAAGCAGCGGGTAAATGCTAGTAAATAAATAAAAGCACTTGTCCGTGCGGGAAACCTGCGGATAGATGCTAGTGATAGAATACAAACATATTAATCGAATAATAACGTTAAATCAAGGATATCAAGGCTCAGTCTTGTACACTCTATCTGTAATCAACAGAAGCACAAAGGAAGACGAACATTATTTAGGAAGGGTGTGACGTCCTTATTAGTAGTATGGTTATTTTGAAATTAAAGTTCTAGAGTTATTTTAATCGTAGCCGTACTACCTACTGTACATTTAATAGATTGAATGTGACACGGTCGCCAGCCAGATGGTTGATGCTAAAGGAAAGGTTATACAGGCCATCTACTAAGAAAAGTTATTACACTCGTGTTGTTCGTCCAAAGCTTACAATGTTTTATTGCCTATAAACACTTCCCGTGAAATGTAAGCCACCAGACAAAATTTAGTATATAGACTCTTCTCCGAAGACATAAGTTCGGTAAGATAGTGGTAACAGGGAGTCACTACTTTAGTAATTCACAATTCTGTTCCACATTCCAGCAGATATAATAACGAAACAGTTCAACAGCCAAGTTAACTTACAAACTCTATCCTCGTTTTCCTACCGATCACGCACTGCTTAACTTCACTATCCACACTGTATCCTTATTAAATATCTTGATAGATATGCCGTGGCGTTTGCGTATTACGATTTACATTCCAACTTGTTCACACTCTCCTGCCATTTTGCAACAACTCTCCCGTCGTGTTACAAGGGCTAACTGAAATACTTGAGTCATCCTTGATCGCACACTCACCTATAAGGAACACTGCAAATATAGAAGCATGGGGGAAAAAATCTAGAAATAATCCTCTCCGTAAATTGAGTTCCGCAACGTGGGGAGCGGTACTAAGTTTATTAAGAACTTCTGGCCTCGAGTATTATTTTATAATCGGATAACATCTGCCCTGTACAGATGTACTTCTCAAATCCAAGCTTGATCAAGGCCGGACAGAATGAAGTATGGAGAAAATCACAGATCGTGTAAAATCGACAGAGACTTATAAAATGTATTTAGTGGCTATGCTTCACCTATCTTCCAAACGGATGTAGTAGCTGACGATGATCAAACAGAAACGAACATGTATCCAAACCATCCATTTTACAGAATTCAGATTTTGGTTCTCCATTATTTCCTGAAAAAATCATTCAATGCCAATGCTAGGATGGTTCCTTCAAAAACTATGATCAAATTCTTGTTATAAATCCTCTTCCGGTTTTAATGTCTCCAACGGCAACGTGCATATTTTTTTTTTTTAATTGCACTTATCCGACGAAAATCTGTTAAATTTTATGGCGAGATTACCGTTATAACATTTGCTACTGATTTTCATTCAGTCATTGAATAATAACTTCTGTATCATAATAGTTCTTTGATATTATTTTTAATTTTGAGACTTCGAAGATCAATATATGGTATGTATAAGGTGAATATCACTTACGAGACCAAGGAAATGTCTCTAGCTTCTTTTGTCTTCACTTTTCATTTTTGTTTCGGAGGAACTGACTTTTTAGAATACTGCTTTATTTGAACGTTCTTACATGTTGCTGTCGATATAACAGTCCATCACACACAACACTATCAACGCCCAATTCCAAAATTTTACTAAATCTTATTTGACTCGTAGGAACCGATCATTTGAACCTAATCATTTCAATCGAATTATTAAGGTAAATTATTGTATCACAGCCGAATTCTTCGTTTTTGTTTGTGCCGTAACAGTTATAGCTGAAGGTCGTTTCGAAAAGTAATTGCCTCAGAAACATCAGTTATATAAAACATAAATTCAAAGTTAAAATAGGTTTGTGTTGGAATAAAAAGCGCACAGGCTTTAATTATGCGCAGAATGTAAATATGTCATTTAATTTCAGTCTTATGTGCTCGGGATGTCATCGAACATTTTGTTGCGCTATAAAACACCAGTAAAAGTGATCTCACTTGCCAATATATACTTAAGAAATTCGTTTAACTCAGGTGGAAATTCCGTTGCGCTAATGAAAGTTACGTATACAAACAATCACATGTACTCTTCCTTCTGTTCTTTCAACCACGATTAGTAAAATACATCACTTTGCTTCTTATGAGGAATATATAAAAAAATTTAAATGGGTAGTTTATTAATAGCCAACATTAATCTTACCTCTAAACGACTCGGATCTTTAAATTCAACTTGTGTTCCATAAAGATTTGTTTGTTCTATAATAACATGAAGAACTGAATGTAAGATGTTGAAGTTGATAGCTCCAACCTGAAACAAGAAAAAAGTACGTGTTTTAATTCCTAAATTAATTTTTAATTGATATTTGATTGCAAAATTCCGTAAATTTTGGATTTCAGTTGCGTCATGTCAAGAAAAATAGCTAATGATAAAAAAATACATTATGGTAACAATGATAATATTGCCTATAAATGTCGAATCCCTAAAAGTTCCTTTCTTAAAATGTGATGTGATCAGACCGGAGATCTTAATCTCTAAAATAATACTACCTTTCTAAATTTATATATGAAGGGAGATAATCATCTCGTGACAGAAAAATACGTTATGGAAATTATTATAATTTTACCATTTATGGGTCAAATTCCGAAGAAGTCCTTTCTTAGAATATGATGTGACCTTGGTGGAGACTTTATTCTTTAGAATTATACCTCATTTTTTCTATATTGATTAAATATCAAGGGAGATAAATAGCTCGTGACAAAAAAAATACGTTATTGAAGTAATGATACCGGTATTTTGCACTTTAAGGGTTATCTTGAAATATTATTTAAATTGAGTCTAGACACTTGCTGCTTACCACAGGACTGGAAAAATGCAATAGTAGTACCGGTACATAAGGGAGGGGTGAGAAATAGAGTTGAGAATTACAGGCCAATCAGTTTGACATCAGTGGTAGGTAAATTAATGGAAAGATTGATATCCAACCACATCAGAAATATATGTGAGGAACGTAAGTGGTTTTCAAGCAGGCAACATGGTTTCAGGCAAGGATATTCATGCGAATCTCAGTTGGTGGGATATATGCAAGATATTTCAGATGAAATGGACAAGGGAGGCCAAATTGATAGTGTAGCACTAGGTCTGTCTAAGGCGTTTGACAGAGTAAGCCATAAAATGGTAGTAAATAAGGTAAAAACCATTGGAGTGGATAAGAAAGTCATTTGCTGGGTAGAAGAATTTTTAAAAGGTAGAAAACAGAAAGTTAGGGTAGGAAATGTAATATCAAAAGAAGTGGAAGTAAAAATGGGTGTGCCACAGGGTAGCGTATTAGGACCATTGCTATTCATTATTCTAATGAATAATTGTGTTGATTGTTTACTATCTGAAATTAGATTGTTTGCAGATGACATTATTTTGTATAAAAGGATCAAAACGATAGAGGACTGTAAACAGTTGCAGGGTGATCTGGACAGGATAGCTAGTTGGGTTGGTAAACATTGGTTGAAGATAAATACAAAGAAGAGTAAGGTAATTAGATACACAAATAAAAAACAAAAGGTTAATTATGAATAAAAGGCGGGGGAAGAATTGCTTGCTGAAGACTTGAAATGTAAATATCTTGGCATTCCATTTGATAACAAGCTTAACTGGTCAGGACACATTGGACAGGTGGTAGGAAAAGGTTTCAAGGTTCTGCACTTGTTGGAGAGAGTGATGAGGGGATGCACGAGAGACGTAAAGGAACTGGGTTACAAAACGTTGGTCAGGCCATTGCTCGAATATGGTAGTGTGGTATGTGACCTACATTTTGAGTATCAAATACAGGAGTTGGAGAAGGTGCAAAGAAGGGCTGCTTGATTTGTTCTTGGAAATTATCGCAGAATGCAATCAGTGACAGATATGATAAAGGAGATAGAATGGGATTCATTGCAAGACAGGAGGAGGATGAGGATGGTAATGGGAGTGTACAGGGCGTATACTGGTGATGAGGCATGGAAAGATATTGCAATAGGTATGAAAAGTAGTGCATGGAAGGGAAAAGATGTCCATGACCACAAGCTGGCACTCGATTTCAGGCACAAGGGTGTGGGAATATTCTCTTTTTTAGGTAAGAATGTCAGGGATTGGAATGAGTTACCAAGAGAAATAATGAATAATTTACCGAAAACTTTGAAAGAATTTAAAGATAAAATTTGTAGAGGGCAAGTATAGGTAGGTGCAGGATAGCGGGAAGATGGGTGTGTAGAGAAATTGCCACCGGAGCATGTGCTCCATTGCAATTAAAAAATTAAATTAAATTAAATTCCAAAAAATTCCTATCTTAAATTATGATGTCACCACGGCAGAGACCTTATCTATATCGGGTAGATATTCTAATGTACCAATAAGCTTGTCAAAACCATTTAGGAATAGATTTAGGTATTTTTACTAGCTGTTCCCAGTAGTAATACTTTATTTTTCGATTTCAAAGCTTCCCCTGTGGAAGACAGAAATTTAATATAAGGTAGTTTTTCAACCTTAAAGGGTCTTCTTCATTCATTTTCACTGTTAAAACTCATTATAAGAAGCAATTTAAAGTATATTAACTTTAGCAAGAAAAATTTAGATTAGAAGATAATTCGATTTGTTGATATCTGTAAGCCATGTGGTCAGAGGGACTGAAACTGAAAATCTGAAAAACTAATGAACACGTAAAGTTACATCCAATCCTTTATCACCAGTTGTAGTCAGCACCGTCTAAAATATTTTGAATATAAAGTCATGTTATTAGGCAAAGTATAACTAGGATTTTTAATCAAAGAAAAAAATTGCAATTTAAACTAAAAGGGATAAAAGTAAGAAAATAATGCCATAGGATAGCTGAAGTTAAGAGGGTTAAAAATGAATATAGATTCCGGTAGAAAATTTAAAGCCTCTGTAAGGTAATTGAGATTTCGGAAATGGATTGTCATAATTGTTAAGAATGGCGTATTAACTGATGACGTAAGAGAATTTAAAATTAATTTAAAAGAAGCCATTTTGAAGACAAACTAAATGTGCAAATTACGAGTCAGACTATTAAATACTTTCGAAGGTATTAAATTCAGAAGGTTTTTGCTGATATCACTGACATTCACACTTCAATAAATAGAACAGTAGCTATCTTGGTGACGCACAGTATTACAGCAGATTTCAAACAGTTTACTTCTTGTCATAACGGCCAGTTTGTGCCGCTGGTGGAGCGAATGGCTTCACGTGGTTAGAAGTTGGAGTACATTTTAAAATGCTGTAGTAGTACTTTTATCAACGTAAGGTCGTAAGGGAGCCTGAAGAGAGATTGTCATCTCGTGTGAGTGTGCTTTACCTGCAAATCTTCTGTGGAACTGTAGTCGGATTGCTTTATCCAAATTCTGCTACCGAAATTGTAAAGGAGATCTTTTGGAAGAATATAGATCTTTTGTGACTTTAAAACAGTGTACAGTGAACTCATTTCGATACTTCCTTTCACGTTTGGGGTTTAAAAAGAGTGTGGTGGTCGTTTGATTTAAATGTATTATGGTACCAGAGGCTACCTGTCATGTACATCGTTCAAAGTTCAGACAGTGACTTTGCTTAACCCCCAAGACAAACCTCGTCGTCTGACAATATCAAGGGAGATTAATGGCTCATAACACAAAAACGTGTTGCAA
This sequence comes from Vandiemenella viatica, assembly GCA_031002005.1. Taxonomy (NCBI): domain Eukaryota; kingdom Metazoa; phylum Arthropoda; class Insecta; order Orthoptera; family Morabidae; genus Vandiemenella; species Vandiemenella viatica. Next base: position 131,543,872 of record JARYHS010008075.1, on the reverse strand, counting down.
AAATATTGACGCTTTAGCACTTAAACGTCGAATTCAGAAAAATCCCTTTCTTAAAATATGATGTCACCAAAGTGGCGATCTTAACCTTTAAAATGATACTTCGTTTATTGATTTCGATTAGGAATGCAGGGAGATAAATGGTTTGAGGTACAAAAAAAAAATCGGATTTCAGACATTATTGCCCTTTAAGGTTTGAATTCCCAAAAATTCCTTTCTTAAAATATGATGTGATCAATGGGGAGACCTTAAAGGTTTAAAATGATACATCATTCATACATTTCGGTTAGTTACCAAGGTAGGTAATGGCTTCTGACAAAACAAACACCTTACAGAAATAATTTATGTGATAATGCAGTCATAAAGTTTGCTTTTTGTAGAATATTATTCTGAAAACAATGTGGAAAAACATTTGGCTGAAAAAACATGGAATTACAAGCACTTTTCATTAAGATGTCGCTAATGAAAGTAACAGTTAAGAAACTTAAATCTCTCAGAGTTTCTGCTACAACCAGGAATGCCAAATGTCATTCTCTCCTAGGCAAAATTTCAATTTAATTAAAACTTTAATTAATGTTGCTGCTTGATCATGGTTTATATATTATGGTTTATTTGCTTTTTACAAATTTCTCTGACCATTTTCTTTAGTGGTCTTTGTTTCCATTCGCTGTACGATTGTTATTAGGTTATTATAAATGGATACCAGGACAAATATGCTACCAAAACAAGTAACCCGACAATTCATTTCTTTGGAATTGTTCAGCTATTTATTAATCTGTATGTTTTCTACGGCAATTATAGAAAGTATGACCAAAGCTTACATTATAAATATTTTTCCAGCCTCAATAATAAAAAAAGCAATTTGATGCTTTCGAAGCAAACAGGAATTATTTAATTTTGCAGAATGAAATTTTAAGGTCAAATAGAAGTCATGTATGTATTTCAGCAAATTTACGGCTTTTGAGACAGTTAAATGATAGCGCTATTGCCCCTGTCCGTGTTTAATACATCTAATAATATTTCTGAATTTTTAAGCTCAGAGATTTTATTCACCCTAAGATTATATAATATATATATATATTATATTATGCAGAAGAAACAATTAAGTTCATCAAAATCTCAGAGAAAGTAGGCATGAAACGTACGTAATCGCAAAATGTATCAGTCAAATAAACAACAGTTAATGATTTTTGATATTTTACTTTCTGTCATTTAAAGAAAAATGCAATTTAAAAAAAAAAAAAAAAATCTTAGCCAATATTCCGATGCTGTAACAAGTAACGTACGTATATCACGAGTAATATTATATATATATATGTAAACATAAGTGTGTTTTCCTGTATTTCACTTTTCAACCACCACTACCTAGCACAGATCACTGGTCTTTGTGTGTGGAAGTAGCATGGAGTTTCCTGACGTGCACAACGTTGGCCGAATGTCGATAGCTGTGGGAATGTGGGACATATGATAGTTAAAAGTGGTCGATGCAGGACATTTTCATATTTCGACCAAAGACATGAGTCTCCGTATATGTCACTCTGCTGCCACAATTACATAGCATAGACCAATGGTGTTTGTGTGTGGTAGTCGTATCGTATCTCCTACCGTGTACTATGGTGGTTAGATGTCGGTAGCTATGGGGGTGTGGGAGATATGGTGGTTGAAATTGGCCGATAAAGGATATCTTCGTATTTCGGCCAAAGACATGTGTCACTCTGCTGCCACAACTACATAGCATAGACCTTTGGTGTTTGTGTGTAGTAGTGGTGTCGTGTCTCCTATTGTGTACTATGGTGGTTAGATGTCGGTAGCTATGGGACGCGTGAGATATGGTGGTTGAAATTGTTCGACCTGCGGCACTTTCATATTTCTACCAAAAACGTATGTGTCGTGGTGTATCACTTTTGAGATCACTTTTGAGGAAAGACTATCTAGCACAGATCACTGGTGTTTGTGTGTGGTAGTAGCACAGAGTCACCCATCGATAACAACATTGGCCGAATTTCAGTAACTATGGTAGTGTGGGAGAGATGGTGGTTGAAATTGGTCGATCAAGGAAATTTTCGTATTTCGACATAGGACATGTGTGTCCGTATATTTTACTTTGCTGCCTGAACTACATAGCGCAGATAACTTTTATCCCGGTCAAAATAGAAATTCACCCTTGCATAAATTCCCAACAAGCTGAAAATTTGCATGAACGTTAGGAATACCATTATAATGAAATTGTGAAAAGTCCCCATCCATCCCGTGTGTGCAAAAATATTTGCACAGGATCAAAGTTCGCAAAAATGGTTTTCGCATTTTTTAGCGAAACGGTTGATTCTATGATAAAAATAGCTCAGACAAAAATTGTAGATCATGTAATTATCTACAAAAATTGTTCACATACCTTTTTCCCCAAGATTTAACGTTCCTAAGTAAAAGCCATTCTAAAATTCATTGAAGTTGTATTCTCAAAAAAAAAAAAAAAAAAAATGCACACATTTCCACGCCACATATGAGGTATTGTACATGGCGCGTTTCTTTAACGTGGTTTCCCCTAGTAGACCTATTCCACGGTCTATTTTACTGGTTTAATGGAATATCAGGTCTTCTTATTCAACTTCTTCTTCTCCTCTTCCTCCATCTTCTTCTTCTTCTTCTACATCCTCTTGAGTCGACGTAAATTGTTGTAACAGTGATACATCAGTTGTTTCGTCGTTGATGTAAGTATCTTCTTCTGTTGGAGATTCAACATTTGAACATGACTGGTCTTGACAACTGGTGCATGCTGTTGAACAAAATAAGCTAACTTTTTTACTGCCGCATTTTGAATTACACCACTTTTTGCAGTTTTTCTTTGAGCATTGCAATGAGCCGAGACTTATTGTGAGTGTTTGACAGAAATTGTTGTTGGCTAGTTGGGACTGTCATAAATTGGTCGAAGAGAAATCAATAGATGCCGATGGTTTTGTCACACGGTGACGTTGTTCTGTAGCTGTAATATTTTTTTGTAGAATCGGTATAGCTATCAAATACTACGGTTACTTTTTGATCAACATGTCTGCGTATCTACTGAACATATTTATCTGAGATGTTGCTGAATGTATCTTCTCGATCCCAGACCACACGGTGCAATAAATAACCTGCATCGATAGTATATGTAACATTTATGTTGTCAATATCAATGTTTACTTTTTGAAAACAATCATAAATGCCTGATTTTTGTAATTTCCTAATTCCAAGCTCATCGAATAAGGACAACGGTAGGGAGCCAATTCATATTCAAAATATTTTTCAATTTCATAGTCAAATGCCGTAGTAATACTCATGCGTTGAAATAATAACACAGTGTCAACAGATACTTTCTCATCATGAATTTTTATGGTACTACTCATAGCTAAAAGAGGAATTCCTTTATCAGCACGTTTGAGTTTAATATTATCAAATGTCAGTTCTGTCATTTTAGATATGGGGGTGTCGCATATAAATGTGTATGCGAGCAAGAGATCTATGTAATTAAATAAAAATAATTTGTAGACTGTATTTCGTTTATAATCTTTTGCAGTTTATTTCTTTCGTTAGCCTGCTTAAAAGGTTCTCTTATACCAATAACGACCGTGTTTGAGACAACCTTGACATCCCAAGATTTGCAGGTTTGTTTCTACTCAAGATCACTCAATCTAATTTTTACGCTGCTGCTAAATCAATCTTGTCTTGGTCTTTTCCTCTACTCAACAATTCTCCTAACTTCACTTCTTTTTCAGAGATCATATCCTTTAAAGCATCTCTGGGCAAACAGTATTTATTAACCTTTGTATTCTTTTTTTTTTCTTTATATATATAAATCATTTTAACTTTTAATTTACCACTATTTCACAGTGCACATCCCAAATTCGCGAGCTTTATGGCAGTTAACTTTATCATCACCAACGACTCCACTAGCAATAGACAATATTTTGTTAACCTCTGGAAAAGGATTATGTGGTGAGAACCATGGAGGAAGGAAATATATGGAGACGACGCAAGAGACCTTCACCACGCATTGAAGTGAAGCAGGGCGGAGGAGGAGTGCGGGGGCATGGCCGGAGTGGAGGGGGCATGGCCGCTTCCATACAGACACGGGGAATATGTACAAAAACCTCAAGGGGACTCTAGGATAAAGGTGACGCCGCAATCTGGTGATGGATTATTATATAACTCGATATGACAAATAAAAAATGAATAAATTTTTTTTGATATCCTGCTTAGTTTTCGAAATATTCTGTCCCAATTGTGAAATGGTTTTGGTCGAAATTCAGAAGAAAAAATTGGTCAAAGTCAAATTTGATGATGGATTCTTATTTAAAAAGACGAGACAAATGAAAAATAACGAATAAATTAATTCTGCCATAGCTACAATGAATTACATGCAGAATGGATATTTCAGTTTTTTTTACTACCACTTGTGGTTAGGTTGAAATGCGGCCTAGAGCAGAATAAAAATAGTTATCTTGTTAACATACATCGTAAACTTAATTGGAAATGGCTGGAAGTAGTTTCCATCGCGATATACGTTTTGTCACTAACTTGGTTCTCATGAAATTACTAACAGTAATAGATAAATTCTTTGTCCCTCATGGAACAACAAAACCATTCTGATACAGACTGCATTTAGACCTAACCACAATCTCCATTAAATCGCCGCAACATAATCAAACTATGTAGACATACCCACACTTGCGTATTTGAATCGCAAACTGTATTTGCAGTAACAATATCGTTTGCTTCATCAAGATTCCTAGATTGCACAGCATAATTTAACACATTTCATTTCATCATACAGTATAAACTGCAACGTGACGAAAGAAAGCGCAATACTAAATTAATTGAATCACGATGTAAAACACACCCCCTTAAATCTCATTTTCAACACTCGTTAAAAAGTAATGCTAGTCTATTATGTGCAAAATAGCAAGGTATGCTGATTTTCTACACTACACCAACAAAAATTTGAGAACAAATTCATCCCATTGAGAGCTATGACTAAATATTTATAGACAGGCAGCGAAGTTTGCAATTCGTAACGCCCACTTCAACAACGATGATTAGAATTCAACTTACTTATGAAATGATATTCCAGGTTCTTTCCTCTCTTGCCTATTTGTGCAACCGTATGCAACACAAGATGGCATTATAAAAGACTTACAAACATTACAAAATGAAATAACCACAGCATCTAACACAATGTGAACATCCCATTTGTTTGGAAGATCTATATCGCCGCTGCCGCCACTGTGCATGCGCGAGAGTTTAGAGCCTGCTTCACAGATTTAACGTCACTTCTCCTCCATATATTTCCTTCCTCCATGGTGAGAACCAATCAAGAAGTTTTTGTACATCTTAGGATCTTTCTTTGCTCGTGTCACTTGCATCAACATGCTGATCTGATGTATCCATTCGTACACTAGCAAGATCTTCCAATGCTTCACAAACGGTATTCATTGCAGGCATACTATAAACCCATTTGCTGATGACACTCTCTTTAGTACTTCTTCCTCCATCTGTCTTCATAGATTTCATCTTTGACTGCTCTATCACCATATCTGTTGAAGTCCCACAACATAACTTATTAGACCGTTTAACCGTGAAAAATCCTCCAGTAAATCGTTGGTAAACACTAGGATTTATAGACTCATTTAATTTTATCATATCTTGCAGATACAAGTGCGCAGAGTTAGCGTAAGGAAAATGTCCTGATGCGTGGAAATAAGGAAACATTTCTTTAACGGTGTTCAAGTGAGCTTGCCAATCTCCCATACGTTCAGCTCTTATAAACTCTTTTGCAACTGATACCATGTGAAAATATTGTATCCATAGTTTAGCAGAATGGGCACTCCCAAGTAACAATTGAACAGCAGACAGATGTTGCTTAAGGCCACGTGGTCACATAAAATGTGAGACTGGGTTTCTTTTCAGCTCATATTCTCGGAATTATCATTCAATATCAATGTATTAGCCTAGCAGACTTACATTTTTACTTATATTATGCGTCCAACGATGTACATAGACAGCATAGTCATGCATATTATGGAGAATAAAACTTTAGTGAGTTTATAGTGGCTTTTTCTCAGAAATGGTAAATCTTAGGGAAATAAGTATGAGAACAATTTTTGTAGATAATTACATGATTTACAATTTTTGTCTGAACTATTTTTATCATAAAACTAACCGTTTCGCTAAGAAAAAATGAGAAAAACCTATTTTTGCGAACTTTGACCTTGTATACATTTTTTTGCACACACGGGATCGATGGGGACTTTTCACAATTTGATTATAATGGCATCCCTAACGTTCATGCAAATTTTCAGCTTGTTGGTAATTTATGCAAGGGTACCCCTATTTTTCTGGCTAAATTGACCGGACTATTTCGTTTGTGTGTGGTAATAGCATCGAGTCTCCAACCGTGCAGTATGGTTGTTAGATGTCGGTAGCTGTCAATCCAAATTCTTTACAAACACGAACTAAGTCGCGGGTACCAGCTAGTATCATTAAAAAAGACCTATATTTGTTTTTTCCTCATTAGCTTTTCCAGAATAAATTCCTATTGATACCCGTCGTTTTTGATGGGCGTTAAAACACGGTAGTATATACACTGAAGAGCCAAAGACACTTGTATAAGCATGCCTATGCAATCACAGAGATATATATGAACTGAGAGAACGGCGTTGCGGTCGGCAACGCCTATATAAGACAACAGGTGTCTGGCGCTGGCGTTAGATTAGTTACTGCTGTTATAATGGCAGGTTATCGCAATTTAAGTGAGTTTGAGCGTGGGGCACGGGAGATAGGACATTGCATTTCCGAAGTAGAGATGAGGTGGGGATTTTCTGGTACGTTGGAGTGCATCGTGAATATCGGGAATCCGGTAAAACATTAAATCTCCGACATCGCTGTGGCCGGAAAAAGATCCTGCTAGAATGGGACAAATGACGGTTGAAGAGAATTGTTCAATTTGACAGAAGTGCAACCCTTCCGCAAATTGCGGCGGATTTCGTCGATATGGGCTTTCGGAGCCAGGCCCAATTGTGTACCCATGCTGGGTGCACGACACAAAGCTTTATGCCTCGCCTGGACCCGTCAATACTGACATTGGACTGTTGATGATGGGAAACATGTTGCCTGGTCTGACGAGTCTCGTTTCCAATTGTATCGAGTGGATGGATGTGTAATGGGATGGAGACAAGCTCATGAATTCATGGACACTGCATGTCACCAGGGGACTGTTCAAGCTGGTGGAGGCTCTGTAATGGTGTGGGGCATGTGTTGCTGGAATGATATAGTTCCCCTGATACGTCTAGATGGTGAAACGTATGTACACATTCTGGCTGATCACCTGCATCCATTCATGTCCATTGTGCATTCTGACGGACTTGGGCAATTCCAGCAGGACAATGCAACACCTGATATGTCCAGAATTGCTACAGAGTGGCTCCAGGTACACTATTCTGAGTTTAAACACCGCCGCTGGCCAGCAAACTCCCCAGACATGAGCATTATTGAGCATATTTGGGATGCCTTGCAACGTGCCATTCAGAAGAGATCTCCACCCCCTTGTACTTTTATGGATTTATGGACTGCCCTGTGGGATGCATGGTGTCAGTTCCCTCCAACAGTACTTCAGACATTAGTCAAGTCAATGCCATGTCATTTTGTGGCATTTCTATGTGATCTATGTGATCTGTGTGATCACATAGATCACATTGGGGCCCTACACGAAATAAGGCAGATGTTCCAGTTTCTTTGGCTCTTCAGTATATATATATATATATTTCTGGTAAACTATACAATTCAAGGAATGCAATGATCTTGTGCATTATTAATTTCCAAATGACATATTAGTGCTTAGGATGAAATGAATGCAATGTGGTGGGAAGGAAGAAACAGAGTGTCTTTAAATTTAATTAAAAATGAATTGTTAATTTATTTATAAATCTAAATTAAGAATGCAGCAACCAGCCATAACACTTTTTCAAATGATATAAAACATTAATAGCTTAAGCAAGAAAGACTTTAGGCAATAAATACCTAAATTTAAAAGTGCCTTTTTTATTTTATTTTATTCGTTGAGGCCAACTAGGACCACGTTACGGATTTGTGCATTTGGCAGCGAGTCTCATCTTCTTTTGGGCCCAGAACTCCTTCATTCATTTTGAATTCACCTGTTTGCACTCCTCAGTTCAGAGTGTACCACGTCTTCTGTTGGAGTATTCGCCTCGGCTTGTCCCACTTGCCATTTACTTCTTCCGAAATATATCTCAGTTGAAAGCGTCTTCTGGTTCTAGTCCCATTAAATGAAGATCTTGTTTAATATTTACAAACCATGGCATTACAGTTTTGGGTCTGGAATCAAAGAAATTAAAGATTTTTTTTGTTAGTCTGTTCTCCTCCATCCGTTTGAGGTGGCCAGCGAATCGGGCCCGTCTTTTGCGGATTGTTTCAGTGATTTTCTCTATTTTGCTGTAGACTTCTTTGTTGTTCTCTTTTGATTGACACCATTCTTAAAGTTAGAACCCAGAATTCCACTAATAATTTGTCTCTCTTTTTTTCTCCATTTCTCCCAGAAGAAATAATTTGCTTACAACAAATCAACACGGATTTTGGAAGAAAAGATCTTGTGACACACAGCTGGCCCTATTTACACACAACGTAATGAAAGTTATTGATGCAGGTTCACAAGTAGATGCAATTTTTTTAGATTTTCAGAAAGCCTTTGACTCTGTGCCACACAACCGCCTTTTAGCGAAGCTACGAGCCTACGATATATTGGATCAGCTTTGCAAAAGGATAAAGGATTTTCTAACTGGTCGATCGCAGTATGTCGTTGTTGAAGGAGAAAGTACTTCTAATCTAGATGTTACATCGGGCGTACCTCAAGGAAGTGTAATAGGACCACTTCTTTTCTTAATTTTTATAAACGATCTCGGAGACAAAGTGAAAAGCCTTTTTAGATTGTTTGCTGATGATGCAGTTATTTATAGGGAAGTAAGGAATTTGGCAGATTGTTTAGCAATTCAGCGTGATCTGGATGTTATTTTGGCATGGTGCGCTGAGTGGCAACTCACACTAAATTGTAAAAATTGTAAGACAATGAGCATAAGTAACAAAAAGAGTCCGATTGTTCAGAAATACGAGGTAAACAGTTCAGTTATTGATATGGTCGATTCTATGAAATATTTGGGAGTAACAGTACAAAGGAACATGAAATGGGACTTACATATTAATACATTGGTAGGTAGAGCTAATTCTAGGCTGCGGTTCCTAGGTCGAATTTTGAAAAATTGTAATGAACAAACAAAGGAGATAGCGTACAAATCTCTTGTGCGTCCACATTTGGACTATTGTTGTGCCATCTGGGATCCGTTTCATAAGGGGCTGATTGAGAGTACAGAGAAGAGCCGCTCGATTTGTGACCGCTTGCTACATTCCTTATGAAAGCGTTACAGAACTGATTAGTAGATAGGCTGGGAGTCTCTGGTAGATAGACGACACACGTTTCGTATAAACTTATTGGTAAACATGCGTACTCCCACTTTCACTTACGAGTGTAGTGAAATACTTCGTCCACCAACCTATTTGGGTCGAAATGACAGGAAAGATAAAATTAGAGAAATAAGGTGCCGCACTGATACTTATATGAATTCTTTTTTTCCTCGTACCATTAGGGATTGGAATGCACAACAAAGAGATTAGGTTTGGTGCTGAGCACCCTCTGCCACCCACAGTTTTGTGATTTGTAGAGTATATAATGTAATATTATGTAGATGTAGATAGATGTAGAAGTCCTTTATCGGCATTCAGGAACAAGGTTTCAGCTGAATAGAAAACTACTGGTTTCAGAACTGGTTCATAATGATGTATTTTAGTATTTTTTAGATCACTCGCGAAGTTTGGTAGGCTATTTCTAGTTTGCGAATCCTTTCCTGAATAGCTTCTTTGTCCAAGCTGTTTTTCATAATGATATCACCAAGGTACTTAAATTTTTTCGCTTGATTAATGTCCCCGTATTTGGTTTGAAGTTTTGGTGGAGCATCCTTGATGTTAGTCACTAAGTTTTCAAAAGATATCTGTAAGCCGGTTTTTCCTTCAGCAAATCAATTTGGATCCTAGCAGTTTCTAAGTCATCTGATACGACAGTGATATCATTGGCAAAAGCCAGTGTGTCTATTGTGATCCATTTAGATTTAGTTCCTGTTCTTGATGGGCTGTATTCAATTTCCTTTAATTTCGCTCGCTAGGTCTGAATGATCTTTTTGAGAACACAGTTAAAAAGTAGTGGAGACAGACCGTCACCTTGTCTGACTCCAGTTATGACTTCAAAGGGATTTGACAACATCCTAAAACTTAACTTTTGATTTTGTGTTTGTCAGTGTGGATCTAATTATAGCCAATAATTTTAGGTCAACTCCAAATTCAAAAGGATGTTTAAAAGCACTTCCCAAACTATGCCTTTTTTATATAAAGTTTTTATTTTCTACTTCAAAAGACAAATATATCTACTTTATTGCTTCTAAATAAGGTGGTAAACCTAGCCGGAAAGTATTGGTTGTTTTGTCAATATATCTAAAACAAAGCAATTATTTGCCTGTTCCGTGGTCAATAGAATACATCTTGCTTTGAAATTTCATCACAGTTGGTGGAAAGTAGGTGAGTGCGAGGGAAGGCTGTAGCTTCAGAATAAGACTGATACCAAAGCTATCTGAAAATGAGTAGTGTACATGCTAAGATTGCTACCACAGAATCCATGTAATATATGATAACATACATATAGGTTTTTGGTTCACTTGATCTGATACCTAACTATGAGAGTGCATGACAAGATACAGGGTATGGTTCCACAAAATAAGAATTTCTTAAGAAAGTTCAGTAACGAACATGGTCATAGATATATTTTGAAATTTAAAGCCATCTTTGCCTTTAAGGCCAATGTCAATTGTCTATCTAGGAATTTTCTGAGCCAGGCAAAAACTTTCTGATTTCTGTCCCTTCAAACATATTTGGTCATTCTGCCCCCAATTTTCACCACATAAATTTGCCATTTGTCACTCCCATTGTTTCCACCCAGGGCAATAGTGGAGCAGTTGCCGCCACATAAATTAGACATTTGTTTCTCCCATTGTTACCACCCAGGGCAATAGTGGAGCAGTTGCCGCCACATAAATTAGACATTTGTTTCTCCTTCAAACATGATTTTTCTGCCCCATGATCAAGCAGCCTGGGGCAAGCCAACACCACCTAGAGGAGAAGGCCTGGCCACTCAGTTTGTGATGTCACACATGTCAGGCATAAGCTCCCGTCAGACGCGACAGAACATTACAATCAAAATATTAGGTTAATTGTTTTTCTGTTGTGCTACAAAGACTTCTTTTTGGCTTTTTCCCCCAAAATATCATAGGTAGGAACTATTTCACATTTTTCTAAATATAGAAGCAGAAATGTTTAAAAAATATCATATAACATCTGATAAACTTTGTGATATTTCAATGTTCTTATTTATCTGAAAATAAATTGGTCAACAAATAACAGCATTTTTAGCCTAATGAATGAATCTTTTAATATTTCCATTAAAGACAATATCAGTGATATTTCTTTTCAATTAGAAAGAAAATTATCGATATTTATTTCCTGATAAAAACAATTTCAGTGATATTTCTTTTCCACTGGAAAAATTGATTATGAGTTTGTTTTCCCCTTCCACATGCTGTCGAAAAATCAGTATCTTGTTTTTTCATCATCCTACAACAGCCATATATAAGAAACCACAACAGACATACAAATACTGTTTAATTTGATTAGAGCACAAATATTTTACCACATACAACAGCTAACATCAACTTTTAAAATAATAATAATATTTAACAAGTGGAGTTTTTATTTAAAAAAATCACACATGCTCACACACAGTAAGAGTAAACAAATGACTTCGGCTTAATCTTTGTTGAGTTGGTCAAAATATATTGAATGATTTCGATATATGTGTGTGTTGTAAAATCTTTGTGCCGACATGCTGTAGCCTGTACTCAGGGCTGCCAGATTGTATAATTGGATACAAAACTTGTATAATTTGGTTACCTCTTGTATCCTGTTTGTATAACAGATTGCCTTGTATAATTGGATACAAAAATGAGCACTTAAAAGTAAAGTACATTCCAGCACCTTTTTGAAAGTGTTTGCCCTTTGTTTCATTGAGACCGAGCGGGGCGGTGTAACGGTTAGCGTTCTCGCCACGCATTCGGGAGGACGGCGGTTCGAATCCCCGTCCGGGCATCCAGATTTGGGTTTTCCATGGTATCCCCAAATCACTCCAGGCAAAAGCCGGGATGCTTCGTTCAAAAGGCCATGGCCGAATTCCTTCCCATTCCTTGCCCCCCATCCTTTCCCGTGTCTAAAGACCTCGATGTTAAAAAGAGACGTAAAGTAGTTACAAAAAAAAAATTCATCGAGTTGGCAGCCCTTCCTGCATATCTATTTCCCTTTTTGTTATTCAAAATTTATCAATGTATACATTGTTTACTTTTCGTGGACTTTTTTTGCTCCCAGCACTTTCACTCACGTATGTAATCATTGGATGACCCCTTTGTATAATTGGGTTTAATTCTGTATAATTTCAAAGAGACAGCGGTATAATATAAGTTGGCTGTACTGGCAGCGCTGCCTGTACTGTTTAGCAGTAGTTGTTTCCTGTACGTTGCGCTGTGCGTATCAGCAATAAAAACTTAACAATCTTTATTGGAAGTGCAGCATTAATTAACAAGAATTACACAGTTAGTCACAAATGCATTATATCACATAAGCACAATACAAACTAAAAATAACTGATAAACAGCAAATCCATTTTTGTCATTGAAATAAAATAAATTAAAATTGATCATATAGGGGAGAGTTCGCTAAAACGGGCTAGTCTGATAAAACAGGATACCCTGCATAACTCCTCAATAAGTGCTTCCATCTTCCGGTTTTAGCACGGTAGCTACTGCTTCGTCCCTTAGACAACGGCAACTTCCTGTGTGCAGATCTTCGTTGTGCTTCATGTAATGACTTCTGTGCTTCGAAATTAACGAATAGTGAGTTTTGCTAACATATTTTTCTCCAGTTTAAGTGCCGTTTTCACCTATTTACAACAAAGAACCGGAAAAAGTAAGTTGATGTTATTAATACACTACTGTCACTTGTCAGCCTTTTGTAATACCAAGTACAAGTTTCATAATCTTGGAATAGTCAGCATTGGCGGGAATATTTACTTTTCAATGCAGAGTTTGCCAAAACAGGATACTAGGTAGTTGGTTAAAACCGGATAGTGTCCTGTTTTAGCCAACTTAACTCCATAATTTGCTCGACTTACAAGTAAAATATTTTATTATTTCTTTTGTTCCGTTTGGGGTATGAAAATGGTAAAACATGTAATTATTATTTATATAAAAGATAGTTATGATTTTATTAATTTTTAATTTGATTGGAAGGTATTCTTATTTTCAATTGTTTTGCTAAGGAATGAAGTTTATAATTATTTAAATTGATCTAAAATCAGCTTCTTTCATTTAAAAAAAATTAAATTCAAGGGAAAAATATGAAAGTGCATTTTATTATTACCTCTCAGTCTACGAATGTTATGTTATCATATTTGCTATTCACATTGATATGGAAAAGAATAAGAAAATGTAGGTTTTGACCCACTTAACCAACTAATAATTTATCTTAACACAGATTAGTCATATACAACGAAAATAGGCCTAATACTTTTTATTTATTTTTTCATTCAGGGTGATTGGTAAGATGGGAAAATATACGAGAACCACTGATCGTCAGTCATGGAGTGCAGAAAGTATGAATCGTGCCATAAAGGAAGTTTTAGAAGGGAAGATGGGCTACCTGAAGGCATCCAAAGAATATAGAGTTCCACGTAGTACACTACAAGCAAGAGTGTCAAAAGTGAACAAGGGGCTGCTATCTGTGCCAAGATGTGCAGATAAAGGTTTGAGCCGATTTAAGCCAACATTCACTCTTCAGCAAGAGGAAGAACTAGTTGAACATGTGATTACAATGGAAAGTAGATTGTTTGGCCTAACTCTTAATGAACTCCGCAGACTATCCTATGAATTGGCTGAGAGAAATGGCCTTGCTCACTCTTTCAGCAAACACAAGCAAATGGCTGGCAAAGCATGGCTTTATGCTTTTCTAAAACGCCATCCGCGTCTGAGCTTGCGTGCTCCTGAACCCACGTCTATCGCTCGTGCCGTGGGTTTCAATCGGCCAGCTGTGCTCAAGTTTTTTTCACTGTTACGGCAGATTTATGATGAGAATGACCTAACTCCGGACAGGATCTACAATGTAGATGAAACAGGCATCACAACAGTACCTAAGAAAACATCCAAATGCTTGGCACTTAGAGGAAAGAGGCAAGTTGGATATATTTCCTCAGCTGAAAGAGGGGTTCTGGTCACTGCAGAAACTTGCATGAGTGCTGCTGGCGCTTTCATGCCAACAATGTTTGTTTTCCCTAGAGAAAGAGCAAAGCCAGAACTCTTTGATGAGGCGCCACCCGGAAGTACTGCTGCATACCATTCATCTGGGTGGATGCAAAAGGACATTTTTGTTAGATGGTTCCAGTTATTCATTGATTTTGCCCGACCATCAAAAGAGAAACCTGTTCTTCTCTTACTGGACGGTCACGCCACACATACAAAGAGTCTAGAATTAATTGATTTGGCTCGGATGAACAATGTCATTCTTCTGTGCTTCCCACCACACACAACACATCGCTTACAACCATTGGATGTCAGTTTCATGGCGCCTTTAAGCTCATACTATTCTACTGAGGTCAAAAATTGGCTTCTTCATCATCCAGGCCGGACTGTCACAATTAGTCAAGTAGGGAAATTGTATGGTGGAGCATTCATTAAGGCTGCCACTCTTCAAACAGCCATAAATGGGTTCCGTACCACAGGAATTTTCCCTTTCAACCCAGATGTCTTCCTGATTGGATGTTTGCTCCAGCTGATACTACAAACAGACCAGAAGAGGATGTTACTCAAGATGTACCTGATGACACCAATTCTCTACTGACAGACTCAAGCACTATGACTGTAGCCACACATGTTTCAATTGATTCTGCTGAAATGCTTAGGCCAAGCGCCTCAATGTCAACTTTCAGTGTGTCTCCAAAAGACATTCAGAAGATTCCCCAAGCTGAGAGGAAATGTAGGCCTAACCAAAATGACAAAAGACGGGGCACAGCAGCAATACTGACCTGTTCTCCATATAAGCAACAACTGACTGATGCAGTAACAGCTAGAGAAAGAAATTTAAGAAAGTTTCCAAAACTAGGAAACACAAAAATTCACTGAACAAAATTGTGAAAAAGGCGAAGACACACAAATCAAAACATTCTGCTCAAGTTGACAGCAGTTCAGAGGAGGAGGAGAACAATCGAGATACATCGTGTATCTACTGCAATGATTTGTTCTCATATTCAAGGTCTCTGGAAGGGTGGATCAAGTGCTCAAAGTGTGAAGGCTGGGCTCATGAAGCTTGCAGTGGTGTTGAACCAGATGACTGTGAAAGATTTGAGTGTGATTTTTGTAAATAACTATTAATTATTCATTTGTGTGTTGTTTCATGTATCATATTTCTATGCTGTGTAATATGTCTATCTTATAATGAGTTGATTTTCTGTTATTACTGATGAAATAAATTACTTTGGAAGACAAATCACAAAAATTTGCCAGGTATCCTGTTTTATCCTACTAGTCTGACAAAACAGGACACTTAACAACTTTACAAAAAATTGTTGTCAGGTTCAATAAAACATCACTTTCTGAAAATTATTTTTATGGGAACTATTGTTAAGTCTCAATTTAAGCTGCACATAAAATATGGACTTTTATGTAAAAATAACTTAGACAAAATATAGAAAATTATGTTAAGTATCCCGTTTTGCCCAACTATCCCCTACATCTTTTAGAAGATTGGTTACTGAATTTTTCACAGTCTGATTCTTCTTATGTCACCGAAGAATATCTATAATTCTTTATTTCAGTTATTGAACACAGTGCTGATACTAATGAAAAGAACCACAGAACACTGTCCTTTGAATACCCTCTTTCAGATCCAGAATCATTGAGAGTAAAACCAACTCTCTAAATCTTATGACTTGCCCAGGCTATTGCCACCTCTCTCAAATGAAAACATTTAAAATACTTATTTTTATCACAATATATTAATTTATAAACTTTAATATAATTGAAATTTCTCATATTTATTGTATCTATGAGGAAACATTAGTGCCTATTGAGGTTTTTTCACTCTAAACAGGTGTAGCTTCTCATAACTAATACACATTTAATACATAATTCAAATTTAAGTCTTTTTAGCACGGATGGGCACAGTATTAAACATAAGCCAAAACAATTAGGAGGGAGTTAGTCTGCTTGAAATTAGAATCATTATACACTTTAAATGTCAGAGGCCACAAAATAAGAGATTTCACTGTATTCCTGGTCCAATATAATCTAATACTTTTTTATTCTTTTCTCTTGAAAGTTTAACGGTCAAAGTGTATGTAGGGTAGGTGGGGGTAAGTGTACGCACTGGGGTAAGTGTACGCAGTGTAAAATTTCGGCTCCACACAGCTAGGTTGGCAGCTATGTAGCATCATTAACTCGACAACAATGCCAAACGGGGAAGCACGGACTCTGAGCGCCATTCAGCAAGTGTTCTTGGCAAGATGAGGTAAGTTCTGTTTTCAACATTCTCACTGTAGTTTTTGGGTAACTTCGTTCCCATTTTTCTGTGTGTTTATTAAATTTCTTGCTCTGTGTTAATCTAATGTTAAGACCCTATGAAGTTATTGTTTAGTAGCAAGTGTTAATACCCCACTGTGAATACTCGTAACTTTGTAGAAATTAAACATCTAGGAAATTGTAAAATGGGGCAAGTGTACGCTGCTCTCAAGGGGCAACTGTACGCATTCAAGTAAGTGCGTACACTTGCCCCTTGAGAGCAGAAAAATACTGCCATTCTTTACTCTCCACTACTCCCTTCATGGCTTGAAACGAAATTGCTTTACTCGTATTTGCCTTTAATTGCAAGTAGAGTTATCTCCCTAATGTTTTTACCATTTCCCAATAGGAATTACATAAGGAAAACCGAAAAGAAACCCCTGACGGATGAAATTCTACAAACTGTACGACAGCTACTGAGCAAAAATTATTCTATTAGAAAAGCAGCAAGAACAGTTGGTTTTCATGAATCGACTTTGCAAAAACGGCTTAAAATGGGTAAAGGTTCTCAAACATTGGGGAGGTTTATGAAAGTTTTCACCCCTGAGCAGGAAAGAGAAATTGTGGAACACTGCAAAGAATTGGATCGTCGTTTTTATGGGCTAACTTTGAAATCTCTTCGCCATTTATTGTTCAATTATGCAGAGTTGAACCAAATCAAACACCCCCTTCCACAAGAAAAGAAGATGGCTGGCAAGGATATGACAAGGGATTTTATGAAGAGACAGAAACTTTCTTTGAGAGTGCCTCGCAACACAAGTATAGCAAGTACTATGGGTTTTAACAGAATCCAAATAAATCATTTCTTTGATAATTTGGAAAAATTGTACCAAAAATACAAATTCACACCAGATTGCATATTTAACATGGATGAAACTGGCATCCAGACTATTCCACATAAGTTGCCCCTATCAGTAGCTCCTGTTGGGAAGAAAGATGTTGCAAAAGTGGTGACTGCTGAACAAGGGAAATCCATCACTGTTATCTGTTGTATGAGTGCATCAGGCAACCACATCCCACCTTTATTTATTTTTGGACGCAAGAGAATGAACCGCCTTCTTATCAAGGATGGACCACCAGGCTGTGATCTCGCTCTTACTGATAGTGGATACATAAATGTTCCCACTTTTATCAAGTGGCTTTCCCACTTTCAAAAATTTACAAAACCATCTGAACAACAACCAGTTCTTCTCATCCTGGATAATCATGTCTCTCACATTAGTCTTGAAGCAATAAACTTTGCCAAAGGCAATCATATTCACCTTCTTACTCTTCCACCTCACAGTAGCCACAAGGCACATCCACTCGATAAAGTTTTTTTCAAGCCTCTTAAAACAAGATTTGTTGCTGTTGCTGATGATTGGGTAACATCTCATCCTGGGGAATCCATCACAGTTTTTCATCTCGCTGGGCTTTTCAATACTGCTTTCTCCAGAACAGCCAATGTGAAGTAGCTGTTACAGGATTCAAGTCTACTGGCATCTTCCCACTGAACAGACACATTTTCACCGATGAACATTTCATGCCAGCAGAAGTAACTGACCAACAGTTTGAGGGCGAAGGAGACCTAGAGAGTGAGGACATGTTGATTCAATTTGATGAAGGTACCATCGATGAAATGCTCATCGGAAGCTCAGAGAAACCAGTCTGCACTGTCTAACAATGTATTGGAACCACCTGCTTCTTCCTCACAGACAACACCAGACCTACCAGAGAGTCCTCAACCCGGACCATCATTTTCTGCTGGTAGGCCTTGTCACACATCACCATCTGATATAATTCCAATTCCTCGGATCCAAAAAGCAAGGAAACGATCAAGGAAAAGTTTGAAATCAACCCATCTGACATCAACTCCACACAAAGAAAAGTTACAGCATCTAGTTCAAAAGAAGGAGGATGCAGCTAACGAAAAGAAACAAAAAACAGATGAAAGGTCCAAGGCTAAAGAGCAAAAATCTAAAACTGCAGGGAAAAGAAGACTAGTTTTTTCTGTTAGTTCTTCCAGTGAGTCTGATACAATTTCCCTTCATAATAGTGAAGACTCAAGCAACTGGGAATTTTCTTCAGAGTCTGAGATTGATGAAAGGGACCTATCCACATACACAAGACCAATACAAAAAGGTGATTTTGTTATTTCTAAAGTGTTTGGGAAGGCTTCTTCACACAGAATTTATGTGGTCAAAATTACAGAAGTTAATAATGCTGGTTTTGAAGGATTCTTTTATAAGAGGATTCCACAAACATTTAAATTTACTGAGACAGCAGAACAAGAATTTTTGCAAAAGGATGACATTGTGAAGAAACTATCACACGCTGTGCAATCTAGCTCTATTAGATTCAAAGATGCAGTTGGATTTCAGGATGACCTGAGCAGCTACAGTGCCTTATTAGACTGATGATGATGTAAGATGATCTGTATCATTTGTTCAAGTTTTGCTACCAAAGTTTCAATTTTTCCTGGTGTGTTATTTCATATTTGGTTATAAATGGTGTAATTTGATTGCTTGTTATGTAATAAAAGATGATATCTGTCAAAAAATATATTACAGCATCAATTTTACAAAATTAGACATATTTTTCATACTTTTCCTCTTACAGGGGCAAGTGTACTCACACACGTACACTTGCCCCACTCAATGGGGCAAGTGTACTCACTGACATTTCCTTGAAACTCTCAATTTATTGATAAACTAAAAACATAAAATCACTTTGAGAAATGCATATAGTTACCAAGAGCATGCTTTACCTACAGTAAAATTTTCATATCTCTGGCTTCCTTCAGATTCTGTCCACACACCCTAATGCAAAATTTGCGTACACTTACCCCCACCTACCCTAAGCAGTTTGTAAGTAGTGATAATTTTAACTGCTGTCTCTAGTTGTGTCTGGATGCTGATATCCATCCTATCACTGTAAATTGGCGTTCTTTTGAAAAATGTAATTGTAAACCTGCCACGAAGAGATTATTGTATCAGTTACAATCATTCTAAAGAAAAAGAAAATTAAATCATTGTGATGGAGAATAGAACTGTTCCTGTGCAATAACAGAAATGTTTCTCATGTATCAAGAGCAGTCACGTAATATTGGTAAGCACAACCTGAATCTAAACACCTCACAAGTAACTACAATATCTAATTCTTTAGCAAAATAAGATATTTCTGAGAATATACTGCACTAAAATATTAGTGTACTCACAATCATAACATTAAACTGCCCTTCAACTTAACTGTGAATTGTGATAATTATGCTTTCATTTCTCTATCATAAATTACTGCATCTCAGAAGTTGAAATGAATTTTAATTCACCATCAAATTTTCGGTTGGATTATGTTAATGTACAACACACGATACTCATAAGTTCTAACTGATTAATTTCTTATATAAGCATGCTGCCATAAATATTGCGATCAAGTTTATATCGCTATGCAGTGAATGTGTTATTGCGCTTCCTTCAGTCCCATTGCATTTCACACTGAAGGTATATAATGAAACTGTGACAACTTATGCTATGCAAACAAGAAATCTGGTTGCAGAAAATGTTGCTATTATTTGAAATGTAGTTCTTATGCATTTAAGGTTTGTTTGTTTGTTTTTGTAGTAGCAATGACAGCGTAGATAGAGGTTAGGTTGAAATGGACCCTGGACCAGAATGGCCTTCTTACAGCAAAGAGACGAGGAATTTGGTTATTATTAGTAAGTAAACTGCTAGTGACGATGTGTATCTCGATGTAAACTACTTTCAAATAATGTTACTGTTATGCTGAATTAATAATAAAAATACAAGACGAAACAAACAAGTGTAATTTTTAAGGAGAAGATACTTACTTTGAAATAAACTGTGGTGTAAGTTTCTATGCATTGCAGATATACATCACTGGCGTAATGCACTCTTTAGGAGATGGAAATAACCCATTTTTTGGTCTCTATGGATAATTTCCATTGCATCTAAGAATGCAACATGTGTATACCATTTCTGCAGAATAACAATTTGCTAATAAGTATCGTAGAAAACAGTGAAATTTGAAAAAACAACTCTCTCTTTGCATGCTCATCGGCTTACAAATTACGACCATTTCAAATGCCTTGCCTAAATAATGTGACATCAGAACGGTTGTATGGCGTAAGCACTAGGCCTTCTCTGTAGATAGTGATGGGCAAACACCCCGGTTTGCCAACCCCCACCATAGTGTTATATTAAAAAAAAAAAAAAAAATGGACACAAATGACTGCTGCAGTATTCTTCCATTCCTTTACTAAAAGTCCAGACCTCAATCCACATCATCATGCATTCATGTAGGCCTACTGTACATGTCTTCAAAGCAGCTAAATTTGCTTACACTCTATTAGAAAAGCCTATTGCACATCAGCGGAATTAATATAACAAAGAATTTATTCCTGGAAATGTTAACTTAATATAGGAGATCTAAAATTCACAGTTGTAAGTGGTTTGTCATAAAATTATGGCAAATACAATCGCACAAAATATACAAAAGACTATATGCTATCATTAATAAATATTAAAAACCAACTCGCATCAGTAAATATATCTGTAGATATTTGAAGATGTGTCCGTTCTGACTTTTGCAAATAACAAAACTATTAGTCCACAAAGTTACAGCTATTGTTTCTGTCCACCTTGAAATCTTTTGCATCAATTATCAAAGCCAGATGTAGCACAAACACAAATACATGTATTTGTAATACATCTAGCTTTGTATTTAATTTTTAGTTGAAAATATTTTCTTGTTTTCTATCAATATCATAGACAACTTTCAGCATCTGGTCAGATTTACCAGAAGTACAGTCTTCTCTAACATCTACTGTCCTTCCACCATCCATCTCCTCAAATACCATATTGTTCATCTTATTCCTCTATCTCGAATGATTGGTTTTATTCCTCTAATCCATCGGTTTTTCTCCAATAACAATTTTATATATAAAAAAAAATAATGATTAATCAGGAGAGGATTTTAGTTTAAACTTTTACCGGGCTATTAAATAAATTTGGCCATCAAAGAAGCTACTGAAAGCACAGAATGTAATATTAAATATAAGATACAAATATGCATTCTATGTTTAGGATGAATTCATTGCACAGGATCATTGATTTTTATTGAGTGATATATTGTTCAAATCGAAGCATACTGATTTTTTCTCCTTGAATACTTATGCCACATGAACATTTTTCTTTTACTGCCCCAACCACATTAGTACAAGTGTATAAGCCAATGTAACAGGAAGATTATGAAGAAATAGAATATTTTGCCAAAATTGAAGAATTAAGTAATAAACTGAAGAGAAATTCAAGAAGTGTATTATGATTAACGGCACTAAGATTCCATTATAAGCATGAATTAGTCTATCTCAGCGGTTCCCTACCTATGGGTCGCGACCCACTGGTGGGTTGCGGCATGTGTTTTGGTGGGTCACGGAACAATCGAGGATTTTTCCACAAACATATATCTTTTATTTCGTCTATTTAAAAAATATTACACGATATTTTCAAGTATAATAATCGTGAATGCTATTAGCTTAAATTAAGTCTTTGTGAAAAAAAAGTTTTCTTAAACAGTCAGCCGGTATTATGCAATAACCTCGTTGTGTGAAATAGCAGTGGCAACCCCTGAACACCCCCTCTCCCGCCCGGCCCTAGAGCGTAGATGCGCGCGCATACCACATGTAATTTTTTTTTTCTTTCATTGTTATTTTCTTGTTCATTTTTGAAACAAAACCAAAGTCTTTGATCGAAACAGTCTTTCTCTACTTGTGAGAGTGAGTTATTGTTTGCGTATTGTTTTGATTGAGAGGAGCTTTAATGTGATTATGGAAAGTTGGTTGAGGACTGGATCGTGCCGAAAAAGAGAGTATCCAAATGGTGAGGAAACTTCAACCTCCACGGCTAGTAATGATAAGTTTGAAAAAATTGCTGAACCACAACCAAGTATTTGTAATTACAATGCAGGCAGCGTGAAAAATCAAAAGACGTATCTGCGAAAGTATAACCTGGATTATTTGAAATACGGGTTTGTGTTTTTGGGTACTGAAGAGGAGCCAATACCTCAGTGCATGATCTGTTGTGAAAATTTGTCCAATGAAAGCATGAAGCCATCAAAACTTGAAAGGCATTTGTCAACAAAGCATCCTGAGTACAAAGGTAAGCCTCTTGAATTCTTTCAAAATAAAAAACGACATTATCTTTCGATCAAATCTACAATGGAAAAGTCAGTGTCAGGCCAACAAAACAAACAAACTACCATAGCGTCTTACCAATTATCCTTGTTAATAGCAAAGCAGGGAGCTGCTCACACAATAGGTGAGGAACTTATTTTACCTGCAACAAAGATAATATCTAATACTTTGCTTGATGGAAAAATGTCACAAAGAATTAAGTGAAATCCCTTTATCAAACACTACTGTAAAAAGGAGAATCGATGAAATGTCTAATTGGGTCGAGGAAACAATGATTTCAACACTGAAGCAAAGTGATTATTTTTCACTACAAATTGATGAAAGCACAGATGTTGCTGGTCAGGCAAATTTATTAACTTTTGTTTGTTTTGAGTTCAATGATTCTGTGATAGAAGAAATGTTTTCGTAAGTCCTTGCCTACAAGAACTACGGGAGAGGAAATTTTTAAATGTGTTGACACTTTTTTTAAAGAAAATGAAATTGTTTGGTCAAAATGTGTAGGTCTGACAACTGATGGTGCCCGTGCTATGTACGGCATTTATTCAGGTTTAGTTGCCAAAGTTAAGTCAGTGGCCCCTTTGGTGCAATGGAATCATTGCTGCCTTCATCGAGAGGCTCTGGCAGTAAAAGGTTTGGATGAGTGCCTAAAGAAAACTCTGGACGATGCTGTGAAAATTGTTAACTTTATCAAAGCACGGCCTAAAAATTCAAGATTGTTTGGAGTGTTGTGTGACGAAATGGGCAGTGAACACAAACAACTTCTCCTTCACTGTGAAGTTCGATGGCTGTCGAGAGGTAAAGTAGTGTCGAGATTATTTGAACTTCGTGACAAATTAAGAATGTTTTTATTGGAGCACAAAAGTGATTATAAACCCATAAGATACTTTATTGAGTGTGTTTGTGATGAGAACTGGCTAAAACGTCTTGCTTATTTGGCTGATAATTTCAATGCACTCAATGTGATGACCCTGACAATGCAAGGAAAGGATATCCACAGGTTTTACGTCCAGGACAAAGTCGATGCAATGGTTAAAAAACTTGAACGATGGACCTGCAAAGTTGAAGAAAATAGTTTTGAGGCATTTCCTGTCTTGCATGACTTCCTTGAATCAAACGAAATAAAAGTCAACAAGGAAACTGCAAATATTATCAAAGAGCACCTTGAAGCCTTGGCGTCTGCCCTAAGGTAATTTTTAAAAATTTTCAGTACATTATAAGTAAGTTGTAGGCCTCATTTATTTTAAAATACTATTTCTTTTTTATTTCAAGTACCCGTAAAGATTTTAAATTCTGTTATGTGTTAAAAAGTTAAATGAGTTCTATTCGTTTACTAATAATTGTTTTAGGAGCTACTTTCCAAAAACTGACAATTGTTACTTTTGGATAAGAAATCCTTTCGAAGAGGAACATTTGAAATGGTCAAAACTCTCAACAGCTGAAGAAAACTCGCTAATAGAGCTATCTTGCGATTCTTCTATAAAGACACTTTTCAAGGAAAAATCATTAATTTCCTTCTGGATGAATATACGTGCAGAGTATCCAGAAATCTCTAAATTAGCTGTAAAGTACTTGATGCCGTTCAACACGACATACTTGTGTGAACGAGCTTTATCCACTTTATTGTTTTTGAAAAACAAATACAGAAATAAACTGTGGAAAGTGACTTAAGGTTAAAATTAATGAGTTTTAACCCTGATATCTATGCCCTTATCAGTAAACACCAATGCCAGAAGTCTCATTGATTGTAAAGTTGTGTTTTTATAATAATTAAACGTATTTTTCAGTATCTTTGTCATAAAGCGGGAGGCAGCTGTACATAGCATCACCTCATCCAGTTTACAGTTGAAATTCCAGGACTTGTTAAAACTCGATTTGCAAATTAAAATGCCACTTCTATGCCAACTCATATGTAGATAAAACACCTACAAATCCCAAGTTGTGGTTGACTGGTAAGTTTACTATATTGTCTTCCTGATCCCAGTCTTCCATATTTTCATACATTTGGGTGCAATAAAACACAATGATAAACCTACCAAGCGATCACCACTGAAATCGGGTCTGCATATGGTTTCCACTAAAAAGCAGCTTGGCAGACTGGTTGCATTTTAATATGCTGATTGAGTTATTTCTAATCGTGGAATTTCAGCACTCACCTATCAATCAACCACTAAAATAGGGTCTGCAAGTGGTTTCCACCAAAAAGCGACTTGGCAGACCAGTCGCATTTTAATGTGCTGATCAAGTTACTTCTAATCGTTGAATTTCAGCAGTAAACTTGATGAGGTGATGGTCTGTGCAGCCACCTCCCGGTCTATAATATGTTTTATGTATTATCAATGCTTGTTTTTGTCGATAGTGTATCCTTTGTATGAAAATTTGCCTTTTCGTAGGATAATATAATCGACAGCGTATCTACGTCATATTGCAGTGCCCATTCTGATATTAGATAGACTCTCATATTAGGTGGGTCGCGAAATTTTTTTTACTTAAAAGTGGGTCGTGTACCGATAAAGGTTGGGAACCGCTGGTCTATCTGAAATATGAACTTTACATATAAAGACTCAGAGAAATTGTGGATAACACAAATAAGATTATATAAAACATTCTTGGGTCTCCCACAGGGGATGTGCATCAATGTGCTATGACATTTTGAATTTGCACTCCAACTTCAAATTCTTGGAAAATGAAGTCAGATAATGACTTTGAATTTTCACATCAAATTGACGAAATGTACTGGTGGGAGGTCTGAGAATAAATTACACATTTGACACACCAGGAAAGCTTCCATTCTATCATAAATAAGAGTACTAATTTATTTACCTCTGGAGAACCGAGTGCCAAATCAATTAATGTTGGCAATGGGATTATAGGTCCTGATTCCATTTTTATTTTTTATATGGATGATTGCTGTAAAAAGAATTTTTATTTTGTTAACAAATATTTATGAATGAAAAAAATAAAAAAGATATCTTAATTCACATTTATGAAACAATTTTCTACTGTAGTTTTACTGTAACCAATGCAATCTTGTCATCAATGAAGAAATAACTGACCAGCTGTATAATCCCTATTGCCCAGGTAACTTGCGCATGTGTGACATTATTAAGGTTAAGATTGCACTTCCCTGGTCTACGAAATCACTTATGCAAGAGCCTTCTTTGACTAATCAAAAGAAACATCTATTGTAATGGTTTTGTACAAGTCCACTGGTCATTTGGTCTCCACGGGCATGATGCATTCAGTTGTCACTGTCTTAACTGATGTTGTTTGTGTTTCTGGGAATTTTTGGTTATAACTTGTATGTACCACCTAGGACACTATCAGTATTCTCTCATGCACCCTACAGTGTTGAGGTATATAATTGGGGTAGTATTTACCATGTGTTCAAGTCTGGCTGATTTGTAACTGTTTTCTTATTGATTTTTATTAGGAGTTTACAGCTTGCCAACATTGGGATCATTATGGTTGGAAAAGGGTTTGGAAAAAGGATAAGGAAAATAATTTTGAAACGATATTTCCAATAACATTCTATGAGTTGGAGCATCGAATGTTAGAAGTCTGAATACACCAGGTAGGTTAGAAAACTTAAAAAGGGAGATGGAATGACTTAAGTTAGATGTCATCAGGATTATTGAGAATAAGTGGAGGGATGCATAGGATTTCTGGTATGGGGAACACAGAATAATTCACACAATAGCTGGCAGTGCAGTTACTGGTGTGGGTTTGGAATGAATAAGAGAGTGGTGAAAAGGATGAGTTATTATGAACAGTTTAGTGACATGAGTATTTTGATGAGGTTAGAAACTAAGCCTGCCCCAACCACATTAGTACAAGTGTATAAGCCAATGTTACAGGAAGATGATGAAGAAATAGAGAAAATATATGCCAAAATCGAAGAATTGATCCAATATGAGAAGGGGGAGGAAAATCTAATAATCCTGGGTGATTTAAATGCAATAGTGGTAGAAGTAAAAGAGCGAAATACTGGTAAAGAGGGGTCTACTGGTCTAGGAGAAAGAAATGAGCAAGGAAGCAGGTTGTTAGAATTTCGTGAAAGATATAAACGAGTCATGGCAAATGCAAGAACCATGAAACAAGGATATACACCTGGAAACGTCCAGGGGATACAGGCAGATATCAGCTATATTATATCATGGTAAAACAGAGATTCAGGAATCAAGTTCTAGACTCTAAAGCAGGTATGGGCAACCTTTGCTTAGCTGAGGGCGTAATTTATGGACTTAATCAGGTCGCGGGCCGTAGGTAAGAAATCGCGGGCCGTCGGTAAGAAATAAGTAGGTAGTAGTGAATAAAAAGGCGATAAAAATTCACACATTTTTTAATTTATTAGAATTACAATAGCATAATCAAACATACAAAAAGCAAATTAACAACAACAGATAGAAAAATCAAATGAAAATTAATGAGGGACTTGAGTTTGAAGCTTATTTGAAATTTATGAATCTCTCGCGGGCCGGATTGAAGCTGGTGGAGGGCCGGATCCGGCCCGGGGGCCGGGGGTTGCCCATATATGCTCTAAAGCATACATAGGAGCAGACATAGACTCTGACCATAATTTGATAGTAACGAAGTGCAGGCTGAAATTCAAGCAAATAAGGAAGCAATATATGCAGAACAGACTGGAAGTGAATAAATTGAAACAATCTAGCAGTATGTTATGATTTGCTAATGATATCAAGAAGTTACTGAATGGCTTGAACAAAATACTGAAGGAAGATTTTGGACTGAATATAAATCAAAACAATACAGAAACAATGAAAAGTAGCAGAAATGATACCAATCACATTAGATTAAATATAAAAATAGTATCGGATGCAATATGAGAAGTAAGTGAATTTTGCTACCTGGGAAGCAAAATTACAACCGATGGCTGAAGCAGGAATGACGTTAAAAGCAGAATAGCACTAGCAAAAAGAGCCTTTGTGAAAAAGAGAAATCTTTTGGTTTATTGAGGACTTAGAAAGAACATTTTAAAACTCAATGTTTGGAGCACAGCACTTTATGGTAGTGAAGAATGGACTTAAGTAATACCAGAAAGAAAGAAAATTGAAGCATTTGAAATGTGGTGCTACAAAAAAATGCTGAAAATTACAAAATTAACGAGTTTTGGAAATAATGGGTGAGGAAAGAATTTGTGGAAAAAGCTTGCAGAAAGAAGAGACAGTCAAGTAGGTCACATTTTGAGACATTCAGAATTGGTTAATTTGTGAGTGGAGGAAAAAAAACCAGTCAAAAGACTGATGACAGCAGCATTGGTTTTGGAAAACCATGGAAAACTGAAACCTGGATGGCCAAATAGGGATTCTAACTGATGTCCTGCAGAATGCTGTCATTATCATATTGTTTATAGTAATGAATATGCACTTAAAGTCCATCCACTGTGGTGCAACCAGTCACATCAATGCACAGCCTATGAAAGCTGTAAGGTAGGTATTAATCTGCCATGAGTTGATACAAGTGCAAACAACATTTAATTCTTATCAATTAATTGACAATCTTACAGTGTTACATACCAATTCTATCTAAATTCAGACAGCCTTTGTGCATATGCATTAGTTGACTGACTGCATTTTTTTTATTTGTAGTAGATAATTATATTGGAGTTATGGAAATCCTGAAAAGATTTGAGAGAGAGGAAAAAAAATAACATTATATTTAACGAAATGTGACTCAAAACGTATAAGCGCTAGATAGTTGAAATTACTTTTGTTTTATAGCTATGGAAATAGCCTTTAATATATCATTCAAGAATTGAGCAGAAATTAACTAAAAATAATCCAAATGGAGAAATTATAATTTTTCTTGTATTTTTAACTTATTTTTCCCTTATATAAAAAGAAATTGAATAATTTTGTGAACAATGGCAATTTATACCCTTCATTAATTTAATAAATTTAATTCTAGTTCATGATGGAAATGGCTTATGCAAAAGTTCACTAAAATGCCAAAATTTCACATATCTTTAGGAGCCCTAATTCAAAAACCCCACATTTAAAAACTGGAAATGTAGGTGAGTGATGAAGCCAGACTGATTGATTTTTACTTCTTATTGCTCCTACATTTAGAAGGAAAAATATTCGGTATGTAAAAGTCCTTATTGCATGAAGTTATTATTAAACAATTTAAATTATTTTTAAAAAGAAAATACTACCTTCATATAGCAACTATTTTTCATATTAAATAGAATGTACTATAATGTATTATATCTTTAAATGAACAATATGTTGTTTTTTTGGGGGGGGGGGGGGTCCTCAGAAATGGCTCTAACAATTTGGATGAAATTTCATATTTAGTTTACCTAAATATATTTCTTCCCTGCTAAAATGCAATTTTTCAGAAAATCAGCAATTCTTGAATTTGGTATCTCAGAAATGGATCTAATGCCATCTCATACACATTTAACGTACCAATAAGCTGACTAATGTTAGTTAAGTTCTCTTTTGCTTACAGGAAGGATCTCATATCTTTAATCAAATACATTTTATACACTAGCTGACCCATGCAAATAGTTTGTGCTCAGTCACCGAATAAGAATATAATAATGTGTAAATAAGTAAATGCAAGTATTTATTAATGAAATTTATTTTATTTTGAAGAGTACTAATAAAAAACACTTTTACTATAAAAAGTTGTTATCATTAAATACTACATGTTTAATTATAAAACATTGTAAATGTTGATAATTAAAAATATTGGTTTTCTTTACTTTAAAAAATTTCTTTGAAAACAATATTACCAGTTAAAATGTGATAATCGCTGACTTTTAGACCGCATGTGTCTTTAACACAAAAATAAATATTAGTCGATCTACAAACTCATGAAAAAGTCATTTATGGGTGTCCATATGAAAAAACAGGTTCTAATAAATTTGATCCTGCCTTTTTAAACATCTGACCTTTTTCTTTATTAAATGTTTATAATGAAGGTTAATTCTATTGGGAATTGTTTCCTTACATTTGGAAAGGCGTGGGTGATGAGAAGATGAGAGGCATGAGCTTAGTTTTATTGGAGTGAATTTAGCACTGATGATGTACTTGTATAAGTGAAATACCACAGATCTTGCACCATTAATTAATCCCTGATTAGCACTAAGATTTGTACATAACATTATAACATCCAGGCATTCAGATTTGGGTTTTCATTGATTCCTCAAATCACTTCAGGTGAATGCTGGAATGCTTCCTTCAAAAGGCCATGACTTCCTGTTCCTTGTATCCAGTCCTTTCCCACCTCTAATGGCCTGGACATTGACGAGGTGTAAAGCCATAAGATAAAAACACCATAGTAATAGCACTTTTCTTTAAAAGTGAGGTAGTAAACCAGACAATCTTGGAAATGGCTATAGCAATTTGGATGAAATTTCATATGTAGATAACATTTTGGTTTTTGAGTTTGATACACAATTTTACAAAAAAAAAGAGCAATTATGGTATTTCAGAAACAACTCTAACCTCATCTCCTAGATGTTTCAGTTACCAGTAAGCCTACTGAAGTTAGTTAAGCTTCTCCTTGGTTATTGCAAGGAACTGTGCACTTCAAAATGCCTAGGAAGCCTTCAAGAAAAATGTTTTACTTTAATAAAACTTTACTCAAAATCTTGCATACTGAATGAAATTGAAAGATGCCAAGTGAATATTGGCAGGGGCGGATCCAGGATTTTGTTTTTTTTTTGGGGGTGGGGGGCTTGAGCAGACTTTGGTTTGGGGGGGGGGCTTGGCTTGAGTGAATTTTGGTTCAGAGGGCTTGCGTTCAGTGGATTTTGGTTTTGGGGGGGCTTGAGTTGGGAAAAAGGTAGTATTTATAGCCTCCTCGGGCCTCAAATCCGTAGAGTTACAAAAAAAAAAGGTCTCAAAACTACAATGTCAGGGGTGGACCTAGATACATTTGGGGGGGGGGGCTTGAGCCCCCTAGCCCCCCCCCCCTGGATCTGCCCCTGAAGATTGGTTACTCAGGTACTATTATTAATTGTAGGTACTATCTCAATTTTAAACGATGTAAAATTATGAAAGCTAATGTATACAATAAAATCCCATAAACTGAGATAGCTTAAGAAAAGCAATCTTGAGGTTTAAAGAACTATTAAGTACAGCAAAATTTCATCTACAGATAATAATCAGTAAAAACCAAAATAAATAGTAATATTTATATCAGTAATATAAATAAGTTGCTGTTGTGCAACCATTAACCATTTTGTTTTTAAATAACGGTATCCAAGAATGTAGTTGTGAATGGTCTCCTACCTTTTATACATGTGTAGTAATATTATTGACATCAGCATCTATATGCTTTTATAGCTTTCTTACTTCCATAATAATATATTCATGATCTATTTCCCTTTTTTCCTCACAGCCTACATTTACTTATGTGGAGAAGCTCCTCCTCCCATTTTCCCCTTTCTATCCCTTAATAATTATCCTTAATGGTCTCTTTAAACTGATTATTACAGTAAATGTCTTTTTCACATTGATCGTAACTTCTTCCCCATACTAATCCATAATTATCTGAGTATCTTTCCTTACCCTCATTTATCAAACATATCCATAGAAATTTTGTGGATATGCCATTGAGTGGTCTCTTGCATCATAAAATTCTTTATAAACCCTTCTTTCTTTAGCTTCCCTCTGTACTGTTAAGGGTAGTCTATTAATTACAACATAAATTACCTCCTTTCAAACATGATTTTGCCAGCCTAATACCCAAAGTTGCTGCCCAGGACAAGCACCCCTGTTTGTTCTTCACTAGATCCAGTTCTGAATAAAATCATCAGTATTATGAAAATCATGAAGAGAAATAATGTAAAAAAAAAAAAAAAAAAGAGATACAATGGATGGTAAAATTTTAAAACTGGTTAACTTGATATTGAGAACAAACATTATAGTAATTAAAGATTTCATCAAACCAGTTGAAACAATGATGACAATATTGGTTAGAGTGGTTTAAAAATTTAATTTGGCTTAGATCATCTTTAATCACTTTGCTTTTAATATACATGATCAGCAGAGAACAATGATCAAAATTTTTTTATTAATTAATGAATTGAGAAACATATACATTGCTGATAATTTCTTTATACACCTGCTTCAGCATTATATAAAATGTTTCTTAAAATTCTTTCTGTTACATAACTTGATCTGCATATCAGTGATAAATCTATGAATTTTCTGAGTCGGGGCAAAAAATTTCAAACATTATTTTGCTGTTCCCCATTGTAGCCCATCTGGGGCAATAGCAGAGCTAAAAAAAAAAAAAAAAAAGGACACTGCCACAGTAAATATACCATTTCCCACCCCTTCTAACATCATTTGGCCACCCCCTGAAGTTGCCACCCGCCTGAAGCTGCCATCCTCCCTGAAGTTGCCTTCTCTTAACTTGACGCCTGGGCAAGTGCCCCGGTTTCCCCCCTCCCCTCCCCCTCTTTGATCCAGTATGGCTGCAGATTCCTCAATAGCTTAGTTCAGTCTCCAATTGACGTATCACAAATGAAAACAACAACATTTTTACCATTCCTGTCTTCCACTGATTTTCAGTCCAAATACTTTATCTTACAAGAGGTAGAGAGTTTGAAATTTCTAGGTTTGTATATTGATCATAATTTAAATTGGAATGTACATGTTTCTCACTTACTAAAGCGATTGGGTGCAGCCACGTTTGCAATTCGTACAATTTCAGCTATAGGTCTCCGTATGAGGCAGTTAGTTTATTTTGCTTATTTTCACTCCTTGTTGTCATATGGAATAATATTCTGGGGTAATTCTACCCATAGAGACAAAGTGTTCAGAGCCCAAATGCTTGTAATAATAATATGTGGGGTTAGCATTAGAACTTCATGTAAAGAGCTGTTCAAGAAGTTAGGGATTTTAACATTAGCGTCTGAGTATATATACATATTAATGTCATTTGTAGTTACAAATTATACTTTGTTTGAAACAAATAGTAAAATACACAATTATGGCACTAGAAGTAAAAATTATCTTCACAAGAATTACAAGTCATTGTCATTTGTTCAAAAAGGGGTCCGATATTCAGGGATACATATCTTCAATAAGCTCCCAACACATAGTTAAATGTCTAGCAGATGATAAGAATAAATTCAGGGAAAAATTTGAAAGAATTTTCAATTGACAACTCCTTCTACTCTGTTGAAGAATTTATTTCTAAGGTATCTAAAAAATAACTGCCAGTAGCTTGTGTAAATGTAGTTTACACAATTAATTTACCATATATGCTATGACTGTACATCTCCTGGTGTATGTATTTAGTTTGTTATGCAATTGTTTAAGGTACAATGTATGCTATGACTGTACATCTTGTGGTGTATGTATTATTTTGTTATTATTTTTTTTAATGCACCATGACTGTACATCTTCTGGTGTATGTATTATTTTGTTATGGAATTGTTTAATGTACCATGTATGCTATGACTGAACATCTACTGGTGTACTTATTATTTTGCTATGCAACTGTTTATCTGTAAATTGACAATTTTCCACATCCCACAGAGCCAGTCTCTCATATTGGGATCAATGGAAAATGAATGTATTGTATTGTGTGTAGTAAAGGCAGCATAAAGGACGTGTTGAAGAATATCAAATAAGGTGAAACACCATGGTGGAATGAGTAACTGTAAAAAGGAAGAACAGAACATGGAAAGTATTAAAACACGTCCGTTTAACGGTCAAGCAAGAATGCAACAGCACATCTTCTGTTTTATTCACCACAGAGAATATACAATATCCATGGACAGCATAGATACTTAGACTAAGACAATTTTATTTCGATATCATATTATAACACCCCCACTATATCGAAATAAGCGACAGCCTCACAAAACATTACAATTTATTACTTAATAATCCTATTTTCTCCATAAGTTTGTAATGTTTGGGGCACACAGAGCTTTTGTGAGCAAGTCAGCAGGCATTTCAGCAGTTTGCATGTATTCAAGCTTAATAGGCCTACATTTTTTTAATACAGCATCGCGGACAAAAAAACGTAACGAACATCAATATGTTTAGACCACTGTGCATTCGCTGACTACTTGTAAGCTTCAATGCACTCTGACTGTCACTAAAAATAGTAATCATACACAAATTGCCCGTGATTTCAAATAACAGATTTCTTAAATATACTGCCTCTCTAGAAGCATCTGACAAAGCCATATATTCTGCTTCAGTGCTTGAGAGAGCTACAGTTTTTTGTTTTGTTTTCTACTTTCCCATGAAATAGCAGAACCAGACATTACAAAACAGAAATCTGTACAAGACCGTCTGTCTACAGTGTCAGTTACCTAGTAAGCATCTACAAATCCTTGTAATTCTACCTTTTCAATTTCAAAACATGCTTTCACAATTATTTACTTTGTAACCCTCTGGTAAATGCACGCAAATATCTTCCTTTAGATAGCCATTTAAAAAAATCTGAGGTTACATCTAAGTGCCAAATGCCTAACAATAATTGTGCATTAATTGCAAATAAAAGGTCACAATGTAAAGTGTCTAACCACCAATGAAAAGGTTTCATGATAATCTACACCTGCTATTTGGCAAAAACATTTAGACACTGACCTAGCACGGTATCACACTTTATCATCACTTTCAAACCTTTCTTATTCAAACACCCACTTGCACTGCACTTGCTGTTGTAGCCATCAGCCTTGCCTCCAGGGCTTGGATGCGATTCTCCTGTCTGACCATAACTGCCTTCATCTTCTGCATCACTTGCTGGAATTCTCTGACGATATCATCTGGAACACAGCTGCCTTCTTCTTTACAGGCCACACTTAATAAAGTTGTACCATATCTCTGAGGCGGTTTCCTTATTCTTTTAGGCAATGTCTTAATTTTCACACTCTCAGCTGCAGTACTTTCTTCCAAGTTATCTTGCTCTTCTACTTCAGCATAGTCTGATTGAGATGATTTCAGTAATTCTGGTTTGCCTGTTCCTGCCAACTGTTCTTCTTGAGCAGACTCCCCCACTGAAACTGATTTCAGTAATTCTGGTTTGTCTGTTACTGTCAATTGTCCTTCTTGACCAGACTCCCCCACTGAAACACTTATTTCTTCATATTTATTATCTTTCTACTCTCCACAATAACCACATCCTTGCATATTAATATATTCTTCTTCTTGTAGTCATAAATTCTATAACCTTTTATATTTTCTGAATATCCAACAAGAATGTGTTTATGTGACTTTTTGTCCCACTTTAAACATTTTTCTTTGGAAACTTGGACCATTACATCACTGCCAAATACACGAATATGGCTTACATCAGGTTTCTTGCCATACCACAATTCATATGGTGTCTTGTCTTGAGTTCCTGATGCAATTGATCTGTTTTTTAAGTACACGGCTGTGTTTGCTGCTTCTCCCCAAAATCTTTTATCCAGCTTTGCATCAAACAACATACATCTTGCTTTCTCAACTATTGAGCGATTCAGTCTTTCACACAGACCATTTTGTTCTGGCGTGTAAGGGTTACTTTTCTGATGAATAATACCTTCTTTCTTCAGAAAATCTGTAAACTCATTATTACAAAATTCAAAGCCATTATCAGTGCGAAATATTTTAATTTTCTTATTCTTTTGGTTTTCTACCAAGGCTTTAAATTCTTTAAATCTGCTAAATACTTCACTTTTAGCTTTCAAGAAGTAAATAAATGCCATGCGACTGAAGTCATCCACCAGCAATAAAAAATATCGTGCACCACCTAAGGATTTATGTTCCATTGGGCCACACACATCAGCATGTATAATCTGCAATGTCTCTGTACTTCTTTCTCCAATATTTTTGAACGGAAGTCTTGACTGTTTTCCCTCACAGCACACGACACAACTGTTTTTTCCCGTTTGAAAATTATCAGGATAACTAAGTCCATCAACCACACCAGACTTCATTTTATTCATATCTGCACTATTTATATGACCGAGTCTTCGGTGCCACGTATAACCATCAGTTAACACAGGAGCAGCCAATAAACTGTGCTCACTTTTCATTTTATGTTTTACCTTCAACTTGTAAACACCACAAATAAGTTCACCTATAGCCACCAATTCACCGTTCATATTATGTATGAAACAATTCTGTGAATCGAAATGAACTTTATTACCGTTCTTTATGAGTTCACTCACTGATAAGAGGTTAGTCGTCAGACTAGGCACACACAATGCATTTTTCACAGTAATATCATAACCACAATCTGAAGTTATTTCTACATCGCCGGTACACAGCACAGGTACTTTTGTTTTGTCAGCGATAATAACTTCTGGTTCACTTGATGAATACAATGCATTTTTTATCCAATGTTCATTCGGCGTCATATGAGAACTTGCGCCGGAGTCAATATACCAATCTTGTTTACCAAACTTGCCGGATAGAAAAACAACACTAAACACATTGGATTGTTTAGGTTCATCTGATTTCACCAGCAAAGGACATTGATTCCTGAAATGCCCACCTCGTTTACACCTGTAACAAGTGATGGATTTAACTCCTGTCATTTTGACATTTGACTTTTCCGCGACGTAGTTTCCGCTTTTGTTTTGTCTGTTAGCAGTCTTGCTTCTATGGTTCTGCCAACCTTTGGAAGCGAAAGCGGTTTTTGTCTCTGATTCATTCGAATCTGATATCTCCATATCGATCAATTTTGTCCTGATAACATCCGCCGTAATAGGAATCCCGGAATGTTCAATCGCCATGATCATTGGTGAAAATCGTTCTGGTAAACCTGCCAGTAACAACGAGCCAATCCATTCGTCGTTTATACCAAATCCAGTTCCACTTAATCTTTGCGATGTCTCAATAATATCTGTCACATACGACGTCATTGAATCACAATTATCAAGTCTGATTGATATAAGATGACGAAGTAAGGTTATTCTTCGTGTAAACCCGGAATCGTCAAACATAGTTTTAAGCTGCGCCCATAGCTCCTTCGTTGTTTTAGCTTGCTTTATATGCACATACAACGCTGGATCAATTGTAAGAATCAGCTTCGCTTTCGCCTTTGCATCATCTGCAGCTGCAGTGCTAGTACTTCCTTCTTCCTTTATTAAGTCGGACATGCCTTCTAACACCAACATATTCTCCGCTGCAAAAGCCCATACATCGTAGTTGTCTCTGCCTTTAAGCTTAGGCACGTTAACTACAAAATTCGAAGCCATCTTCACGCGCGTAACTAATTATTTATAATATAACGACTTTTCCGTATTCTGCTTACTGGAATAACGAAGAAAATAACTCTGGGTCACATTCTGGGCCCATAACCTATTAAAACACGTCCGTTTAACGGTCAAGCAAGAATGCAACAGCACATCTTCTGTTTTATTCACCACAGAGAATATACAATATCCATGGACAGCATAGATACTTAGACTAAGACAATTTTATTTCGATATCATATTATAACAGAAAGAATGATTTTAAGAGAAAAAAATGTGAGAAAAGATCTAGATGGAAAAGATTACCAAAAACAACAGAAAAAATGATAAAAATAGCAGAGTCAAAATCTTAAAATGTATTCAAAGAGAAACAGAAGACAAGTTACAAAGGAATTAAGAAAATATTGTATGGGGTAGTAAGAAACAAAACAAAACCTAGAGATTTGCTTACCAAAGTACTGAAAAAATCAGATGAAGTGCAATGGAAAGAGGAAGAAGTATTGAGAATGTGGAAAGAGTACTTCAAAGACCTGTGGGAAGGAAACATGGGAAGAATCAAATAAAGTATCAAAGAAAGAACAACTGATTTAAAAAGTAAAAAAATAATTTAGCATGCTGGAGCTAGAATTGACAGTGAAAGAAATACCAGTGCAAAATCGCAGCAATAGGCGAACTGATAGCAGAAATGGGCTGAGCGTGGTGGGTGAGCAGTTTTGCTCTAGCCTCGCATTTGGAAGGAGGTGGGTTTGAAACCCCCATACAGCCATCCAGATTGGGTTTTCCATGGTTTCCACAAATCAAATCCAGGTGAATGCTGGGATGGAAAAGCAGCAAGGAGCAATGGGAATGAAATGATTATATAGAGTTATAAGGACAGTTTGAAATAAAATATTAGAGGACTAGAGGAAGTGAGACATAGTGCTTATTGATAAAAGAGGGAATAAATCAAAATGCAAGAAGTACAGGGGTATTTCATTGATAAGCCACTACCTGAAAATAAATGAAAAATTATCTTAAATAAAATCAAACAAAGAAACAGCTAGAGAAGAATATGATTTCAGGTGAGCAGGATCAATGGTAGATACAAATTTGTAGGGGAGAGCGGGGAGGGTTTGGACAGTTTTTTTTAACTTCGAATTGTAGCTTTAATTTAAAATTAATATTTCCAAATTTTAATTATTTTCAATCTCCAGGGATTAAGATTTCATAATTTCAGTAGACTAAGACAAAAATGATTTTAGTTTTTACACAAATAATTTTTTTTTCAAACTTGAAAATTGGTCCGAAATCTCCCACTATGTGGGAGACAATGGACAAGTTAGGGGGAGATTCTGGACACACTAGTACAGAATTAAAAAGTTGTGTTTATTAATAAAAATCACAAAATAAGCACCACAAAACTTAAAAATTCCTTAGTAAGAGATTTATTTTAAGACAAAAAAGATGTTACTAGTACAAAGAAAAATCACTCAGGTCCATATTAAATAAATCATCTTTTGAACCATTCACGAGTGTCCGTTTGAGCAGAGGGAAGTTTGAGCATCATGCCATCGTATGGCACAAAGAATGTATCTTCATCAGACAAGTAAATCTATATGATAAATTCTTTCTTTTTAGAAACCTTACTATATAACCCCCCATGTCTTTATCTTCAATTCTTGCCTCATATCGTTGTCCACTTGACATTGTCTTCCCATGAATGTTAACAGCTGCGTAGGGACTAACAGGAACACTAGTATTATCTTGATCAGAAGAAGTATCTTCCTCCCTTTCCCCTCCAGATGAGTCTCCAATATTTGAAAGAACACCGTCTGATTCACTTTCAGACGAAGAGTTTCTTTTCTTTGCATCTTTTTGACGATGATTGCTGGATGCTAGGCATGGGCTGTAGGTTCTTTTTTGGATGAAGTTTCAAACAGTTTTTTAATAGGCCTAGTTTCTGTTCTTGAACTCTTTTCAACTTTTCTTTTGCGGCAGCAATTTAATTTATTTCCTGGGTGTCTGTGGCAATCATGCTATGTCCTCTCTTACGACCTCGGTTTGTGGCTTATCTTTCTTTAGTCTTTGGAAAAGGTTGAATATTTTCCGTTGATATAGTGCTAATTGAAGAAGACACAAGTCTGGTCAATTTGGGAGAGCTGTGTAAGGATCTGGATAGAGAAGGTGTTTGAAAATCCAAGTTTTCATTTGTGTGGCAATCATTCTTCAATGACCCATCAAATTGATTTGTTTCAGTAACATATGCCCCCAGGAAGTCTTCGGTGAACATTCCCCGATCGAATGGCACAATGCCAGTGGATTCAAATCCCTTCTTGATGTCTGATGGAGTAGCAGATTTGTCCCAGGCTGAATAGCATATGAATGGCAAATCATAAATGCTGAGGGTTTCCCAGGGTGATTTGTCATCCATGAGCCACATCCTTCGCTCACAAATGCCTTGAACGACTTATAAGTGCAAGTGTCCAGAGGTTGTAACTAATTTGTGGTATGGGGAGGAAAAGTAAGAACAGTACATTCATAAAAAAAACATAGAGAAAAGATAAAATATTTTAAGGGGCAGCAATTGCTTTTTTTGGGATAAGAAAAGTTCTATGATAAAAGTACTTAGGGAAAACATGTGGTTTTGTTTGAAAAAGAGAGTAATAGACGAAGAAATCAATGAACTATTAAGGAATATTTATGAGAAGAGTAAGAATTGCATGTGCATAGATAGTAGGCACTCAGAATGGTTTCACACAGAAAGGGGAGTCAGAGAAGGAAATGTATTGTCATCTGATCTTTTTAATGTGGTATTTGTTGAAGTCACTGTAGAAGTCTAGGGGTACATAATCCAACAAAGCTAAATGTGATGGCATACTCTGATGAAACAATTATATAGGAGGAGACAGAACATTATTTATTTATCAATCTTGTTTCATGGATCCTTCATGAGTAATGATCTCTGGGATGTGAAGCATATACATACAATATGAGTCATAATCATAGTAAAAACAAATATACATTCCTAAGACAGATAAAGAGAATAACAATAAGCATCAGTTTTTACAACTGAATTTTGCAAAAGTCATATTGGATACAATTAATTAATTTGTTCAAATTCTTGAATGGAGTAGAAGGAGTTGCCAATAAGATAATCTCTCAGTTTTTCTTTAAATATATCTTTACTAGCTGACCCGGCAATGCTTCACTATTGCTAGACTTGAGGTAGATTAAATGAATACATTTGAACGTTGGTATTTAGTATAGATTAGATATTTACATACAGTGCCTTGAAAAGGAATCAATTGTTTGGGTTCATAACATGTTTACCCAAGTGCTTTAGGATTTTTTGTTTTTCCGTCAGGAGTGTACATGAATAATTCAGATGGTATCCCAACGCGTGAGCAAGCCACATACAGTTGTCCATGAGAGAAGCTTGGATTTTCCAAATTTAGACCACACACTTGAATTAATTGTCCCTGTGCGTTGTTTATGTTCATTGCAAATGCGAGTCACACTGGAAATACCAAACGTTTTTAACTCGAACGGCATTTCTGTTGTAATCATTGGGATGCCTGGCAACAGCACATCTTCTCCTTCAAAATCGGATAAAATTTGTGTTTTTTAAATTATGGGGTAAAAGGGGATGGTTTTGGGGTAGAACGGATTGGGTTTTTATAAAACTAATGTCAACAGTATTTTTCTATATTTTTAATACTTTGTGTGTGCAAAATTTCTTCGAAATCTGATAAAAGTTTGGGTTTGTGTAAAAATTAAGGGGTGGGAAGGGGGAAAGGACATGCGTTTTTGGAAACCAAATGTTGGCTGTATTTTTCTGTTTGTTTTACAGTATACATGTGCAAATTTCCGTAGAAATCCGATAAAATCTGTAGGTTTTTTTAAAATTATGGGGTGTTATTGGGAGGAGAGGGTGGTGTTTTGGAACCATCCCGGACAAACTCGCTAAAGTTTCGCCACAATCGGTCCCCCGGAAATGCTTTGCTATTTCTAGACTTGAGTTCACATATAGATTAAATGAGTACATTTGAAAGTTTGTATCTAGTAAAAATTAGGTATTTATGTATAAATTATAATTACTGTTTCATTAAATTTCTAGTTTATTGCAATGGTCTTGGATATGTATTGTTTCTGGTGATTCCACTTACACTGGCAAAGATTAAGGGGATGTAAAGGAAAGGATGGGTTGTATTTTTGGAAACCATATTTAGGCAGTATTTTTCTGTATATTTTATAGTATACATGTGCAAATTTCCATCAAAATCGGATAAAAGATGTGGGTTTGTCTAAATTATGGAGACATGAAGGGGATGAGAGGGTGAAACTATATATAGGTAGTACTTTTCAATTCATTTTATAGTACAGTAGGACTCCGATTATCAAAATCGCTGATTATCCAAATCGCTTTTTTAATTAAAACAGAAACGTACTGCGATTCAAAAAAATAATGATTCTTCCTACATACCATATGAAACTACTCACTGTCAAGTGGATGAGCGACTTTGCTGCTATAAAACAGATGACTACAGTCAAACAGCTTATTTTGACAGAGATATTCAGCAAGCAATTACTTTTATTTACAGTATGGTATGTACTGTACTAAAATACAACACTTGTAACTACGCTTAACATGTAAAAGTGTTGCCGTTCAATAAATTAAAAGCTCTTTTCCTTTAAATATAGTTTTTTTTCTCTCATTTTCAACATACATACAGTAATTAAATTAAAATCGACACTTTTTCGGAAAAAATATAATTATCCGAATTTTCGATTTTCCGAATTGGGTCCGGTCCTAATTGATTCGGATAATTGGGGTTCTAATGTACAGATGTGCAAAATTTTGGTCTAAATATGATTAAATCTGGGTATGTTTAAATTAAGGGTTGTAAAGTGATGGAGGGGGGTGGTTATTCAGAATTTTTATTTGTTAGGAACTTTCTCCGAGGCGCACTCGACAACTCACAAAGGTTTCACAGTAATCGGATAAAAATTGTGAGTTTCAATAAAAATCGTTGGAAATTCAGAGGGGAGGTGGTAAAAGCGGAGAGGGATGGACTTTGGCGAAGTCATTATTTTTCTGTTTGTCTTACAGTATACGTAAGCAAAGTTCCTTCAAAATCAGGTTACATTTCTAGCTTTATATAAGAGACATTCGCAAAAATTTAAGGGATGTAAAAGGGAAGAGGGGTTGGATTCTTGAAACCATATGTAGACAGTATTTTTCTGTTTGTATTAAAATATATCTGTGCCAATTTCCATCAAAATTGGATGAAATCTGTGTGTTTTTTTAAATTATGGGGTGCTAGGGGGAAGAGGGGGGGTTGTTTTGGGGTAGAACGGGTGAGAGGGGTTGGGTTTTTGTAAAACTAATGTCTACTGTATTTGTCTAATTTTTTTTATAGTATATGCGTGCAAAGTTCCTTCCAAATCTGATAAAAAGTGTGGGTTTGTGTAATTTAAGGGGTGGGAAGGGGGAAAGGGGATGCATTTTTGGAAACCAAATGTAGGCAGTATTTTTCTGTTTGTTTTAAAATACATGTGTTCAAATTTCCATCAAAATCGGATAAAATATGTAGGTTTTTAAATTATGGGGTGTTATGGGGAAGAGGAGGTGGTTTTTTGGAAATTTTATTTCTTAGGAACCATCCCGGGCGCACACTTTACAACTCACCAAAGTTTTACAGTAATTGGATTAACGGTTTAGTAGCGCATAGAGGAGATACAAAGAAAAGTACATTCATTAAGGGGGTGGGAAGGGGAAGAGGGGTTGTATTTTGGGAAACCATGGGTATGCAGTATTTTGCTGTTTGTTTTAAAGTAAATGTGTGCCAATTTCCAGCAAAATTGGATAAAATCTGTTGGTTTTTATAAATTATGGGGTGCAAGGGGGAAGAGGGGATGGTTTTGGGGTAGAAATGGTGAGAGGTAAAACTAATGTCTACAGTATTTTTCTATTTTTTTTAAATAGTATTTGCATGCAAAGCTCCTTCGAATCTGATAAAAAGTGTGGGTTTGTGTAAAAATTAAGGGGTGGGAAGGGGGAAAGGGGATGCATTTTTGGAAACCAAATGTAGGCAGTGTTTTTCTCTTTATTTTAAAGTATGTGTGTGCAAATTTCCGTACAAATCAGATAAAATCTGTAGGTTTTTTCAATTATGGGGAAGAGAGGGGGTTTTTTGGAAATTTTATTTCTTAGGAACCATCCCAGCGGCACACATGAAAAATCACCAAAAAGTTTTACCGTTATCGGATGAATGGTTTAGTAGCGCATAGAGAAGATACAAAGAAAAGTACATTCATTTAGGGGGGTGGCAAGGGGGAGAGGGGTTGTATTTTTTGAAACCATATGTAAAAAGTTTTTTTCTGTTTGTTTTTAAAGTATATCTGTGCCAATTTCCATCAAAATCGCATAAAATCTGTGTGTTTTTTAAATTATGGGGTGTTAGGGGGTAGAGGGGGTGGTTTTGGGGTAGAACGGGTGAGAGGGGTTGGGTTTATGTAAAACTAATGTCTGCAGTATTTTTATATTTTTTTAAATGGTATATGCGTGCAAAGTTCCTTCGAAATATGATAAAAGTGTAGATTTGTGTAAAAATTAAGGGGTGGGAAGGGGGAAAGGGGGTGCGTTTTTGGAAACCAAATGTAGGCAGTGTTTTTCTGTTTATTTTAACCTATATGTGTGCAAATTTCCGTACAAATCGGATAAAATCTGTAGGTTTTTAGATTATGGGGTGCTATGGGGAAGAGGGTTTTTTTTTGAAATTTTATTTCTTAGGAACCATCCCGGACGCGCACTCAACAACTCACCAAAGTTTCACCGTAATT
The DNA here is from genome assembly GCA_031002005.1 of Vandiemenella viatica. NCBI lineage: Eukaryota > Metazoa > Arthropoda > Insecta > Orthoptera > Morabidae > Vandiemenella > Vandiemenella viatica. Next base: position 131,499,885 of record JARYHS010008075.1, on the reverse strand, counting down.
GGACGAACGGTTTAGGAGCGCATAGAGGACAAACAGACAGACAGACAGACATTGATTTTTATATAATAGATTATCTGCAAACTGTTTTATACTCTTGGGAAGTTTATTAAACAGATGTATCCCAGAATAATTAACTCCTCTTTGTACTAATGACAGAGATGTTTGTGTTTTGTGCAAGTTATTTCAGTTTCTTGTATTGAGATTGTGTACCCAATAAATTAGAATTAAATGGGTTAAAATGGTCTATGAGAAAGCACATGAGAGTATATATATACTGAGAAGTCATTGTAAGAATATTGAGTTTATAAAAATTTGTCTGCAAGAAGTTCTTGGTTTTACCCTACACAACATCCTAATAGCTCTTTTCTGTGCTATGAAAACTTTTTTACTTCCCCAAAAAATATGCCATATGACATCACTGAATGGAAATATGAGGAGTACACCTGTTTCGTTAATTCTAGATCTGCTGTTAGAGAAAGTGTTCTTATTGCACTACTTAACTTCTTCAGTAGTGAAGTGGTGTGTTAATGCCAACAGAGATTCTTTTCTTTTTTAATAGCAAGGAATTTTATACTCTTTGTTTCTAATATTGTGTTATTTTTATAGCTTACTTGTAGATCTGGTTGTGCATAATTTTTTGTTTTAAACGTAATGTAATGTTGTTGTTTTTTTTTTTTCAAAATTTAATTTTAATGAATTTGCCTTAAACCAATTTGTTACTTCACTAAGTTTTTCATTTACAATAAATTCTATTTTATTGTTTGGTGTTTTTCTCACAGTCAGGTTAGTGTCATCTGCAAATAAAACACTCTTAACTTTGTCAGATAAGTTTCCAGGAAGGTCATTGATGTACAACAAAAATAGGAGGGGTCCTAGGACAGAACCTTGTGGAATGCCATGTTTTATTTTCTCCCATTCTGATTTATTTTAGAATAAAAAATGGAAAAATTTTGCATTCAAATTTCCATGTACGATTTAAATCATTTACCTGTGGTTCCATAAATACCATAGTATTCCATTTCTTCAAAAGTAATTCATAATTTACACACTCAAATGCTTTTGCAAGATCACAAAATATTCGTACAAGGCTCCATTTTATTATTCAGTTCCTCAAATGTGTGATTTTAAAAATGAAAATATAGCCATTTCTATAGATGATCTGGAAAGAGGAATAGGGAAATAAATAACTGAGGTGGGGAAACATGGCCTGGAGATGAGAGTAGAGAAAACTAAGATGATGAAGATTTTATGAAACACTTGCCAATCAAAGGATGTGTCACTCAGCAGCAAGAAATTGGAATGAGTAGAGTTCTTTGTGTATTTGGGAAGCATGCTAATTATAATAATAATATTAATTTAATTGTGATGAAGTGCATGCTCCAGTGGCAGTTTCGATACACACCTATTTTTTCACCTTTCCTTTTGCCATATAGTAATTTGAACTCTAAAGTCTTTCAATGTTTTTGGTATTTTATTCCAATCTCTGACTGACTTACCTACAAAAGAAAATCTTCCCACACCTTTATGCCTGAAATTGATTGCCAACTTGTGGTCATGGTCATCTCTACCCTCCCATGCACCTCTCTGAATTATCCCTTCAATATCTTTCAATTCCTCATCACCAATTGTAACACGATTTTTTGACGATCGGTTATATATAACAATTTATTATATGATGGACATTATGATGACTATACTTTTACAGGTTCGTTAATAACAATTCGTCACCCGGTACCTGGGACGATAACCAGGATTGCCAATACAACCCTTATTCCTGGCTATCTACTTCTAAATAAAGTTTGTTTATGCGTAATCGTTAGACTTCAAACTGTTTATTTAAAGTACACAAATCCAGTCCAGTACCAGTCTCACATTACAAAAATAGAATCAGGCATCGTTCAACTTCAACAAAGATTACAGGTTAGCAGTTAGAAGGAACGCAAACTTGTCAACACACATGGTTATTATTCGTCAACTGTACAATCTCGGCTATTACACCACTTTAAGGCACTGAAAGGCACGACACATGTTGAACACACACTCATAATCACACTGCTAGTGAGCAACCAGTTACGCGACCATTTTCAGTGGTTGCTGGCTTCATACTTCTCACTATAATGGCCGTCTGCTAGACACCTCGACCTTGCAGCCAATCACAGTTCTTTTCATCACCACATGATCCTGCTGACCAATCATGTGTTTTCTTGTTGCACTCCTTACACCAAAGACCATCCCTCAATGTAAGCTGTCCACTCATTCTTTCATTAACTAATCAACACTCTCGTTACACAATATATGCCTTGTAATCTCTCCTTATTCTCTTCACATTCCTTCTGTCCTCGAGTGAATCCATTTCCAGCTCCTATATCATATCAGTTACTGACTGTGTTCTGCGGTAATTTTCAAAGACAAATCTAGCAGCCCTTCTTTGTACCCCCTTCAACTCCTCTATTTGATACCCAAACTTTGAGTCCCATACTACACCACAAATTTATCCACAGAAAGTAGGACGAAGACACAGGGCAGAGAATAAGGAAGAGCAGACAACTGTTTCATCAGGTAAAGGATGTAATCTGGAGATGGAAAATAGGGAAGGAAGCCAAAATTTTGCTCCATAAATACTGACCTACGGCTCCAAAACTTGGACGTAGACAATGAGAGACAGGAACAGATTACAACCAGCAGAGATAAGGTTTTTTAGAGGTATAGAGAATGTCGCAAGGAAAAATAAAATCAGAAATTAAAACATCAGGGAGGTATTACAAGATGAAGTAATGGAAGAGATGTTAATTAAGAAAATACAGCAGTGACTGGGACATATTATGAGGATGGAGGAAGGAAGAATGCCTTAGTTACCACTCTTGAACAGGGGGAAGGCAAGGATACCAATTGGAAGATCACTGGCAGGATAGATAGCCCAAGGGAAGAAAGCGAAGACAAGTGGAGGACGAAAAACCTTGAAGTAACCACCTGACATGAAGAAAGATATGCTAAATGACCTGCAAAAGCAGAAATATCTAACATCAATGATGATCATCGATGAGAATTCATACATCAATATAAAATGATTTGGCTATGAATTATGCAGAAGATGAATGAACAATTGTGATAAAAATCAATTTTTGTAACCATGAGCAAGTGACACATTAAATAAATGTGAAATAACATTTCACAACATGCAGATATAAAACTGAATTTCAAAATGTAGCACCACTGATAACTGGCAATTCTAGTGAGTGAAACTGCTGGTTCCAAAGTTTTTTCAGACCTCAACATTAGTATTTCTTACCTTAATTTACAAGAATATAGTGTAGGTGCAGGTGGTAATTGAGGATACAATAATATCAAGGAAATTATATCCATGAAGTCTCTTTTACACTATGTATTTTATACTGTTAGATATAGCTTATTCTTCCAGATTTCCAACCAGCTTTAGAATATTGAAATAATTTACGTTTTTTAGTTTTTACAAGTGCACTGAAACCAAACCATTGAAATCAACAAGCTCAGTGACTTATCAGACAGCAATAAAAATTTACATTAGAAGGCAGAAAAAATCCGGTTACATTAAATGGTGACATAAGAATAAAATCTCCAAAAACTTTTGCTCTTCTCATTAACAGATATTAGAACTAAGATGAAATAGATAATACTACAAGTTGCAAAAGACTTGGATTAACCTGCATGTGGCTATATTAAAATAAGCCACAATATTGTGCCATTTAAAGAAAATTAAAATAAATATCGAAATCATAACAAGCATTCTTAGTTACCATTCTTGGTCTGCCTTCACAGTAGTGATAGGACTGGAAATACTTTCATACACGCATAGTAATAATGACAAAAACATTGCACTCATGACAGCCATATAACAGTAAATACTAAATTCGTCGTCTTATATTGTAGCATGGAATTTCAGTTGTTATCCAATCTGGATTTCAACTTACCACTGACCTCCATCAGTATTTGTACTTAAAAATAAAAAAAATAGTAACAAACATACAAAAATACATTCAGTGCATCCTGATATGAAGTAGAATCAGGGAAATCTTGTATGCCACCTTGAACATATATTGTTTTAACATTGACTATTTGGATTCAGAATTTCATTTTACCTCTGTTTGTGTCCACATATTATTATGAAATTATTACAAATCTGAGTGATGAATTTTTTAAACATTGATAAAACAATTTAAATAACACCCTGGTCTAATCAAGTTCCTTAATTAAACATCTTTAACAAAGGCTTGCTGGTTCTACTTGCTATTTTGTGTCTCCATCAAATCAGTAGTTGGAATAAGAAAAGAGTTATTGGACTTGCAAACAGGTTCATACCCATACAAAGACTAATACATGGACCTTCATTTGATAAATTGTTGAAAATAAAATCAGAAACAACAGAAATCAATGAGAATTAATATAGAACAATGTGCATAAAGTAAAAACCACTGAAGATGAGAAGAATACCGATTCCATAAAGAAACAGAAAGGGATAAGAGTTGGAGATATGGAATTTCTACACAGTAAACCATCTGCGTGGTAACAATCAGTGGTGTAACTATATTGTTGAGGCCTATGGCAAATTCGTGTGTTGAAGGGATGGCAAATTTATATGGTCGGCGAACTTTTTAGCTCCACTACTGTCCCTGCAGCAACAATGGAGGGATTCTATGATAACTGTGGCACCACAATTTGGTGATGGATTCTTGTGTAACTTGACGAGACAAGTTAAAAGTGAAGAATAAAATGTTTTGATATCTCGCTTGGTTCTTTAGTTATTGAATCTCAAAATAAAAAAAATAAAAAAATTTCCACTCAGAATTTCCGGGCTAAAAGGCCATGGTCGATAGATAAAACTTTCCCCTAATGTTTCGTCTTCAGCTGCGGAAGACATCATCGGAGGCTAAGCGGCAACTTTTAGCCCGGAAATTCTGAGTGAAGTTAATTCCGGCCGTGAAAGCCTACATTGAATAATTTATATATATATCACTTAGTTCTCGAGATATTGTATCTCAAAAGTGGTTAGGTTACGGCGAGAGCCAGCCTGGACCAGAAAAAAAATCACCAAAGCCACTATATCTACTTGGTAGAAATCCTCTATATGTGTTTTATTTTCTTCTTAGTGGTTGCTGTTAGGTTGAAATATGGCCTGGACGAGAAGAAATGTCAACAAAAGCACAAGGAATTATTCCTATAACTGATTTTTAATATGCTATATCTCAAAAACCAAGCAAGAAATCAAAAAAATGTATTTTTTTTTTTTTCCATTGAGTTCTAAAATAATTCATTGTCAGGTTGTGGCACCACAGTAATGATAGAATTGCAAACAATGGAAACGGCAAATGGCAATTGCGAAAGTGCTGACCTGAGCAGCGACAGTGGGCTAGGCACACCCTCTTTGCCCATCCTGCCACAATATTGTTATGCTACTGGACACATTACTTGCCGTATGATTAAATATGTTTATAGCCATACTAGGTGTATGTCTGTGACTTGTGTTTTGGTTAAGGTCAAAAGTCTCGCTGAAATAGAACATGACCTGTATTTCACCTTAAGTCAGTAACTTGAAAATTTTGAAGCATTTCTGTTTAGTTTGAAGGTGCTTTCAAATAGCAAGGAAAGAGGTTTTGAATGGATGAAGACTACAGCTCTGAATAATAAAAAATCAAAGGTCATGATCATATGACATGATTTGATTGAAACATGTGCTAGACCTGTATTAGTTCTGCACAGTTTGAAGAATTTCTTTTGAGACTGAAGGGAGTCAGAAGTATTAAAATAGGGAGAAGTGCTCTATTCTATAGGTGGTATTAATAATATAGTAAATATTGCATAAATATAGTGAAAGGATGTGGCTGCTCCATGCTATCTGCCTGAAGTACTCTAAGGGTTTTCTCTGCAAAATTTAAAATATTTCTGTTTATTTTGAAGGAAGTTACAATGCATAAAGGCATATTTCCCTGGACTGACATAGCCTGACTATTTTATAGACAATGCCAAATGGATAAAAATAACAGCTGTTTTAAATATTTCAGATCATCTAGGTACATACAGCAGCAAAGGAACACAAAAATTTTGGACAAGGAATCACAGTCTTCAAGAGTTTAGAACCAGTTAATTATCTGGCTTCAGATAATTATCAGTATCACCTCCATTTTCAGTCATTCATACAAATTCAAAAAGCCAAGAGTATTACAAACAACTAATTTGAAGGAATTGTAGTTATAATTTATAATATAAAAATGATCTCAAATTGGTGATATTTGATTTTATTATTATTATTTTATGTTTACCATCAATTTATATCAGAGACATTATGTTACTTAGAACATTTTGAGCATAAAAATGAGAAGTACTCTTAAAACAATTTTTAATAACAAATATTACTAATTACACTACTCAAAACTTACCTTCTTTCTTCAAAATAATCCACAGTGAATTATTCTTGAAGAAAAATGAGGAAAGAAAAGAAAAACATAGAATTTTTTGATAGAAAAAGATGATTTTTGGATGTTTAAACAATATACATTGTTTCACAAGCACTAAGCAAACACCAAGTTGTACACATTATAAAATTGATTTTCAACTACAATTGTCAAAGATTGCATTAGTTTACAAATACCTGGATAATCTCTTAGAGTTTATATTATCAAAGAATTCAATGCAATGTTAATGCCATAGACAACTATAATTTTTATTTTATTTTATACCGTATATTTATGGTATTACAACTAAAACAATATTTTTAAGTGATTTGATTCATGTAACAGTAATTTAAAATGTTTCACATCAATATCATCCAATGAGTCTGATAACATATTACATTTTACATCTTCCAGTTAATAATGTTATTATGGCTTTATCATTAATATTTTTTTGCTCAGTTCTCTTCCAAACTACTACAATAACACTTTAAAAATACATTGAAAAATTCTGAGATTTAATTTAAAGAATATATCATAAATATTTACTAAGTTTCTATTTTTTATAAATTTTATATTATGCATTTGTTGACACATTTTCTAAAATGTGCCACTCTTCTTTTGGTAATATGGTTTATTAAAATATTAGCATTTATTTTTCTTTAAAAATACTTATTAAGTCCAGGAATGGATTTCAGCATGGATAAGGTAGAACTAGTAAGAAACGTATGTAATGCAGAACATTCAAAACAGAATTCCATATGACTATGGTTGAATCAGGAGAAATTCAAACACAAATGAGATTTTCTGGGGCTAGACAATGCCTTTTATAAGTTTGAGACTACTGGTGAAGGGGAAGTTTATATATTTCAGAGAAAATGGAAACATTTTGAAATGTAGTAAGAATGGTGGGAGGAAATTAGAGGAAAACATAGAATCTGCATTATACTGCAGGAATATGAAGAAACTGATAAAATTGGTAGAAAGAGTGCATAATTTGTAAGATAGGAGAAAACATTAAAAAAATTAGGAGTTAATACCAGCAAATAGGTAAGCAAAAGACCCTTCATGATGATTACTGAATGAAGTGACTAGTACTTCCAATGAATATTTTATGAAATTGTGTGGATAAAATCCACTCAGAAAATAATTGATAAAGCTAAAAAGAAGTTACTGAGGAAATGAAAAAAGGAGAAATATTTTGCAAATGGTTTGATGGAATTGTTAGGGACTGCCAAGTACCTTTAGTAAGAGAAATATAAAAGCTTCCTCTTTTCCACATGATAAGAAATGAGGAGACAAGATTATTAGAAATAGAAGCAAAGGATATTATGACTAAGCTAAGTAGATTAAAATAGAGACTGTTGTAGCTAATATTACCATAGATACTCATATGTAACCCAGGCATGTGGTCCATTTCAGTGAATACCACACAACTGACCTCTGTAGTTGGCAATTCGACTAAAATTTTGCTATCCAGCCACAGTAGGCATGTTTGTGAGGAAAGTAAAATATATTAAACCTGCACATTGTTATGTTATTTAAGTGATTCGGTTTTTTGGCTATATGCAATCTATTACAGATGATTATTTTTTTTATTTTCTTTTTTTTTTTCTTATGGCTTTACTTTGTCAATGTCATTAGAAGTGGTAAAGAACTGAGGGCAAGGAAAACAAAATAATTTGTCCATAGCCTTTTGAAGGAACCATCCTGGCCATCGTCTGGAGTGGTTTGGGAAAAAATGCAAAATTAAAATCTGGATGGCCGGATGGGGATTTGAACAAGCATCCTCCCAAATGCATGAAAAACAAGTTTGACAAGTTAGCCTCACACTAGATTTCTCCAAATCATTTTACATTGTGAGTCATAGAATGATGATTAACTTGCTTAAAACCATTTATTTATTTATTTATTTATCAATCTTGTTCCATGGATCCCTGCTGAGGAAGTACCTCCGGGATGTGAAACATGTCATTGTTTATACATATACACATAATATGAGTCATATCATAGTATATATATATATATATACATATTTTACAAATACAAGAAATAATAATAAACATACATTTTTGCAACTGAGTTTTGCAAACGTCATAATGAGTACAATTAATTATTTTCTTCAAATTCTTGAATGGAGTAGAAGGAGTTGCCAATAAGATAATCTCTAAGTTTTTGTTTGAATACATCTTTATTATCTGAAAGCTGTTTTATACGATTAGGTAGTTTATTAAACAAAATGGAAAATTTAACACCTGGAAAGCAATTGTCAGTGTACGGAATATCAGGAAATGTCTGCTTATATGTAAACAGGTAAGAAATATTCTGTTTTTGTTTAGATTGTACAGTGGAGGAATATAAAAAGTAAGTATCTAGACATGTGATTCATAATGAATTCAGTTGGGCTGGACTGGATACATTGTGTAATAGATGGGAAAGTGTGAAAAGTCCAACATCTGTTAGAGACTGTGGTGAAGGGAACAAGTCTACAAGAACTTCTTAAGTTCTTTACTTTAGTGTGAAGTGATGGTATTTGACTTGAATTATTGGCATCAAATGCAGGAATTGAAGGGAGGGGGAAGGGAGAGTTGGCAAAGAAGACAGCAAGATTTGTCCCTGAAAGTTATCAAAGGCTGCAATTAATGAGAAAAAGATGATTTATTAGTGATGGGACTGAAAGTAGTGTTGGCAATATATTACCCATACATTCATAATGTAGCCTAAATGTTAGTTGAATGAATAATTGGGATTAATACATTGAAGATATAAACTTCCACATGATTCATGTTTAAGGGAGATTGAAAGACTTTGGCTGTAGGAAAGGAAACCAGCAAAGAATAAATTATAAAGTAGTGTCTTTAATGATTTACCACAGACATTGAAAGTATTTAAAATAAAAATTTATGTAATGTTGAATTAGTTATGTATGGAAGTTACTGGGTCCAATTAATAATAATCCAACTAAATATTAATGTGGCAACTGTCCAATACTGAAATGTAAATTTTTGATGTAGCCATTAGAATCGATAATACAAACTACAGCAGGTACATGAATTTATAGAACAAATTTTTATTATTATTGCACTGCAATATGTCTGTGAAAGCTTCAGTGTAGTGCCAGTATTTTAGCAAGGAAATTATTGATGACATTATGTTTAGTTCTCAATTGAAAAATAATTACTTAGAGAAAAAAGGTACAAGTATACTTCTACATCTTTTAACACAGCATTTGTTTGAATCTAGCTAGTACAACAGGTCTCACAGTTCAAAAAAACTAAAAGTGGAGAATTTTCAACACATACTAAACCTTCATTCTTGAAGATATAAATGATTTTTTAAGTTGCTTTGAGAAATTGGTTTGCACTGAAAGTACAATGGATACAAATACTTTGATAATGTGAAATGCACATGAAAAGTATCTAGAGTACAACTTAATGTAAGTACTATGTGATCTTAAGCAACATATTCACTTCCCTCTCTTCACCCACACCATAATTATCTCTCTAGTCCATGATATTTTTCACAAAAACCTCATGCTATCCAGTGCCGGATCTAGGGGGCGTCAAACCGTGGCGCTTGCCCCAGGCGACAATTTCAGGGGGGCGGCAAAATCATGTTTGAAGGAGCGGTAAATGGCAAATTCGTGTGACGGTGACCTATTTTTAGCTCTACTGCCCCAAGCGGCATCCACCAGGGGGCAGCAAAATCAAAGAATAGCTCTGTACCGGCCTGGGCGGCAAATTCATGTTTGAAGGGGGCGGCAATCTCAAGTTTTTTCCCCGGCTCGGAAAATTTGTAGATCCGCCACTGATGCTATCAAACAATCATTGTTAAATGCCACATCTTGTTGATTCCATAACTTCTCATGTCTTTTTATGATTCCCTACCTTTGGAAAAAAATCAGAACCATAATGGATTCACTCACATGCCATTCATCCATCTATTCCACAATCATAACTTCCGGCCCCTTTAACTTAGGAAATAGCAATTGCACACAACTCATACCTCTTATTAGCCTTAGCATGAAAGTAAAATAGGACAAGGAAACTAACCCATCACTTGGAACAGATGAATTTAGTAGAGACAGATTAACACGAAAATCACAAACACACTACACAATACTTTGGTTCATAACTTGACTCATTTAGGAGGTGAGACATGTGGCAGGGGAATGCCTCATACTTGAGTAAGGCTATAAACCAAAGTATTGTAAAGTGTGTTTGTTTAGCCCTCTTTCCTTCACCTGTGATTGATGGGATATTTTCCCTATCCTATTGTGAGAAACAAAGTCTGCACTGGGGTTGGTGCAAAACCTTCTGTCTCAACTACGAGACCACAGATAACTGTGGATAATATCAGCTCTTGCTTTGCTATATTAAATTGGTCGTCACTTAGCTTAATAAAACCCCAAACTAAGGAAAGGGTATAGATAATAATGTTCACAAGTTTATTGCTAGTAAATAATCATTATATTCTTCAAACTTTAGCAAAGTCAAAAACTGAACTGCCATCAGACAAATTTTCCAAATACAAAGTTGCAAATTCAGTAAACCGATTCGAGCCAGACCAAACCCCATTGTTCAAAGTTCAACTAACTATCACACACTTCTAAGGTTCAACTTATCCACTGATGACCAACACTTAAATTATACTGATGCACCACATGGTGTAAAATGCTGCTTCAAAACTACATAGTTACTTTCTAACTGAAACTTGAAAATTGAGCTAGCCTATATCATGACACAGAGCAACATAGTTGTGCACTCACTAAATCTGACTGGCCGGCTGTGGGCGAGGAAAGATCTGGACTGCTATATATAGAAACATCTGTGGGAATGCACAGACTTTCTGGTTTCTCACGAGAACAGTCTGGTAATCTGATCAGATATCATATCTGATGCTTGTAAACTTGCATCAGATATTTGACTTTGACCATTAAAAATATTCCAATCACTACAAAAATTTTGAGAATCTTCTAAAAAGTGACAATTTTAATCCTTATGAAAAATTTATAGATTTTGTAGATTTAATAATCTAGCTGTAAAAAAATCATTTTATACGATTTCCAAGACCTGGTAACAGCTTTTACAATTTTTCAGTTATGATCTTGAAATAACATTCATTTTATTGCTAATTAAATTCCCTTTCATCTGATATCAAGCAAGCCATGTTTACTATTTTCAAAAGAGTGAAATAAAATTTGTCAACAGAAACAGAATCTAACTACACTGCTGTTTGTGAAAAGTGCAACACCGAGAAGGAAACGCACGAATTCAATGAATTTAATACCACAGGTTAGGTACGTGACTAGTAACAAATGATTACCTTTTCAAATCTGTACATGTCCTTTGAGCTCTGCTATTCAGTATGTCGTGTGGCCACCATCTACTGCAATTAGAGCTGCATTGAATCAATAAGGTTCTGAATACGTTTCTGATTTCCCTCCATGCAGTTTGTATCCAACCCCACAAGTCTGTGACACTAGACACTGGAGGACCGTGACATGCGAGGTGCTGACCAACCATACCCCAGACATGTTCAATGGGTGACATGTAGGGCAAACGTGCAGGCCAGGGAAGCAATGTTACCCGTCACTCTTTGAAGAAGGCCTGTACATTCCTCGCAACATGTGGCTGGGCATTGTCCTGTTGATATGTGTCCTGAGGATATGCCTGAAGCAGGAGGAGTACCTCAGACTCCACAACCACCGTTAGGTACCGGTTGCTGTTTAAAGTGCGCTCAATACGTAGGAGGCAAGATTGGATGTTGTAACCAATGGCGCACCAAACCATCACACCTGGAAATTGTCCGCCATACCACTCCACAATGCAGCCATCCAGATTGCGCTCAGCACAGTACCACCGGACACATGTGCGGCCATCACTGTAGGACATGTTGAAGCGGGACTCATCCGTAAAGATTACATTTTGCCACTCAGCACCGCAGTGATGGTATTCACGTTCCTGTTGCAGTCGGAGTAGCTGCTGGTTTCTGGACAATGGAAACCAATGCAATGGAATGCATACAACCAGTCCAACCTGCAGCCGACAGTGGCAAACCGTCGATGTGGACAAATTCACACATGTTGCAGTGCTCCAGCATTGAGCCAACACTGTGGAAGATGCTGTATGGTCCATTATGGCCATGTGAACAAGACGATGGTTATCCCTTGCTGTGGTCCTGTTCCATGGTCCAATTCCTGCTCGTCGCTGCATACGACCTACCTGTATCCACTGCTTCCATACACACATCACTGTCATAGCGGCATGCCCTGTGTGAGCCGAAATGTCATAGTATGACAACCCTGTTTCCCGGAGACCGATCATCTTGCTCTGTTCCAACTCGCTCACATGCTGATATGGCTCCCTTTCATGTCGACAAGGCATACTGGCATTCATTGTATTGTGTCCACCTTGTGTGTCAGCTCTGCAGCGACTACACTCAGTGCAACACTTACCCTGTCGGACCAACACGAAATGGCTCTGCTTGGAATTGGTGTACCCCATCTCGCTACAAAACGTATCACTTATTTATTGCTTGCACACCCATCGCCACTTCCATCAAGTGTGGTGCTATTCAGATAATTCCTTCTCGATGTTGCACTTTTCACAAATGGCAGCATATTTGATATTTCCTAAGCTATTAATCTGAAAGTAGATTTAAATAATTCTATGTATATCAAACATGACTATTTAACAAATTCAAAGAAGCTAACTGCCTTCTTCAATTTATTACGAATTTTTGTAAATATCACTCCAGGTGAATGCTTGAAGTTGAGACAACAGAAAATACTATCATGTTCAGATACTTTCTCAAAACTATAAACACCAGATTTCTAGCTTGAATTAACATAGTAAATGGCTTTAAAAATAATATCCATTTCTATTCAATTTAACTTACCATTCTGAGAACAAATTTTGTCATGTAGTTACAAAATTTTTGGGTTACCTGACACTATCTTACTTTTAATGCTTGATTACAGTTTCATTATCACCACTACCCTTAACATGACTATAAAATAAAACTTCAAAATATCATGGGAGTTGAAAATAATTGTATGGAGTTCAATGGCTTCTGCCAATTTGATCTCATTATATAGTATTATGTCATCTGCAATATATATAATTAAATATTTCCTTCAGATAATCTTGGTGGGCATCAAATAAAAAGTGTCAACTTGTAGTCTCAAAATGTTTGAATTTTCACTTTTTCCATTGTTTGTGAAAGTATATTTCTGAAACTACTGTCCCAAAATTACAATGGAGTTCTTGTTCCGTTACCAATTTACCTACATACCCATTTTTCCCCTTTCCTTTCCCTACCTGCTTTTGCCCTCAACTAATTTCAACATTAAACTCTCTCAGCATATTTGGTGAAATATTCATCGTTTCTGATGTTAATTTTTTCCAACCCCTGACCCATGTCCTTACTGTCATTGTCACATTAAGCTTCTCAATAATAGGCACTACTAAGTTGCCTTATGCCTGAAATCTAGTGCCAGCTTGTGGTAATGGTCATCTTTTCCCTCCAATGCACCTCTGCTAATTCTTACACTAATATCTTTCCATGCCTTATCACCAACATACACCATGTGTACTCCTATGAATCTCTTCACCCTCCACCTGAACTCCAATGCTTCACATTTCAGCTCCTTTATCATATCAGTTACAGAATGTGTTCTGTGTCAATTTCCAGAGACAAATCTAACATCCCTTCTTTGCACCCCCTCCAACTCCTTTATTTCATATTCAAAATGTGAGTCTCATTCCATATTCAAGCAATGGTCTAACCAAAGCTTTGTAGCCCAATTCCTTAACTTCTGTTGTACATTCCCTCATCACTCTCTCCAACAAGTGAAAGATTATGAAACCTCTTTCTGCTGTCTGTCAAATGAGTCCTGCCTGGTTAGGTTTGTTATTAAATGTTATGACAAAGTATTTACATTTCAAATATTAAATACAAGCAATTCTTTCCACACCTTTTAATCATAATAAAACTTTTTTTTTTATCTGTGTACCTATTAAGCTGACTCTTCTAGGCATTTATCTTCATCCCATATGGACCTTCCCATATTGATATCCTGTCCATATCACCATGCAGCTGATCAGAGTTTTCTGCCATTTTGATCCCATTATATAGTATTATGTCATCTGCAAACAAACTGACTTCTTATAATAAGCCATCAACACAATTACTCAGTAGGCTAACAAATGGTGATAGTCCCAATATGGTTCCTGTGGAACTCTCATTTTTAATTCTGCTTCTTTTGATACTGCGTTCGCTTAACTAACTTCTTGATTTCTACCTTTCAATTCTTCTATCCAGCAAATAATTTTTTCATCTATTCCAATAGCTTTTTCCTTATTAGCACTATTTGTGGCTCACTCTGTCAAAAGCCTTTGAAAGATCTAGTTCTAATTTATTTGGCTCCCCTGTCCATTTCATCCAAAATATTTTGCATGTAGCATACTAACTGAGATTCAAATGAATACCTTTGTCTAAAACCATGTGTCTACTTGAAAACCACTTACATTCCTCAAATACATTTCTGATATGGTTGCATATCAATCTCTCCATTAATTTACATTAATCTGTGATTGATTTATACATACTTCTTGAATGAAAATTTCATGAAACTCATAAGATAAAATAAAATTGGTGGTTTCTTCCAAATAAATATAGCTCTTCTTAGGTTGATCTTTCTTTTCTGTTTTGGCTCGTAAGCAGCACCATTTGCAGTCTGTTATCCATTTAATTTACAAGTTTCATCTATTTCTTCTTGTATCTAATTATTTCCTCATTGGGATTAAAATTTTCAATTCTTCCCTTATTTCATCACTTCATTTCTTATCTAGTGAGCCCAGTTACTGCTCCCAGAAATCATATCTCCACTGCTTCTATCTGCTTCATTTGTTGTTTAGTTATTGTTCATGATTCACAACCATATAGTAATGTTGATTACTTTATTAAATATTATTACAGTGTTCTTAAAATTTCTTTCCATGTATGTGTAAAAAATTCTGTATTTTGGTATTGACATCATCATTTCTGATGAAGCTTATGTAATATCTGGAATATGTTCTATTATTCTGTCATTAATCACAATCTAAACCAGATTGCTTCATCTTCTTTAAATGGAATTACTGCCTTATCTAATTATAATCATTTGATATTTTGATCATTAAGAGGCATCAGTGAAAAGCTATGTATCTAATACACTGCCATTAACTTAAAAATCATTAGGTACACATTTAAGCCATTCACTAATGGCACCATTTATGTAAATATTAAAAAGCATAGGTGATAGTGGATAACCTTGTCTCACTCATCTTATTGTTTCTGTCTGATCACTATTTTGTGAGATTTTAATCTGCCTGTTTTAATACAAGCTTACTAAATTCTGGGGGTAGACTTTGTCTACCATAATATGTAGAAACTTATTTCTATTTGCTATATCAAAAGCTTCTTCACAGAGTCTCACATGGTGAATAAAAAATGATAGGGAGGGGGGGGGGGAAGGAGGGGTGACACAGGCCTCATTATAGTTAGAACCAGACCTATTAGGTCTGGAGCAGTAGTAGTATTTTATTTTTCCTCTAAATCATATACATATACTTTATACATAATGATATGAGCCACATCAATTATAAAATATGATTTACATTATTTACATTAAATTAATTCATACAATTCAAATATTCATCTAAAGAGTAAAAGGAGTGGTATTGAAGGTATGACATCAACAATCTCTCAAAAATTTCCCTTTCTGATGTTGCTTTTACATTACGCGGTAATTTATTGAAAAGCTTAAGCCCTATGTGAAATGTTCAATTTTGATACATTTTTGTTTTTGTATTCATAATATGCAAATCAGATTGTCTCCTTGAGAAATGATCATTTACCTCGTTATTTGTTTTAAGAGCTGCATCTTTACCTATTTCATTATTTCTAAAAAAACATAATGGTTTCAAAGATGTAAATGCTTGGTAGTGGAAGAATATTCATATATTTAAATAAGAGTCTACAAGATTCCCATGATTTGTGATTTTTCATTATTCTTATTGCTCTCTTTTGAATTTTGAAAGTAGTTAGTGCATCTGATGATAAACCCCAGAATATAATTCCATGCTTTATTTGTGAGTGAAAATGGGCAAAGTATGCATTTTTCAAAGTTTGATTACTAGTGGTTAATTTTAAGATTTATAATGCATAATAGATTTGATTTAATTTAGAGTTCAAATATTGAATATGTCTATTCCATTTAAGATCAGATTGAATCCATAATCATAGAAATTTTGAATCTTGTTTGTTTGCTTAAGTCTGATTGTTGAAAATAATATTTGCAAAGGCAAGGTTCCAGTTTTGAGCTGTATGGAAATTTACTGCAATGTTTTTTTTTTCAGAATTTATTATTAAATGATTGTTTTTTGGACCATTCAGATAGCTGTTTAGTGGTTTTATTAATACTTTTCTAAGGAACGTCTTCAGTTTCACCTTTCATTATAAGTGTTATGTCATCTGCAAAGAGAATATTATCATGTGACTCAACATTTTCATTAATGTCATTAATATTCAAAAGAAACAGGAGGGGTCTAAGAACTGAACCCTGTGGAATATCGTGTTTAATGTATAAACTGCTCTCGGGTGACTAGCCGAGTCAAGAATGCGTTGTCACACGATATTTCGGCGACTATAATCATTGCCGCCATCTTCTGGTGAAGTGCCGGGTGCAGCAGCAGGAGGAGCAGTTTACTGCCAACGCCGTAGGCGTTGGCTGGTCTTGAGTAGGGGTGCCTGTCGCACTCGTGCGACATTTTCCCCTAAATTGCTGTTGTGGTGTGGTGGTTTCTTTTTCATGGTAGATTGTTTTCATTTCCTGGCGCCCAGCCAGGATGGTTTATCGTTGCTGCGGCAGCTACTGCTTGCGCAGTCACTGTCGCGATCATTTGTGGAAGTTTTGCAATGGCGTCTGTCACTGCTTTCGTCAACTGTCGGAGTTCAGCGGCCGACACTTCTTCGGCGGGAGTGGCTTCAGGCACGGTAGTGCGCCGACCTCCCTGGTTGGGTGCTGCCGGGCGACTGGTGGTGGCGGTCGGTCGTCGTGTGGTGGGGGGGGGGGGGGGCGCTTGCCACCCCGCCTTCTTTGCTTCGCGGCCGTCGGCCGACTGGCTGCTGTCGTCGCCTCTGGTGTTGTGGCCCCCTCCTGGGGCTCGTTGTTGGCGACACCCGGCTGCTGGCGTGGCGTCTGCTTTTTGACGCGGAGATTTTTCCTCACGATGCACCCACTGTATGATGCTGCATGACCTTGGCCACAGTTGCAACATTTGGGTGGGGCATCGCGAGGAACGGTGCAGGAGGAAACTCTGTGGCTTCCCCCGCACCTTACGCAGCGCTCTGCCTCAGTGCAGTCGCGGGCCAAGTGCCCTCCGAACCGCTGACAACGGAAGCACTGGGCGAGCGCTAGTGGAGGCCTCTTCTTCCTCTCGAATCAGACCGGGTGTCCGAGGATCTGTTGAGGCCTGTCCTACCTCCTCAGTGGTCTGTCCGGTTGAAAGACATAAAGAGGGAGACGCTTCTCGGTACCCGGTCGACGCATCTGGTGGACGGCGGTGGCAACAATGCCGCCGTTCTTCAGATGCTGGGCGACTTCTTCCTCCGCAGTATCCGTCGGCAGCCCGCGGATGACCATCTTGGGAGGCCGTCTTGGTTCTTGGAAAGTATAGTTAATATCATTTCCATCCAAGAATTTCCGCAGTGTCTGCAGCTGGTCAGGGTGCTGCGGCAGGAAGCGAAGTCCTTCCCTGTTGGGAGCGCACAGGATGTGTGTCGCCGTCTCCATGTAGAAGGCTGCGATCAGCTCCATGAAGTTGCCTTCGAATCGGGCAATGAGCGGCAGTACTGGCCCTTGCTCCATTGCTTGCTCGGTTTCTTCTTCCAGGTCTGTCAGCTCGTCTTGGTCGGTCTGGTACTCGACATCGGACTCGCTGTCATAGTCCATGACCTCTTCCTTGTTGTCGACCGGAAGGAGCACCCAGCCCTCGGAGCAGTTGTCTCGTTGCTGGCGTGGCGGCATGGCAGTTGCGGGTTTATAAGGTCTGCCCAGGAACTTCTGCATCTGGAAGGCGATGTGCTGGTCCATGTTGAAGTTTGTGTGCAGCGCTGACGGAAGCACAAGTGCTTCAGGCCACTCTGCACACGTGATCGGCATCATCCTCGTAGCGAGATGTCCCCACTTTCGGTCCGACAAGCACTTGTGGAAAGTGTCGAAGTCTTCTGTGGGCACCATCCAAATGAACTTCAGTTCGTCTAGGTGCGCCGTGATATAAAGCGCCCACTCTTCAGGGGCGGTCTCGGCAAGACGGTGCCTCCATGCTGCCAGTGCTTCGTCGCCCCTCAAAGTCTCGAGGTTGACCGGGTACCAGCGCGGGTCCGATCCGTCCCGGCTGCAGGACGACTCCGCAGTGAGGCGGATAGTCTGCGGGAAAGCAGGCTTGGTGCTGTCCGCGACCGCCTCGGCCGGACTCTCCGACCGTCCGCTCTCGCTGCGCGAGGCAGATCGAGCTAGACCATTCTGCGCAGGGAAGTCCTGACTGGGCGACGATGCTGCGCTCTGCCGCCTCGGCGACGCAGGCTCTGAGGAGACTGCCTGTTTGTGCCGATGCTTTCGTCCCATCTTGCGATATCGCCGGTGCGGGCCTGATATGCGAGCCTACCAGTACCAATCCAGGCACTGTGTGTCGTCGTCTGTCTCCTGCTGTGCCGGGTGCAGCAGAAAGGCTCAGTTCATATAGCCTGCCAGGTGGCCCAGTGCGCGGGAGTGTTGAGCGCGTCCGTGATTGGTCGGCGTAGGCACCGCCCGGCCGCCGGAGTGGGGGTAGTGCTGGTGCGCCTAGCTGGTGCTCGGTTGAGTCGGGCGCCTCACGTCGTGCGGGCCTCGGCAGCGCCGCTGACGCATCGCTTCGATGACCGGCGTCCAAGCATCACTGAGTTGGTACCCGCCGCCTCGGTTTACTAGGTTTGAGGCAAGCTGAATTTCAACAGCTTCCGTGAGAATGCTGTCCCAGAAACCTCTAGCGTGCGCCAGTACTCTGGTGCTTTCAAAATCGAATCCGTGTCCCTGTTCGAGGCTGTGTTCTGCCACCGCTGACTTTTCCTTTTGCCCTGGATGAACGTGCCGAGCATGTTCTAAACATCTCTGGTTGATACACCGTATTGTCTGCCCGATGTACCTTTTCCCGCATTCACAAGGGATGCAGTATACCCCAGGCGTCCGCAGAGCAAGGTCATCCTTGGGTGATCGCAGGATGTTTTTTAGTTTCGGCGGTGGAAGGTATATGGTTTTAATCCCACTTTTTGCTAGAATCCGCCCTATCCTCGACGTTGTGGCACCAGAGTACGGCAGGAAGGCCAGACGATCCGGTGGTTCCTTATCGGCGTTGTTAAGCCTGCATCTGGGTTCGCGGAAAGCCTATCCTATCTGACTTTCAGAATAGGCTATAAGAACTGAGCCTTCCCGCTGCACCCGACACTTCACCAGAAGATGGCGGCAATGTTTCTAGTCGCCGAAATATCGTGTGACAACGCACTCTTGACTCGGCTAGTAACAGACGCAGCCTTTTAACTGAATTTTGTAATATATTGACAAAATTGAGGATATATCACACAGTTTCCTTTCTTATTGCAACCCACATAGCTTTGTTTTTGTTAGTGGAGTTATCAATAAATCTATTATTTTGAAATTTTTTGGCTTCTTTTATAACTTTGTTTACTATAGCTGAGTATTTTTTATAGTAGGCCTCAAATTCAGGTGTAGTGTGGTTCTGTTCGTATACTTTGTGAAGGAGTCTCTTTTTTACATTAATTTTTTATTCCTGCTGTTATCCAGGTGTTATGAGCTGCACTGTTTTTTATTTTTTTGTTGAGTTTCCATTGATACTGAAAATAAAGCCGTGTGTGTTTCACATAGTTTATTATGATTGAACACACTGATACACTTTATACGTTAGCACACATACATCTATACAGACGGACGAACAGGAAACGACTAAACAGTATAGCATGTAGGTACAAAGATCTCAGAACACACAAAGATAACACACACATATATCGATATCATTTAACATGTTTTGACCAACTCAACAGCCCCACATCGAAACAGTTGAATGATTTCCTTAAATAATACCTAAACAATTTTTAGCCATTCCTAAATCCTTCACTTCAAACTCTGAACTCAACCTTTTTTTTAAAAAAAATCAGTCTCACTTGAGTCATTGGAAAAAATCAAAAAATCATCAATATACAATGCTACCATAGTAACTAAGCCTTCATCTTTATGTTTTGTGAACAAACAAGGTTCCAAGTCAGATTTTTTGTAACCTATATAGCTTAAAACATCATTTACCCTTTGATTCCACACTCTGGATGATTGCTTTAAACCTTACATAGCCTTTTTTAACTTTGAAGCTTTTCTTTTATCACTACAAAGCTTTAAACCTTCAGGTTGTTGCAGGATAATATCCACTTTAAGAATACCATTTAAAAAAGCAGTCTTAACATCAAGATGTGTAATGTACAAATCTAGTTCAACAGACAAAGCCATTTAAAGTCTAAGTGTTGAATATCTTACCACAGGAGAAAAGGTTTCACCGTAATCAACTCCAGCTAGCCCCTGAATCAACATACCAGTCACTTCTGTTAAAAGAGCTACTTATAAACACTGCACTGAAAAGCGTTTGAAGTTTTTCTTTGTCTTGTATCATAGTCACTGTTAGGACACTCTCTTTTAAAACGTCCTGGTTTCTTGCAATTATAGCAGACAATGTCCTTCTTATTTTGGTTTCACACTACATTTCCATTTCGGTGAGAAAACTTTGGCTTACCTTGCCAACTTTTGACCTTAAATGCACTACTGGCACTAATAACATCTTCTTCCATATCAAGAAGCTTACTTTTTATTACATCTATTGTGATTTGAATTCCTGAATGCTCAATTGCCTTTATCATAGGAGAATATTTTTCCGGCAATCCTGCTAACAATAACGAACCAATCCACTCATCACTAATACCAAAACCAATTCCACGTAATTTCTGACCATTATCTACTACCTGGTTCACATATCTCGTAATTGAATCACAATTTTCTATACGTATTGATATCAGTAGGGTTCGGATCTTTAGGAAAAGTCATATTTTTTTCCTGCCTTCTTTTTGAGCTGAAATGCAGAAATAAACACTGATTCAACGTTTCTGATTGTATTTAAATGTATTTTATATAGCCTATAAATGCATATTTGGGCCATTTTCCTAATTATGGTCATATTTCATCAATTTTTATGGTCATATGGTCATATTTTGAGGAAAAAAACTGATAATTTTTGATAGAAGTTGTAGATGAAAAGAAATTAAGATAATTATTCAGAGAAATATATTCCTGTTATACATTGGAGAAAGAAACGAAACTAATTGTAACCAAATTGTTCAGAATTCACCAGTCAAGAATTAAAGTTATAAATTATTGTCACTCTCTAAACATTAATGTTCCTCCCGCTTTTTAAATTCGACTATGCAGCAGCAGAAGCATGCCTGTATCGAGCCGCGTCAATCAATGTCTCACTTGCGACGGTATCGTGGGAATTGAGTCCACTGCAGTGACCCACCGATGAGTTGAGAGGAATCAATTGTCTTCCTATGATTCAGTACGGCGAAACTGCTGCTTAACGGGAAACCCGTCCCTACCTGGGTCAGGTATTCCCCACATACCAGACTCTTGGCGTCGAAACAAGCACAAAGCCTTCAGACACTCATGCACTGTCACCAATGCTTTTGAAAATAATCCTGAACCAGTGTTAAATCGGCAGTGGATCAGTGAGTACCGCCATGCCGTAAACAAAACTTTCTGAAAGTGTAAAGTTACGGAGTTACGTAAAGGAATTTGGAGAGGAATATTTTAGCACAGATGAAAGAGTTCTTTTCTGTAAATTATGTGAAACTAAATTGAATGCAACAAAGCGATTTCATGTGCAGCAGCACTGCAATACATCAAGACACAAGAATAACTTAATACGACATTCAACTCGACAAAGAACACAGCGACTTTTCTTGGATACATCTACAGCTTCGTCGTCTTCCAAATTATCAATTTTTTCTAAAGAACTCTGTGAAATGATGGTATCAGCCAACATCCCACTTAATAAAGTGAACAATGAGCATTTCAAATCGTTCTTGGAGAAATACACAACACAGACGATTCCAACCGAATCTACATTGAGGAAGAACTATTTACCGTCTTGTTATGAAAATGTATTGCAGGCAATCAGAACTAAGATAGGCACCAATAAGATCTGGGTATCAATGGATGAAAGTACTGATGCTTGTGGGAGATACGTTGTAAATGTTATCGTTGGAACCCTACTTTCTGACAGACCGGTTGATATATTTTTACTGGACTGTGAAGCTCTTGAATCAGTAAACCATTCAACATTTGCCGTCCGTTTCGACAATGCTATGAAACTGTTATGGAGCGGTGAAGTTAAGCGAGAACATGTCTTACTATTTGTGACCGACGCTGCGCCGTACATGGTAAAGGCTGGGAAATGTCTGAAGATGTTGTATCCTTCGATGGTGCATTTAACCTGTCTCGCTCATGGATTACATAGAGTTGCCGAGGAAGTAAGACTGAATTTCCCTGATGTTAATAGGTTAATATCAAATGTAAAAAAGATTTTTGTTAAAGCTCCAATGAGAGTGGCAAAATTTAGAGAAGACGCACCTTCCATCCCTCTTCCACCACAACCAGTACTTACTCGTTGGGGCACATGGCTCGATGCAGTTAGCTATTACTGTGAATATTATGAAAACATACGGAAAATAGTTTCTAATTTTGATAGCAGTGAAGCATCTTCCATAAAAATTGTCCAAGAACTGTTTTCCAGTAATTTGTTTAGAAATTTGGCGTACATAAAGTCAAGTTTTTCAGGCATCACAACTGCGATTTCGCGTCTTGAAGAAATTGGTCTAGAACTGAATGAAAGTTTGGCGGTCGTTAAAAGTGTGGAAACCAAAATAGGCCAAGCAGATGGCAGTGTGGCTAGTTTGCTGAAAAACAAATTTGATAAAGTGTTGTGTGGGAATAAGGGATATAAAACAATTTGTAAAATTAGTGAAATTTTACATGGTGGCGAATCTGTTTTGACTGAAGACAACCCACAACTAAATTGCAGTGACCTGACTCTGTTTAAGTATGCTCCCGTCACATCTTGCGATGTTGAACGAAGCTTCTCACACTACAAGACAGTTTTAAGTGACAACCGGAGAAAATTCCTCTTCGAGAACTTGAAGATGCATGTGGTGATATACTGCAATGCTGGCATCAAACAAGAATAAAAAATGGTATGTACACTAATTCACAACAAATGTATAGTAAATTTCCATTTTTAAAAGTAAAATTCTAGTAATCCATTCTTTTACAGGAACAAGAAAATAACTTTCAACAAAATTAATTTCCCAATCGTACAGTGAGTGCATAGAAGCAAATTATGCTGTCTACTTGAAAGCGACACAGCTACATAAAATAAATTATGTACATTTGAGCATTTTTAAAGAATAAAAAATTTAATGTTTGGTCATATTTTGTCTCTTTTAGGTCATATTTACCCATTTTTAAGGTCATATTTGCCTGCATATTTCGCGATTTTTTTGGTCCTAAAGATCCGAACCCTAGATATCAGTGTTCTCAATAAATTAATTCTTCTTGTAAAACCAGAATCGTCGAACATTGACTTCAGCTTCTGCCACAAGTCCACTGTTGTTTTTGCTTCTTTTACATGCACATACAAGGATGGATCAATCATTAGAATTATCTTTGCTTTGGCCTTAGAGTCTTCTGATGTAACTACTTCTGAGATACATTTCGCTAATCCTTCGAGAATAATCACATTTTCGATAGCGAACGCCCAATCTCCGTAGTTCTTGCGACCTTTCAGCTTCGGCACATTTACTAGATAATTCGTCACCATATTTATCAACTAGGGCATTTCTTCTCTGTGAACAACAACACAGAAAGGACTTCAACAACACTTGGGTTTTATTCAGCGATTCCTGGTACTTTTGATAATCTGAATCGTTTCCTGCACTGGGTACCTGGGCCCATAACCTGTTGAGTTTCCATTGATACTGAAAATAAAGACGTGTACGTTTCACATAGTTTTTTATGATTGAACACACTGATACACTTTATACGTTAGCACACATATATCTATACAGACGGACGAACAGGAAACGACTAAACAGTACAGCATGTAGGTACAAAGATCTCAGAACACTCAAAGATAACACACATATATATCGATATCATTTAAAATGTTTTGACCAACTCAACATTTTTAGAGGAAATACTATATAAAAATAATATTTTAATAGGTTACTAAACATGTTGAATTTCTCATTTATATCATCTAATTGAAAAATATCTGCCCATGATTCCTTACTTCATAAATAATTGAAGTCTGCAATGTTTTCATCACTAAATGATCTGGGTTTTTATTTTCTTTATGGCATTGTGCATATTTTTTGGTTTACATAAATAGTTAGTATATGAGCCAAGTGATCACTGAAACCTGGGTTATCTACTTCAACTAAGAAACTTTGTTTCTATTTGTTTATGAAAAATTGATTAAGGGCTGTCTTACTGAATTCTGTGACTCTTGTTGGATTATTTACTGTGTGATGCAAACCATATGAATTAAGGAGTTGTGTTAACAAGTCACTATTGTTTTTGCTTTTCAGATAGTCCACATTGAAATCTCCTCATATTATTAAATCAAGATTTAAATTTAGGTGTGGTAAATCACCATCTGTCTGAATAGTGTGTAACTTTTGTATGAAAATTGTATTTTTTCTTGTAAAATGTGTAGTTTATTCTTCAAAGATTAGGAACCATCCCAAGATTTGCTTTGATGATTGTGGAACATCACAGACAAAAACTGTAATTAGTACTGTCTGCATATAGAGCCCAGGACTGGATCCTGATTACATTGTGCTTCCCTGATCTAGTTTTTGGTGTATCACTTTATTACTTTGCAATGATGCCAAATAAAAATATCACTCTGAATATTATTAATAATAATAATTTTGACTGCTTGTCATATTTCAATCCTTTACATGAAAATAATGGATGCCACAGAAAATAGTTCATATTAAAAATAAACATTTTGGCATAAATCAATGACTTAATGGGACAAAAATTTAGCATGTGTCACAATAAAATCTAATGTTCTCATTAAGCTTATTCTTAAAAAAATCACCACATCTCTGCGAAAATTATGCTGCATAACTCGTATCAGTGATATCGTTCAATGTCTTAGCACATCAAAGTTTCTGAATGCTGAAATAAAGTTTTAAAATAAATAAAAAGTGATTTAAAACATCAAATTATATAAAAACTAATCAAAAATAGAATTAATACTGAATTCTAAATGCAAATATTTCAATTATATACAATTTAATTTTTTTTATAAATACTTGCTTCCAAACAAAACATTATAATTTGGACTTCCCACCGATAATCGCTATTTACGTGGTATACAAAATGAATTTAACTTACCTAACCTTCCAGACATGAAGGCTAGCGAATATTAGTTCATATTTCAGGTGTATGACAGTTACTTCAATCTCCATTCATATGTCCCTATCACAGTATACTGCAACCTTATGTTACATGGGTTATTGAGCCACAAAATTGTTACTTTTTAGTATAGATGTTTTGAAGTGTTATTTTACAAACCATCTGTACTTCATAGGATTGAACAGCACCTGCGCAAACATTGATTTTGGATTTCACGAGCATTTTGGAACTTTTGGTGCTAAAACAGTTTAGGAAAAAGGGTGATATATTTGCACATGATTGATTTGGGCCCCTGGGTTACAGCCTATATAGCCTATGCCTAAATGCAGCCCTGTTAAGGTAACTGACTTTTGCTTAACTCGACCAGAGTCTCCAGTGCAGTTGAGCAAAATAGAATATCATTTTGTTTCTTTTATCTGACAAATCACTGCATCAGTAATAGTTTTTACGTCCATGTGATCAATTCATTTTGAATGTCGTGGTTTATACAATGATGAATAGGTTGATTGTCATGAATGCATTTCATGTGTTCCTGTCATGTAGGGCCATACTTAGATATCAACTTAAACAAGTCTATGAAATTTCCAGAATTCCCACTGTCATCACAAATTTTGAGAGATTCTCTGTGACATCTATATGCCAGATTATGAGAGGATAAGCAATTTATGATATCAGTCAGTGTCTTGTCCTTGTATGTAAGAGCTAACCTTATGAAGACAACGACAGCAGTTGCCGAAACATTGTTAAAAGATTTAAATAAATCAGTTAACCAGCAGAAAACCCGAGAGTTATTTATTTCAACAATACCCCGGGAAAAACTAAAATGTCATATCAAATACTCTCTCAAACACTTTGTGCCAATGCATTTGAGATTGGCGAATTACCCTTCATTTTTCCAGTAAATTGTTTCTTCATGCCATATTCCTTTTTTTAAAAGTCATTAACTGGAACATAAATGCTGTAAGTTCTTTGGTATTCTCATGACATTGTAAAATGCTACTTAAGTGTTTCTGGTCACAACATTTTTCCATTGGAACCTAAAGGTCTTTTGTTCTTTAGTATTTTTATGTCTGTAAAATACTACTTTGGTGTTTTCAGTCACAGTTGTGAATTTCCAAATAGTCAGCATAAAAAAAGTATTTTGAATAAACCAACCATTGACAATGTTGAGTTTTATCATTATTTAGTTTTCTAAATAATTAGGAAAGTGCTTGGTACATGAGGCCCCATGAGGCTGTAGGTGACTGACAATGTTGCACAAAACTTGCACTGCTTCTGCCTCTGCCTTCTAGTTTGGTAACTTCTTAGCTTGGCCACTACCTAAACCAAAACAATCAGTCATTTAGGTGTTATTTTATTAGAGTTTCAACTCCTGTGTTACAGAGGAATAACTTTACTTCCCTATTAATTACAAATCAAATGAGGTTAGCAGATCCTGATTGGTTTAATAAATTCAGATTTGAAGTTCATATTAGTTTACGAATTGTATCATTATTAAAAAAAGAACTGACACAAAATAAAAACATGAAAAGGGATGCAAAATGAAATTTGTTATCAAACAGTAACTAGCAGATTATTGTAAAAATATGAATAACATTAGCTCAGTTAAATGATGACACATAATGAAAGGTTATGTCAAATGATTCTCATTACCAAGACATTCAAAGGATATAACGTTCTGTTTTTGAATAGCGGTAGGTGTACCGTTAATGATACACCATGACAGGTTTTTAGAAGAAATATGAAAGTGCCACAGGTCGACCATTTTTAACCACCATATCTCCCACGCCCCCATTGCTACTGACATCTAACTACCATAGTACATGATAGGAGACATGATACCACCACCATACACAAACATTAATGGTATATGCTATGTAGTTGTGGCAGCAGAGTGACATATACAGAGACACATGTCTTTGGTCAAAATACGAAAATATCCTTGAACGGCCACTTTCAACCACCACCTCTATCACACTACCACAGTTACCAAAATTTGGCCAGTGTTGTTATCAACGGGTAACTCTGTGCTACTATCCCACACCAGTGATCTGCGATAGATAGTTTTGGCTGAAAATTGATACACCATGACACATACATTTTTGGTAGAAATATGAAAGTGCCGCAGGTCGACCACTTTCAGCCACCATATCTCCCACACCCCCATAGCTACCAACATCTAATCACCATAGTACATGATAGGAGACATGATACCACTACCACACACAAACACCAATGGTCTATGCTATGTAGTTGTGGCAGCAGAGTGACATATACGGAGACACTTTCCATTCAGCTTTGGTATTTAATTGTTGGTAATGGAAGTTCAGACAACCAAATCTTATCAAGCAAGTTATCACTAAGATAAACTTCCCCATTCAGGAGGGATTAGATCAGATTCCCTGCCCTAGGAATAAGTATCTAGAATTTTTAAAAAAAAATAAGAAATGGAGTAGCTTAAACTCAGAATTTTAAAATTTACTAGCTGGTACCCACAACTTCGTTCGTGTTTGTAAAGATTTTGGATTGACAGCTACTGACATCTAACCACCATAGTGCGTGATGGGAAACTTGATGCTATTACCTCATACAATCGCCAGTCATCTGCGCTATGTAATTCAGGCAGCAAAGTAAAATTTATGGACACACCTGTCTTTAGTCGAAATACGAAAATATCCTTGATCAACCTCTTTCTATCACCATATCACCCACACTCCCACGGTTACTGAAATTTGATCAACGTTGTGATCGAAAGGTGATTCTGTGTTACTACCATACACAAACGCCAGTGATGTGCGTTAGATAGTTTTCGCTGAAAAGTGATACACCAAGACACATGCATCTTTGGCAGAAATATGAAATGGCCGCAGGGCGACCACTTTCAGCCCCCATATCTCCCACACCCCCATAGCTACCGACATTTAACAAGAGACAAGAGACACGATTCTACTACCACACACAAACATCCATGGTATATGCTATGTAGTTGTGGCAGAAAAGTGACATATGCGGAGACACATGTCTTGGGTCACAATACGAAAATATCCTTGACCGAACACTTTCAACCACTATATCTCCCACACTCCCACAGGTACTGAACTTTGATCAATGTTGTGATTGAAAGGAGTCTCTGTGTTACATCCACACACAAACGCCAGTGATCTTTGATAGATAGTTTTCACTGAAAAGTGATAAACCAAGACACATACGTTTTTGGCAGAAATATGTAAGTGGCACAGGTTGACCACATTCAACCACCATATCTCTCACACCCCCAAAGCTACCGACATTTAACCACCAGAGTGCATGATGGGAGATTCACTGTTACTACCACACACATACATCAATGGTCTATCCTATGTATTTGTGGTGGGAGAGAGAAGTTTAAGAAGACACAAATGTTTGGTTGAAATATGAAAACGCCCTGCATTGACCAACTTTAATCATCATATCTTCCACATCCCCACAGCTATCGGCATTCAGCCAATGTCGTGCACGATAGGAAACTCCATGCTACTTCCTCAAACAAACAGCAGTGATCTGTACTATGTGTTGGTGGCTGGAAATTGGAATATAGGGAAAAACACATGTATTTATATACATATCTAAGATTTATTGTTTATGTAATGCAATGTACAAAAAGAAAAATGATAATCAAATTATATAGTGATGTCAAAAGTGACAGGATTATAAAATCAAATAGGCCTTCCCCCAAACATCATGTTCAATAGCTTGCTCAAGGCTGTAGCTGCAGTAGGCATCATCTCTTAGGTCCTAGCAGTGCAATATTTCTCAGCACAGACTGTGACCTATCCTGAAGTAATACAGGTGACTCAAATAACTCTATGGAAGCCAAACCTGTCAGCTTCTGTATGATATGAATATCGAGAACACATTTTGTTGCTGGTTCTTCTGCCACTGATGTCTACATTTGTTTGTGTGATAAAAGCAAGGGCAAGATGAATGGTCAGTACACAGAATGAGTCCCTTGGCATGGGTCAGCTGAGTCGAAAATACTGCAAGTCAACACAAAAAAGGATTTCGAAATGATACTTTATCTTTAAACATTACAGACTAGAGCTGCCTGATGTCTAATCTTAGATAGGCAGTTGTTGAATACAAACGGAAGCAAATCAGGGGACAGATCTCAGGACACTTACTGGTTTACTTAGATTTTCTTCATGGATTGCCCAAAATTAAGGAAGCAATATTCAGTTGCTGCCTGATTTCTTCATGCCTTCTTCCATCCGTCAGGTAATTTCCTTTTACTGCTCTAATGAATATCATTTAAAATGACTGTATTTTTTCGCTGTATTACACTTTATCTTACCACATTTCACTACCATACCATTCTTTTATAAAATTTAAGTTGAGTCTCCTCTTGGGCTTTACCTTTCACTGTTGAATTTTTCTACACGTGCATGGGCGCCGGGAGGGGGGTGCAAGGGGGTGCACTTGCACCCCCCTGACATCCCGGGTCGTCACCGTCTGGGCAGTAGTAGAGTTAAAAAAAAATAAAGGTCGCCCAGCCCGGACATTTTTGGGCCGATAGGGGGGGGGGGGGGGGCACCTATACAGCCGTGGTGCACCCCCCTAGAAGCAATCCTGCTGGCGCCCATGTACACGTGTATATTAAAATTGGGTAAGTTACTTCTTCACTTCATTATTTCCATTCAAGGTTAGTTCAAAGATGAGACAGGGAAAGCTGGAGACTTGTTCAATTTGATACTTTCCTTAATATGCAATAACATTTTTTTAACATATGTAATAATTTTTGAAGTCCATATTCACTTTCCAGTAGAATAAACTGATTATTTCCAAATAGATCCTCTTATATAATGAGCCTGCATCTATATACACAAATCTGTATTTATACACAATAACTGGCTTCTAACTAAACTGAAATTCTTCCAATTTTGCAGAGTAAAACCTTTTGGTACAAGTCAAGTTGATAAATCACCCATATCAGCTAAAGGAATCATAACATTTGATCCTTTAGTATAATTATTGAGTGTTTCTGTCCATGCAAATTTATCTTTAAGTATTCTATAGAATGAAACCAAAGGGGGGAAAAATGTCAGGTTAATATTTCATCCAGACTGGCTCTCGAGGTAATGATCTTTGACCCTTTTACTGTTACCCCCCTCCCCCCGAAAAAAGGAATTCTTTTCTAAAAGATATATATTTTCAAATTTGTTACAAAACAATCTTACCCCTTCAAAATACTCTCCATTACAACTAATACATTTGTCCCACCAGTGCTTCCACTGTTCAAAACATTTTCTATAGACATCTTTAGAAATGGCTGACAGCTCCTCCCTCGTTATTTTCTCGACCTCTTCAATTTTGTCAAATCGGTGTCATTTCATGCCCTTTTTCATTTGTGGAAATAAGAAAAAGTTGCACAGTGCCAGGTCAGGTGAGTAGGATGTATGGGGCAGTGGAACTATGCCATTTCTAGCCAAAAACTGCCTAACAGAGACAGCTGTGTGTGCAGGTGCATTGTCATGATCGAAGAACCAGTCTCCTGTCTACCACAAATTGTTGAACACTGTTGTGTAATCTTCTTAAAACTTCCAAATAAAACATTTGATTGATGGTCTGATGTGGGGAGCAAACTCTGAATGAACTAAACTCTTGCCATCAAAAAATAAAATGAGCATTGTTTTGTTTTGACGTCTTTATTTTGGACGGGGTGATAATGAAGTCTTCTATTGGCTTTACTGTTGCTTTTTTCTGGGTCATAACCATAGCACTATGACTCATCACCAGTAATGACCTTTGACAGAAAATCTAAATCAATTTCAAGCTGTTGTTTCAAAGCACTACATGTTTCAACGTGACGTTCTTTTTGACTGTCTGTCAGAGCCCGAGGAACAAACTTGGCAGCAACCCTTTTCATTCCCAAATCTTCAGTTAAAATTCGCTGAACCATGCTCCAAGATAACCCACTAATAATCTCTGACAGTTGATTTATTTTCTGTTGACAGTATTAGCGCACAAGTTTCTAAGCTATCTTAGAATTAATTACATTCTAATCTTTCACTACAGTAAATAAAGAATGGGCATAATGAAGAGGCTGATACCATATACGCGATGATTTAAAGCATTAAAACCAACTAAACATATGATACAGGTCGCAAGTAAACCATAAAGAATAAAAAAGAGTCTTCAATCTAACCTAAATCACTGCAATAGAGAATAATCGATTTTAAAAAGACACTGAACATTGTCACGACACAATAGCATTATTTAACAATTTTTGATACAGTAAATAGTGGTTATAATCTACCATGAGAAGCTAAATTTGGCAATAAATAACACATAATCAATAATTTCAGGCAATTTAGAACTAGAAAACACCAGTTTTATATATCGCTAAATACACTTGCACTTTAAACACCATAAAATAGGATATTTAAGGCAGGTTTTGAAGCCAGCAAATAGTGTACATACAACTAAATAAAACGCGGAATAACATACTAAAATTTAATTTAATTTAATTAATTGCAATGGAGTACAGGGTCTGGTGGCAATTTCCCTACACCCCCATCTTCCCCCTATCCAGCACCTACCTACATTTGCCCTCTACAAATTTTATCTTTAAATTCTTTCAACTTTTTCGGTAAATTATTCAACATTTCTCTTAGTAACTCATTCCAATCCCTGACACCCTTATCCAAAAAAGGGAATCTTTCCACACCCTTGTGCCTGAAATCCAGTGCAAGCTTGTATGAACTACTTTTCATACCTATTGCAATATCTTCCCATGCCTCATTGCTAGTATATGCCCTGTACACTCCCATGACCTACCTCATCCTCCTCCTGTCATGCAATGAATTCCATTCCAGCTTCTTTATCATATCCGTCACTGATTGCATTCTGCGATAATTTCCAGAAAGAAATCTAGCAGCCCTTTTATGCACCCTCTCTAACTTCTGTATTTGATACGTAAAATAAGGGTCCCATACTACACTACCATATTCGAGCAATGGTCTGACCACAGTTTTGTAACCCAATTCCTTTACTTCTCTTGTACATCCCCCCATAATTCTCTCCAACAAGCGCACAATTTTGAAACCTTTTCCTACCACCTGTCTAATGTATCCTGCCGAGTTCAGCTTGTTATCAAATGTAATGCCGAGATATTTACATTTCAAGTCTTCAGCAAGCAATTCTTTTCCCTCCTTATATTCATAATAAACCTTTTGTTTTTTATTTGTGTATCTAATAAGCTGACTCTTCTTTGCATTAATCTTCATCCCATGTTTACTTACCCAACTAGATATCCTGTCCAGATCACCCTGCAACTGTTTACAATCCTCTATCATTTTGATTCTTTTATATAGCACTATGTCATCTGCAAACAATCTAATTTCAGATAGTAAACATTCAACACAATTATTCATTAGAATATTAAATAGCAATGGTCCCAAAACGCTACCCTGTGGCACACCAATTATTTTTACTTCCACTTCTTTTGACACTACATATCGTATCCTGAGGGTGAAAACATGCCGAGCAGCTCGCAGTGTAGGTCGCGCTGGTGGTCGCGATAGATGTTTCATCGACGTGAAACAAAAGCATTATTAGTAATGAGTCAGCACACGCCGAGGCGATCGCAGTTGCCGTCGCTGCTCGCCACTCAGCTGGATGTCGATGAGAGAACAAACTATTTTGTTTTCACCTCGCGGCCTAGCGCACCGCTGGAGGTCTGCTTGGCTCTGATTGGCTGAGCTATGTCAAGGCCACGCGATCCAGCTTCTACAATTGATTACGCAGTTCGGCTTTCGTATTATACAGAGTGGTGTTGTTTAATTTTGTCTTGTTCTAAATATTATTTTATTTAATGGATCTCATTTAGTTTTACACAACTGCAGATATAAATTAACAAAGTACTGACATTGCCAATTCTACATTCTGTTTTAAATAAATTACTGATGAAATAATAAGTACAGATTTTTATAAATTGTACAACTACAGGAAAGTGAATGTTTCAAGCAATTCAGCGGCAGATAAATTACAACAAATTTTATAATAATAATAATATTTAAATAAATTGCAATGGAGCGCACGCTCCGGTGGCAATTTTCCTACACACCCAGCTTTCCTCCTATCCTGCTCCCACCTACATTTGCCCTAATTGAAATAAATATCTATTGTTGATGACTTGATTGACTATTCAGAAATTATTACACATCATATACCGACTAATATGGAACATCAGACAATTCATTCCAACAATCATTTTAAAATTTAAAGAAAGTAAAAAAAAAAAAAAATTCATGTTAATTATTGTTTAAAATAAACTGTTGACTGAATTTGAAATGGAAAATTTTGATTTTTAAATAGAAATTCTGATTTTGGATTGATAAATTTTAGATTTGACTCGAAAATGTTTTGTTAAACGATACATTACTTTATTTACAATAATTACCATTAATTTATAGTCACGACGAGTTTTCACTCAGCATGTATTGGATTGTTGTGGTAACTGTTATAAACATTTGACTGCAGTTTGTCCAGGATTTTACCGTTAAGTTTGTGGTGTGTTTTGTAGGTGGGCATGGAATTAGTCTGGATGATTTTTCAGATCCTGATTTAAATGGTGAAATTCACCAAGCATTTGTCTACGTTCATTTATTTGCTGTTAACTGAACTTTCCGATACCAGCCATAGAAAGTAGCCACCACTTTGTGGCTACGGACAGACCATCATCATCCCTATTGTTATCGCTTCCACAAATAATTGGAGATGAAATAAAGTAAATGATACTCGCATTAAACACAAAATATTAACGATTTACAATGTGTGGCACTTACAAGGATTTTAAAAACACTGGTGAACACTAGCAGCAGTACCTCGACATCTAGCTTACCCTCCAGCGCGGCATGTATTTACCCATCTACCACGACATCGACCTACAGCGCGACCGCCACCGCCACCTGCACGGCGACCTGCTTGTCATGTTTTCACCCTAACTTTCCATTTTCTACCTTCTAAAAATTCTTCTACCCAGCAAATCACTTTCTCATCCACTCCAATGGTTTTTACCTTATATACTACCATTTTCTGGCTCACTCTGTCAAACGCCTTTGACAGATCTAGTTCTACACTATCAATTTAGCCTCCTGTGTCCATTTCACCTGAAATATCTTGCATATATCCCACCAACTGAGATTTGCATGAATATACTTGCCTGAACCCATGTTGCCTGCTTGAAAGCCATTTATAGATAGATAGATAGGTAGATATGTTCACTTTGATCCCATGTGAGAATAATCTCGGGGATGTGGAACAGTACATACACTTATTAGTAATGCCAATATTACTATATAATTGATAATATTATATATTGACAAGAAGTTAGTTATGACCCATTAGTATAACCAATATTTCCTGTAATCTACAAATACAATCTCGAGTTAGTTAATACTTATTATGTGGAACAGTGTATAAACTTGTTACCAGCATCTAACAACCAGTTATTTTCTTACCAACCAGTTACCACAACTCATAAGCAGTCAATTACTTAAAAACCTGTTAGTATCATAATTTATTACAGCAGTTTTTGAGTGCATGCTATCCCATGTTACTTACTATTTATGAGTGAAGTTTTGTAAACAGTGTAATTACTTCATTTGTCAAAAGTTTCAACAGAAAGAAAAACCATATATCATTTTAGTAATTGTGGACAACTTTGTCACCTTTCCCTTCCATACACCATATATACTATTTTATCAGTCATTCTTAGCTACCAAATTCCAAGAAGAAAATTCTTTTACAGAGTAAAATTGATTCTGAAGCAGAAACTCTTTCAGTTTGGACTTAAAGTAGTTGGGTTTTTGTAGAAAACATTTAATTTCTGTTGGTAAGACATTGAATAAGGAAGCTCCAGCAAATGTTAACCCTTTCTGTACAATTGACAGTGATTTGTAATCCTTGTGAATATTATATTTATTCCTAGTATTATGGCTATGTATGTCAGCATTAAGATAGAAGTGTTCAGGATTTTCCACTACAAATGATAGTACGGAGTATACATACTGTGCTGGCATTGTTAGTACACCCAGGTTTTTAAATAGATTTCTGCACGATGTCTGTGGGCTTGCTCCAAAAATAGTTCTTATAGCACGTTTTTGCAATTTAAATACCCTCTGTGCTTGTGACGAGTTTCCCCAGAATGAGATGCCATAAGTGTGCAGGGAATGAAAATATGCAAAATGTACTAACTTTCTGGTTTCTATATCAGCTATTCTAGATATTACTCTAAGTGAAAATGTTGCAGAATTCAGTTTTTTAAAAAGTTGTTGAATATGCTGTTTCCAGTTCAATTTGTTATCTATAGATACACCCAGGAATTTTGTGAAATTACTTTCATTGATTGCTTTTCCTTTTGATATCACATTATAGCTGTCCTTTGTTTTATTTTTTGTAACAAACTGAAGTAACTGTGTCTTTTCTACATTAAGTATTAGTTTGTTGGCACTAAACCACCTGTTAATTTTCTTTATAGCATCATTTGCTATGTTTTCGAGGTTTTGTGCTGATGGGTCTTTCAACGATATGCTGGTATCATCTGCAAAGAGCACCATGTGTTCATTATCACCTAGTATATGTGGGAGATCATTTATATAGATTAAGAAAAGCAGAGGGCCAAGAATTAGCCCTGAGGCACACCACATTTAACTACACCCCATTCTGAGTTTATAACATTTCCTGTATTATGTTCCTCACATATATTTCTGATGTGGTTGGATATCAAGCTTCCCATTAATTTACCTACCACTGATGTCAAACTGATTGGCCTGTAATTCTCAACTCTATTTCTCACCCCTCCTTTATGTACCGGTACTACTATTGCAGTTTTCCAGTCCTGTGGTAAGCAGCAAGTATCCAGACTCAATTTAAATAATATTTCAAGATAAGGTACAATGTCACATCCGGCTATCTTTAAGATATCTGTAGTAATATTATCTTAACCAGCCCCTTTATATTTTTTCAGCTTTCTCATTTCCTTCATGATTTCCACAGGATGAATTTCAAATTTTTTTACTATCTTCATTTCAATTTTTTTTATCTTCATTTCTAATTGTGTTGTTAAGCTCGTTCTCCAACTTAGACACTCCCATTTCTAATTAATTGTCCCTAATGCTTTCACTGAACCAGTTACTTAAAATCTCTGCCTTTTTCAAATCGTTAGTAACTTATTCTCCATCGTTATCTATATTCCTATGATAAATGGTGTTAAGTCGCGGCCTTTTTTAGGGTAAATAAAATAGATTTATTAACATGTCTAAAGGAAATTAATGTCTCTGATGATCATAATTTGTTGAAATTAAAAATTCCAACTGATATTTTTTTTTTTTTTACTGTCATCAGTCTTTAGACTGGTTTGATGCAATCCTCCATCCCTTCCTATCCTGTGCTAACCTCTTCATTTCTACATACCCGTTACAACCCACGTCCTCAATTATCTGCTTCATATATTCTAATCTCTGTCTACCTCTACAGCTCTTACCTTCGACTGTTCCCTCCACTAACAAATTAACCAATCCAGCATGTCTCAAAATATGACCTACCAGCCTGTCTCTTCTTTCCGTAAGCTTCTTCCATAAACTTCTTTTCTCACCCATCATTTCCAAAACTCTTTCATTTCTTACTTTGTCTGTCCACCTAATTTTCAGCATTCTTCTGTAGCACCACATTTCAAATGCTTCAAGTTTCTTTCTTTCTGGTATTCCTAAAGTCCATGTTTCGCTACCGTAAAGTGCACATAGAGTTTTAAGAAGTTCTTTCTAATTCCTAGATCAATATTTGAAACTAAAAGGTTTCTCTTTTTCATGAAGGCTCTTTTTGCTAGTGCTATTCTGCTTTTAACATCATTCCTGCTTCGGCCATCGGTTGTAATTTTGCTTCCCAAGGAACAGAACTCACTCACTTCTCCTATTGCATCAGATCCTATTTTTATATTTAATCTGCTAGTATTGGTATCATTTCTGCTACATTTCATCACTTTTGTTTTACTTTGATTTATATTCAGTCCAAAGTCTTCCTTCAGTATTTTGTTCATGCCATTCAATAACTTCTCAATATCCTCAGCCCTCTCTGCTAATAAGACAATGTCGTCAGCAAATCGTAGCATACTGATTTTTTCTCCCTGAAAACTTATGCCACATGGAAATTTTTCTTTGACTTTCTTCATTGCTTCTTCTACATACAAGTTGAATATTAACGGGGATAGACTACAACCTTGTCTCACACCCTTTTTAACTGATGCATGTCTCTCGTGATTCTCTACTTTTATTACAGCCACTTGATTCTTATATAGTTTATAGAGTATTCTTCTATCTCGATACTTTAGGCCTGATTTCTTTAAAATTTTGAACATCTTGTCCCACCTAACATTATCAAAAGCTTTTTCTAAATCAACAAATGCCATAAAAGTTTCTTTGTTTTTCTTGATCCGCCCTTCAAGTATTAATCTTAAAGACAGAATTGCTTCCCTTGTACCGCGATTTTTCCTAAACCCAAACTGATCTTCACCTACTATCTCTTCTACTACCCTTTCCATCCTTCTGTATATTATTCTGGTCAGTAATCTTGAAGCATGTGATGTTAGACTAATGGTGCGATAATTCTCACATTTGTCGGCTTGTGCTTTCTTTGGAAGTGTGAAGATGATATTTTTTTTAAAGTCAGTAGGAATTTCTCCTGTTTCATAACTTTTTGATATCAGCTTGAATAATCTTTCGATTCCTTCCTTTCCTAGAGATTTAAGAAGTTCTGCAGGGATCTCATCAATTCCAACTGCCTTATTTGCTTTCAAGTCATTCAGAGCTCTATTAAATTCTGTCCTCAAAACAGGATCTCCTAAGTCATCAATGTCGATATCACCTTCCTTTTCCAATACACTATTGTTCAAGTCGTCCACATCATACAGTTTCTCAATGTATTCCTTCCATCGGTTAGCTCTATCTTCTGAGCTTAAAAGAGGTTTCCCTTCGGCAGTTTTAATGTTCATACCTCTCTTCTTCATTTCTCCAAAATTCTGTTTGATCTTTCTATATGCAACATCTACTTTTCCTACGACCATTTCCTTTTCTACTTCTTCACACTTTGCTTGTAGCCATTTTTCTTTTGCTATTTTGCACTTCCTATTTATTTGATTTCTAAATTGCCTGTACTGCTCTCTTCCTGCTTCATCCTGAGCATGTTTGTACCTTCTTCTCTGATCCATCAGCTCCAAAATTTCTTCTGTGATCCAAGGTTTTCGGGCAGCTTGTTCCCTAAAGCCTAAGGTTTCTTTGCCAGCTTTCATTATTTCGATCTTTAATGCATTCCATTCGTCCTCGGTTGAGCTCCTTTCACAGTTAATTCTTAGACCTAAGTCTACCATTTCTGCAAATTTTTCTCTTGTGCTAGATTGTTTCAGTTTATTCACTTCTAGTCTGTTCTGCTTATACCAACTGATATACCAGTATGTAATAATAAAATAAACAATTCAAAGTCATTGCGTCAAAGTGTTCAGACCAGTATTTTCCACCAAAATTTAAGAGGAATATTTAGTAAAACTGATGACATTACCTTAAGCCTAGAAGAGATTCAAAATTCCAGAAATTTTAATGTAGACGTTTTGTGTATATCTGAGCATCATTTTTCTGATACAGGAATATTTCAGCTGTCCATCCCAAATTATAAATTAAGCTCTCATTTCTGTAGATGTAAAATGGAGAAAGGGGGAGTTGCCATTTTTGTTAAAAATAATATTGAATGCAGTAGTGTAGTTGTAAGTAAGTATTGTACAGAACAACACTTTTAATGTTGTGTTACTAAACTAGAATATGATAAGGAAGAGCTGATAGTGATAGCAGTTTACAGGGCCCACTCAGGTAATTTCAGACTGTTTTTATCTCATTTAGAGTCTTTGCTACTAAGTTTTACAAATAGCAAACAAATAGTATTATGTGGAGATTTCAATGTTGACTTTCTGAATCACAGCAATGATAGATTAGATATGGAAGCCTTGATGTTGTCTTTTAACTTAACAGCACTTGTAAATTTTCCTACGAGAATACAAAATAATAGCAGGACTGCAATTGATAATTTTTTTATGGATATTTCTCAGTGCAGTAATTACAGCATACTTCCAGTAATAAATGGTATCTCAGATCATGATGCCCAGCTATTATGTATCGAGTCCAGGAACACTGTTAAACAGATAAAGAAAAGCTGGGTTTATAGAAGAAATATTAGTGAAAATAATATAAAACACTTCATAGATACCTTAAACAATGAAAACTGGTTAGAAGTATATAATGCGCAGGGTGTTAATGCGAAATTTGATTCCTTTCTGAATATATTTCTAACACTTTTTGAAGGTAGTTTCAAAAAAAGGAAAATTCTCAACACTCCAAACAATGAACTAGGCATGGGATGGATAACAAAGGGTATTAGAATCTCTAGTACAACAAAGAGGGCCTTTATATAAAAATGAGAGAATCAGATAACTATGCGTTGAAAGTTCACTATAAACTTTATTCTAAAATACTAAGAAATGTAATAAGGAAGGCCAAGAACAGGTACATATCGGCGAAAATAGAAAATTCAGACAGTAAAATGAGAACAATATGGAATATAATAAAGGCTGAAACAGGAAAAACTGTAAATCACTCTAAAGACATAAAAATAGAACAAAATGGATATGTGTTTAGCGAAGTAGGGGAAGTTTGTGAAATATTTAACAAACATTTTACATCAGTAGTAGATAAATTAGGCATAGAAAAGCAATCCCCACATATTGCTCTAAGGCTTCTTGAGACTGCTTTCCCAAATAGCTTTGTGGAGATGAAATTGCCACCAGTAACAGTCTCAGAAATAAATAAACTCATTAAACAATTAAAACCTAAAAATTCTTCCAGCTATGACAATATTTCAAGTAAATTACTGAAAAGATGTTCAGACTGTATCAGTCATGTACTTGCTCACATTTGTAATGAATCCTTAATACAAGGTGTTTTTCCCGATAGACTAAAATATGCTCTTGTAAAACCATTATTTAAAAAAGGAGAAGTAACATGTGTAGACAACTATCGTCCCATTTCATTACTTTC
The DNA here is from genome assembly GCA_031002005.1 of Vandiemenella viatica. Lineage (NCBI taxonomy): Eukaryota > Metazoa > Arthropoda > Insecta > Orthoptera > Morabidae > Vandiemenella > Vandiemenella viatica. Next base: position 131,458,729 of record JARYHS010008075.1, on the reverse strand, counting down.
AACATTCTCAAAGGTTTTTGAAAAAGTCATGTATAGTAGAGTAATAAAACATGTTACACACTATAATATCCTCACTAATTCACAATTTGGGTTCAAAAAAGGATCATCCATAGAAATGGCTATATATTCATTTTTAAATAACACATTTGAGGAACTGAATAATAAAATGAATCATGTAGGAATATTTTGTGATCTTGCAAAAGCATTTGACTGTGTAAATCATGAATTGATTTTGAAAAAAATGGAATACTATGGTATTTTTGGGACCGCAGGTAAATGGTTTAAATCATACATTGAAAGCCGAATGCAAAAAGTTTCAATTTTTGATTCTAAAATAAGTAAAGATGCTTCATCAGACTGGAAGAAAATAACACATGGAATTCCACAAGGCTCTGTCTTAGGTCCCCTCCTCTTTCTGTTATACATCAATGACTTCCTGGAAATTTATCCGACATAGTTATGAGTGTTTTATTTGCAGATGACACTAACCTCACTGCGCGTAAAACACCAAACAGTACTATAGAATTTAATGTAAATGAAGTACTTAGAGTAGTAGCAAATTGGTTTAAGGCAAATTCATTAAAATTAAATTTTGAAGAAAAAAAAACAATTATATTAGGTTTAAAACAAAAAATTATGCACAGCCAGATTACAAGTAAGCTATAAAAATAACACAATATTAGAAACAAAGAGTATAAAATTTCTTGGTATTAAAATAGATCAGAAACTCTGTTGGCATGATCATATCACTACACTACTGACATAGTTAAGTAGTGCCACCTTCGCAATACGAAGCACTTTCTCTAACAGCAGATCTAGAATTAATGAGACAGGTGTACTCCTCATATTTTCATTCAGTAATGTCATACGGCATAATTTTTTGGGGAAACTCTTCACAAAGTAAAAAAGTTTTCATAGCACAGAAAAGAGCTATTAGGTTTCTGTGTAGGGTAAAACCAAGAACTTCTTGCACACAACTCTTTAAGAAACTGAATATTCTTACAATGTATTCTCAGTATATATATTCTCTCATGAGCTTTGTCATAGAAAATTTTAACCTGTTTACACCTAATTCAAAGGTACACAGTTTCAATACAAGAAACAGAAATAACTTGCATAAAACACAAACATCTCTGTCATTAGTACAAAGAGGAGTTAATTATTCTGGGATACATCTGTTTAATAAACTACCTAATCGTATAAAACAGCTTTCAGATAATAAAGATGTATTCAAACAAAAACTTAGAGATTATCTTATTGGCAACTCCTTCTACTCCATTCAAGAATTTGAAGAAAATAATTAATTGTACTTATTATGACGTTTGCAAAACTCAGTTGCAAAAATGTATGTTTGTTATTATTTCTTGTATTTGTAAAATATGTATATATATATATATTTACTATGATATGACTCATATTATGTGTATATGTATAAACAATGACATGTTTCACATCCCAGAGGTACTTCCTCAGCAGGGATCCATGGAACAAGATTGATAAATAAATAAATAATATAAGTGTCTGTACACACTCCCCACCCCTCAGTTTCCTGATATAGCTACAGAAATTTCTACATGCATCAGTCAATGGTTCTCCTGCACTGACAATACACTTCATAAACTCATCTTTAGCCACTTTCTTTGCTTTTATTAAGTCCTTGTTTAGTTGTTTTAAATATTCGCTACAACCCTGCTGTCTCTGTTATGTTCTTTTATTATCAACCTCTTTAACCTCCGCACTTCCCTATTATAGTACATAGGTTCTCAATTTCTCCTTATTTTCTGCCTTGGAATAAATTTTCCCCCATTTCTTTTTATCTCCTTAAACTCTTTCCACCTTGACTCTACTGTACTTGTGCCTTCCATCCATTTGCTGAATTGTTCTCTGATTTATCTCTTCAAATTTGAATCCTGTGCCATTTTAAAATTGTACCTATTTCCCCTTAAATTTTTGCTCCTGGTTTACGGAATCCTCTAATATCCATCAGAAAAGCTTTATGATCACTTATTCCTTCAGTTACTTGATACCCCATAAGGTTTTTGTCGGGCTTAATTAGAAATATATCCAAAATATTTTGTTCCCTAGTGTTTTGCTCAACCACTTGTATAAATCATCCTTCCCTTACTAAGATATTTTCAAATCTTTGTTCCCTTGTGTGATTTATCTTATTTCCTTACCACTTTACACCTGGTAAATTTAAATCCCCACCAATGATGATCATTCTATTCTCACACCTGAAATCTGAGTATGAATTTTATTTCACCTCAAGAGCCTCATCTTCTTCTGTCATTCTTCCACTGTGCTAAACAGCGAACACTCTCATTTTTTCTTTTTTTATTACCCCAGAAATCTACCTCAAGTAACTCATAGTCTTTAACTATGACGCTAGTGAACTGTGGTAGTTTTTGCTAACTAGTATGAAAACTCCTCAACCAATTGCTCCTCTATCTCTGCGGTACACTCTGTAACCATCAGGAAAAACCTCACTGTCTAGTACTTCTTCTTTTAACCAACTTTCTACTCTAATTATTACTTGTGGTTCGTGTATCTCTATTAAGTTTGCAAATTCGATTACTTTGTTCATTATACTTCTACAGTTTACCATTAACACCCTTACTACTGGCTTTTCATTTTCAGAATTTATCTCTTCTTTCCCAGTTTTACACCAGTCAGTTATTGTTTCAGCCACTTCATCTATTTCTTTAATATCTGTGATTTTTCCAATTGTGAATCTGCAATTAGTATCACTTTAATAATCTATTTTTGTCCCTTTACCAGCAGCCCCTAACGTAAAAAAAGGCACAGTCGTGACCCCATCATCACTGGAAATGGACTCCCTAACTGCTTTAGCTAACTCAGAAAGTACTCCCTTTCCCCTTCTATTTAGGTGTATGCCATGCCTAGTGAAACCCCACCTACCAATGGTGTTCACAGGCACAACACACAACACAGAAGTAATGCTTTTCAAAAGTAGCACTTCCGTTTCCACATTAATCCACCTCACAGCATAGATCAATTGTTGCCGGTCATGGTGACTTAGGACATGCATGAGCTCCACCCTGGTATGCTGTACCTCCTTCACCACCTTTCTCAGGTCACTATACTATACCTCATTTTTCTATCAATACTATTTCCCACTATCACTACTCTATCGTCCTTAGTGAAACTCCTACAAAGTAAACCTATATCCTCTATTACCTGGCCTAATGTTGCACTAGGTTTGAAAAAACTTGTGACCTGGTATCCTGTACCTAACTGATCCAGCGGCCTACACCTCTCCCATGGCTACTACCTATTAGCAGAACCCTTTTTTTCCTATTCTTGCCTTGCATGCCCTTATTCCTAAAGGTCTGCCGCATCATATCTACTCCTACATCTACATGAGGCTCTTCTCCTCCTGCCTCTGGCAACAGGTCAAACCTATTTTTCTCCACAATTACTGAAGTGTCTGGGTGTTCATCCTGTTAATCATGTTTCTCCTACAACCTGTAACCAGCTCCCACCCATCCATCTCAACTTCCTCCAACCCATTATCTCTACTTTCTGCCTCTACAGCATGAACCTCGACAATCTCACGCCCCACAGGCTTTGCCTGTGCAGTCTGAGCTTGCACAGGCTGGACTTCCACAGATTGAGCCTCCACTGGCTAAGCCCCCACAGGCTGAACCTTCTCAGGCGCGGGCACCACAGGCATCACCTTCAGAGTCTGAGCCTCCGCAAGACGAGCCTCAGGAACTCTGATCCTTTCACGCAACTCCCTAATCGTTTCGCCCATCTCGCACATCCTATCATCCCTAAGACAAAGTGAACAAAACCATGGAAGAGTCTCATTTATTTTCCCCGTTTCCTCTTCCCCACACGCCCAGTTAATCCACTTCTTACACCAATCACAGACCATCCCTTTCGTAACGTACCTACGACAGGCGCCACAGTTACCAGTAATGATTTCCCCAAATACTTCAAGCATCTTCTAAACAAACCTTAAATTTATTTGATAAAGTAGTCTTATAAAGTTTAAACTATATTTTTTTAATGTTTTTTACTAAATATGATAGGCGCAATACTCAACTAACTGTTGAATAGTTGTACATATTTAATTTGATTATTGTTTTATGAAAAATGACTAGGTAACTAAACTTCTTAAGAACAAATTAATAAAACTTAAGCTAATGAATTTCGAAACAAACTTAAGATGGAAGGTCGAAACCAGTGGCGTAGCTAGGGGGGGGGGGGGGTGAGGGCCCGTTTGTGGGTGACACCCGCATTTCGAAATTAGTGTGATACAACTACGCGCTTAAAGCCAACTATCGGGGCACGTGCTTTCGGGAATAGGTTACTCCACATCACTGTAATAAATTCATAAAATTTTAAAGTTCCAGGCAATTTAATCTGAGCATGTTTTGACATTTTCAAAGACCAAATTACCGCGATTATTAACAATCCATCATCACCGGCTGTAAAATGCCAGGTGGGGTTGGATTACCTTTTCCAACGTCAGAAAAACGATGTCACTAAAATCAGCCGTATTTGTTTTATACCAAAGATAAGCGAGTTCAAATTAAGCACTCACCTGGAAGAATAGTATGATGTCTATGTGCGTCAAGATATTTTGAAGCAATATAGTGAATTCCCGGATCGGGATAGTGGTAAAACCATCCATCAAATTAATGCCTTGGACATCCATGTAGCTAAATTCGAACCGCTGTAATGGGGCTCTTCATTTATATCTCTGCCATCCGATATCCAGGGAAAGAAAGCAATTATCAATGTTGGTAATAGTGATGATCGTTGTTTCCTTTGCACGATCCTGGCATTTCACGAACAGGTGCAAGATCACGGGGAAAGAGTCAATCATTATATTAAAATACGTTCCAAGTACAACTTTGCAGGCATAGACTTCCCTGTAAAATTATCAGATATTTGTAAATTTGAGAGGCAAAATCATGAATATTCGATCAATGTCTACGGCTTGGAACCAGAAGGTAGAAAACGTAGAGTTGTAGGCCCCTTCCATCATGCTGCAGTCAAACGCGATTTCCATATCAACATGTTATTGATTACAGAGGGTGAATATAAGTTTCACTACTGCTGGATCAAGAATTTGCCAAAGTTAGTCAGGTTATCAATAACTAACCATACATCTTCAATTTTAATATGTGATAGATGTCTGCAGCATACCACTCGCAATGATCTCTTGGAACGCCATGAGATTTATTGCGCAAGGGTGATTGCTGTAAGAGTGGACCTACCCGGCGACGAAGATAAAACCTTAAAGTTTAAGGATTTTGTGTACCAAAAGCGTGCACCATTCGTCGTTTACGCGGATTTTGAATGCTTGTTGAAACCCATTGATACGTGCAGACCCGACCCTAATGCCTCTTACTCCACAGTAGTCCAGCAACACATCCCTCTTGCCGCGGCATACCAGCTCGTTTACGCATACGAGCCTCAGCTGAACAGATTCGACTCATTCACAGGTAAAAACCCTGAGACGTGGCTGGTGGAACAACTCATTCAACTGGCCCATGATGTTGATGGAACTTACAAGGCGGTCATACCTCTTGTAATGTCAGCTGATGAGGAAGCACGATTTACCTGTGCTACGGTATGCCACATCTGTAGTGTTGGCTTTGCACTGGAGGCCGTTAAGGTTCGCGATCATTGTCACATCACAGGTGCATTCAGAGGGGCTGCACACATTAACTGTAATTTACAGTACAAAAATCAACGATGCATACCCATCTTTGTCCATAATTTGTCTGGGTATGATGAGCACTTTATTGTTAATGCTTAAGCACACCTCGATTATGATGGGATGGATGTCCTGCCCATCAACACTGAACGTTACATTTCGTTTTCGAGAAAGATTAAGGGTACATCAATTAAATTGCGGTTCCTGGACTCGTACCGTTTCATGCAGTCCTCGTTAGATAAAGTGATTGGAACCCTTGAAGACCAGTTCATGTACATTACCAGTGCGTATTTCACAGATCCCGAGAAGTTTCAACTAGTTAAGCGAAAAGGAGTCTTCCCTCATGAATACATGGATTCGATGGAGAAGCTCAAAGAGGCCACGCTCCCTCCAAAGTCTAAATTTCATAGTTCGTTGTCGAAGTCAGAAATTTCTGATGAAGATTACGAGCACGCGACACAAGTGTGGCGAATTTTCAAGTTCAAAAACTTGGAAGAAAATGCAAGTCTGTACATGGAGATAGATGTACGGCTGCTTGCAGATCTGTTTGAAAAATTTAGGAGTGTATGTTTGGAGAAGTATACCCTGGACCCCACCCACTATTACACAGCTCCAGGCCTTTCATGGCAGGCTATGTTAAAGAGAACACGTGTCGAGCTGAATCTTCTGACAGATGTTGACATGCTTCTCTTTTTCGAACATGGATCTCATGGTGGTATTAGGCAGTGAGTCCATAGGTACGCCAAGGCAAATAACCGGTACATGGCGTAGTACAGCCACAACGCACCTGAAAATTTCATCATGTATTTTGATGTAAACAATTTGTACGGCTGGTCCATGTCAGAGTATCTACCCTCTGGAGGGTTTCAATGGTAATCGGCCGAGCAGATTGCAGGCATAGACATCATGAGCGTAGCTGCTGATTCACATAGGGGTTTCATTTTTGAGGTAGACTTGAAGATTCCCAAGGATATACACTACTTTCTAGCAGACCTACCAACATGTCCAGACCACAAAGCTGGATCTACTTACCCCAAGCTGATGACTACGTTGGAGGATAAGATTCGGTATGTTCTCCATTACCGAGTCCTCCAGCAATGTGTTGGCTTGGGGATGAAGTTGGGCACGTTTCATCGGGTAATATCTTTCAACCAGTCACTATGGTTGAATGAATATATCTCTCTCAACATGTGTTCTCGTCAGTCGGCAAAATCAGAATTTGAGAGAGACTTTTTCAAATTAATGAATAATTCAATTTTCGGCAAAACAATGGAGAACCTTAGAAAACACAGCGACGTGAAATTGTGTACAGGTTGGGCGGGCCGCCGCGGTGCCCGCAAGCATGTGGCTGCACCACACTTTAAACGAATTACTATTTTCGTGAAAGACTTTGTGGCTCTGGAGATGTCGAAAGTGAATATAATTTACAACAAGCTAGTCTACGTCGGGATGTGCATTCTCGATCTGTCTAAACTGTGGATGTATCGATTTCCCTATGAATTCGCCATTCCGCAGTTTATACGCCCGAAATTACTTTATTTGGACACAGACAGTTTCATCTATTTGGTGAATGGCTGTGAGCCATATGAAGTAATGAAATGCAACAGGGAGGAATTCGACACGTCTGGATATAAACCCAACAATCGTTTCAATATAGAACCCTATATCGAAAAGTTTGTTGGACTTATGAAAGATGAGGCGAATGGTTCTCTGATTGTGGAGTTTGCGGATCTAAGGTCGAAAATGTATTCATTCCGACTAGAATCTAACCAGGCCACAAGACGGGCCAAGGGTCTGGGGCGTACAGTTACGAAAAACTTACAATACAAGATTACATTGACTGTTTACATGGATGATGTCGGTGAACGTATTGGACTCTGTGTCTGACTCCCTGATGAGTACTTCCCATTCTTCAAATGAGCGGGTATCACAAGCTCATTGAAAACGCTTATTTCTGCAAGCCCCCCTACAAATGGGTGTGTTGATGAATAGAGGATGGGTTCAATGCCCTCCTGGAAATGGTTACTTTGATGTATGTATATAATTTTCGCCCCAGAAACCACCCGGCATGAAACAGTATGCTGTCCGAGTTGGATGCTTCTCTGGTCGCTGTCGGTGAACATAATGGACTCAGTGTCTGACTCCCTGATGAGTACTTCCCATTCTTCGAATGAGAGGGTGAACTTGTAGTAACCAACCCTCTCAAGTAGCACAACAGGATCGAAATCATGCTGTGGTGACAATCCCAAAGTCAATCTCTTGTAATCTCCACCGTTGAGGTGGTACACTGTTGCGAAGAACATTACTTGGCTGTGGATCGTAGCAGACTGAGGGATGGAGGGCTGTTGTCACTAATTATGGCCACACACATCATAATTTTGCACTTTACGTCATCAAACACTAACAATTTTTTATATTCCATTATTTAGCCTAATACATTCAAATTCTAGTGTTGAACAAGGGTTGTATGATACCTCATTGACATGTACATTATCAATATCCATATCTATCAGGTCCTGCAAAGAACAACGGGGACATTCACGTGTTTACAAACTCGTTGTAGTACCTACTAGCTTGATAATTCCAGGACTTCATGGTGTTGATGGTTCTGGGGATGGTGTCGACCAAGATGCCCCATGTTGATTCACCGAGAAACACACCATAGGTAAGATCAGCATTGTTGAAAATTCCAGACACTGCTCGGGATGAGATGGTGTGGTCACCAAGTAATACACTCGTTTGCAGATGTTCACCGTTGTTTAAGAAGCTACCAATTGTATGGATCTGTGTTCTCAGCACATCCCACTCTTCATGTGTGAGAGTGACTTTATTGTACCCAACTTTTTCTAGTACTACTACTGGTTTATATCCCAGTTTAGGTGACAAACCAACAGTGAGCCACTTGGTGTCACTGCCGTTTAACTTGTAGCTTGCTGAGAACAGGAGAACCATACTATCCATAGTGAACTGCGCTAGACGACTGAGGGCGAGCTGGCTGGCGTAATGGTATTTATACCTCTTCTTTTACCTATGATTCATATCAAACACGTACACATTTATTAGGAATAGGGTCCAATACATAATGGTAGCCATCATCGTCAATTTCACTATTAATAGATGGTTTTACTTTCCATTGTTTACCCACACCGATGGGTCCGTTCAAACTGCGTGCAGATAAAACATTAACGATATTTACGTTGCACGGTAATGGTGTATATGGTACACGAATTAAATGTCTTCTCGTGGTTGTGATTAAACATGAATCCATAGTGATGCGTGAACTGGCAGCTTTTCAGATATCGAGGTGGCGCCCTCTGGTGGCGGGTTGGTGAACTATGCGCTCCCCACCGCCTGCCCTGTGACGTCACATAACGGGATATGTCCCAGCTAATACAGTTTCTACCTACTAATGATAACAAATGGAAATGGATCAGGGGTTTATTACCTTTAAATACCGTTGTCAGTGAGAAATTCACCCACCTTGAGCACCAATACATTCGTGGATCCTTGCCGGCGTTGAATCAATAAGTGTTCTGCTGTCTTCTTGGGGTATGTCTCTACGCCTGCATGTTTTTTGCAGTTAGTTGTTGCACATATGTGCAGGGTGACCATGTATTCTAATGTGGCTACTCCTGGCAGCCCAGACATGCTCTATTGGGGACAACTCTGTGGACCGTGCTGTTAAAATTGTGATCGTAAACCATAGCAAGGCTTGTGTTCTGATGGCCATAGTGTGAGGACGGGAATTATCATGTTGGAAAATGCATCACAATAAATGCATCACAATAAAATGTAACATCACGTCCACATAGTGGTGGGCTGTCATTGTGCCTTCAACAACGGCCAACTCAGTTGCTGTTGAAACTGATTGCCGTCACAACGTGACACCAGTGGCTGCATTTGTGTGACGTTCTGAAATCATATCAGGTAAGCCGTTTCTCTGCTACGCCTGCGAACATGTAGTCAATTATCAGTGTGTAACAAGTCAGTATACTGACATTGCACTACAGCCAATCCTTCTGGAGATTTCTCGATATGAAGCACCCTTTTAAAACACGCCAATTCTCCGACCTCTCTCACAGTTACACATTTGGGTGTAGACGGTTGTCACTCTTCGCCTTGGCATACTTGGCCAACAAGAACTTGTCGACAACAAAGTATCATGTTACACCACACTGTTCGCCACTTGTACTTTTTTTTTAAATAAATAACAATTTACATAATAAATATCCCAGTAATTCTCATACTATTACATACAAAACTTTCAATTTTTAATCATTTAATACTTTTCATGTGATGATACTTGGGGTCATTTATTACAACACTGTCTGGGGGTTGAGATTTTAATTTGCGCCAGTTTTTGTATCAGCTGCTAGGTGTAAATGTGGAGCTGCTCTTTGACAATATTGGTCTTTACCGTCACCGCAACGACAGTCAGCCGACTGACGGCACGGCCCCTCACGTTCACACTTTCCCTACCCGGTCTTTAGTTTCATTTAACGTTTTCAAGTGATAGTTTCAGGAAATCAGTGTTGGGGATGACAGGTAGGTTTGTCACCCTGCTTTATTATACAGTACTGTACTTTATTATGCACAGTTTTCGTTCGAAAGTACATTAAAATACTTTCTTTATCTGATTCACGATATCACCTAACTGGTTAGTCTTTTGTGAACAAAAATAGTATCGCAACGCAGTATTAACAAATCATCACCACACTGTACTGGAATGAAAGATTCCAGCATGTTTCAACACAATCACAATGAAATGTCAACCACTTCGCACTTGATGTGTTTGTTATGTTTAAGGTTCTTTTCGATTCACTCAATGTTTTTTGTTAGTAAAGAACGAGATTACAACATATTTTAATTTAAATATAGATCATAAAGATTTTGTATAATAAAAATAATAATTTTGTGTTTCAAAGTTCTAGTTACAGAGTTTCTTATTGGGAAATGTCTGTTCACCTATATCTTAGTCGTCTAACTTGAAAAGGAGACCTGCAGATTAACGTGTAATTTGAACCACGGAGCATCCTAGAATCTTCGCATTAACATTAACAGATAAAAGCTTTGCCCCAGGTAAAAGTCAATAAGGCCCGCAAAAATTACAGTTGATCCAGGGATTTGAACCAGGACCTTCAATACCCAAATCGCATGCAGTAACCATTTGAGTCATCAGACGGAATGAAGGTGTAATAAAAAATAAGTTTTCAAACGTGATAAAATGAACATACTCTTTTTCTATACGATCTATTTTTGCTATCCAAAAACACGAATCTACTTTTATGTGTTTGAATATTTATTTTATAGTACTTCTAGATTAGTCTGGTGACTGATATGGTTACGACGTGTGGTTCGGCTGTGGGAGTTCCCCGTTACAAATGCGGATTTTGGCTGCAATTTTTGTGGGTCTTAAAATTGATCTTCAACTTTGCCAAAGCTTTGATTTTTTTATTGTGAAGATGCTAGGACTCTTCCTACATTTTACGAACATCTGATGAACATGGAAAAAAAGACACTTTTTTAAGACAAACAATAACATGAAATCAACATTTGATCAAAAGGGAAGGGAATTTTCCGAACTCTCTTTATCCGCTTCTACACTTCCAGCAGGCCAACACTGGTCTGCACAGTCAAAACATTAACCAATCCAATGACGGCCTGGTGTCGGTCGACACCCCGTGTCCTTTGGATAAACTTCAATCGAGTGAGCGCCAACAGTAGGAAACGTGTCGGTGCGGTGACGGTGCGGAACAGTATCGGGCAAGTGAGGCCCGACCTTCAGAGGAGTTAAAATTAAACTAAAACCACTTTCGATCACCGACGAGCAAAACATGGCTAGAATCTTGCCATATTGACTATTGAACATGAAGTAACTCAAATTGTTATTTTTTAAGAGGTGATTTACGAGTTTGCAGCTGTTAATGTTAGAAAGAGGAGATTGTGAAAGCAATTATTTTTAGTTTATTTGTGTACCTTATAAAAATGTTGTTAGTATTACATTTTTTTAACAAACTATTATTTTTAATAACAATAATTGTTTATTTAATTATGTTTTATTAATATAATATTTTACGTTTACAAGATACTGTATTTTAATTAACGTAGAATTTAAGTTTCAAGGGGTGACACCACCGATATCTTCCCACGCTAGCTACGCCACTGGTCGACACTATTTAGTGCTAATGTGGAAAACAACTAATTTGTTACTTATGAAAGATTTTAAAAAAAAAGAAAGGTAGGAAGTTTTTTTTAATATATATATTAGATGGAAATTAAATACAATTAAATTTCAGGCAGAACATGTTAATTATTAGAACGTACGTTTCTGTGTTCGTAAACTTGATTTCGATATCGATAGTGAATCTTAAAATAACGATAATGTATTAATCTAATGTGAGTAACTAAATGCTATATATGAATACTTATGTTTATTATTTCCAGTTGATTTTATTACTATTCCGGATCTAATTAATTAAGAAATTGTGTTATTTTAATCCTAATAAAGCCTTAATATAGGACAATACAGAAAGCTTTAATAATCGAAATTCAAACTACTGATTTGAAATTTTTTATGGTATATAAGAAATTTAACACTACAAAATAACTTAAAGTACTATTTTTACTTACGATATAGTATTTTAATTAATCTAACTACCAATCTTATGCTAAATTCAATTCAGTAAAACATGCAATAACTAGCAAAAACGTTAACAACAATGACGCTATAACAGCCCTCATACATGAAATTTAAATAGAATTGTACTTAATGAAGTATTTGTAGTGAGCTAAAGTTTGCTTGAATGTGATCTGTTATGTTTGTTTTGCAATTTCTTGTAAATCAGTATATATAAACTTTATTTTATGAAAAAAAATTATTTAAAGGTCATTTAATATGTTTAAGAACCGAATTGTGCAAGAGAATCGCTTAAATGTTTGTAATTCCAAGTACTAATGCAAGTTACTATGTCTACAGGACAATTTTCTACAGTTTAAAATGATTTATGTAAATAATTTTGTGTTTGAGTATCTTTAGAATCCATTTCTCACTGTTTTGAAATGATGTTAAATGATCAAGTACTATTTCTGAATGTTTTTTAATATGTTTGATTGTTTGAGTAATTGTTGATGTTCCAGAAATATCTCGCGGAAGCTTTTGAAGTGTTCGGGAAATTTCGATGGAGCCTATATAAAGAAATCAGCAGAAGGAGAGTAGTTAGTTTATGCAAATTCACTTTGAAACTGCCAAGGACTGTGTTAGTAGTATCTCTGGATTGTATCTATGCATGTCAACAGTATTGTTGATGTTGCTTGGTGAAAATAAACAAAGTCTAAACTGAAATACCTTGTAGACCACTGTATTCATTAAACTACTAAGAACCTGACAACGTGAAATTTAAAAAAGTTATTTATGGCGTAATCTTAAATAATTCTTCTTGATAGCAAGAATTTAGATGATAATTAAAGATTTTAAAATACATTAGTCTACAAAAACCTAGCTGGTGAATACAAAATAACAGTTTGATGAGCAGCTCTCCACAGACACAGCCAATCGATCAAACAACCAGAAAATTCTGAAGGATTCCACACAAGTGGGGCAAGATGTTCAACATTTTAAAGAAGTTGGGTCTAAAATACTGAGATAGAAGAATACTTTATAATATTTATAACAATCAAGTAGCTATAATAAAAGTAGAGTCATAAGAGACATACATCAGTTAAAAGTTGTGTTAGACATGGTTGTAGTCTATCCCCATTAATATTCAACTTGCATGTAGAAGAAGCAATAAAGGAAGTGAAAGAGTAGTTTGAATGTGGCATAAGTGTTCAAGGAGGAAAAAATCAGTATGCTACAATTTGGTAATGACATTGACTTTTTATCAGAACAGGTTGAGGATACTGAAAAGTTGCTTTGTTTAATATCATGAACAAAATATTAAAGAAAGATTTTGGATTATATTTAAACTAAAGCAAGACAAAAATGATAAAATATAGCAGAAATGATACCAATAATAGAAGATCAAATATAAAAATAGGGTCGGATGTGATAGAAGAAGTTATTGAATTTTGATACTTACGACGTAAAATTACAACTGATGGCCCAAACAGGAATGATGTTAAAGGCAGAATAGTACTAGCGGAAAGATCCTTCATTAAAAAGATAAATCTTTTAGTTTAAAATACTGATGTAGGACTCAGAAAAAAGTTTTTAAATCTCTATGTGTTGTAAGCACTTTAGAATTTAGGTAAATTCTATTTTTCTTGGATATAGGAAATAAGGAAAGGGGTAAGCCTTCCAGAAAACAAAAAAATTTTCATCTATTAACTACAGGACATGCATGGGAGACACGTTTCATGCAGAAGTCGATACTGCAGTCTAACTCAGAACAGACTCCGTTTTTTAAAGCAAAAAAGTCATTTAGCACATAATAACTGCTCTAAATAAACAGTTAATAATAGTAAATAACCTTTAAACAAACTTGGACCAGTGTAATCTATAGTTATCCAACTTGTAAACAGTTGATTTTGGTTATGTGACTGTATCACTAATTCTTAACACTTTTCAATGCAGTAAAATATTTTTATAATAATAATAATCCAAAAGGAAGTTAAATTCACTAAAAATCAGTAGTTTCAGGCTGTATAAATAAAGTAAACATAATTTTAAACACTTCGATGAACACACTTGCATTTTCAACACCGCATAACAACACATTTTCGATCAATTCTGGAGCTAAAAAGTAAATTTTATTTAAGAATAAAGAACCTGGTACAACATATTCAAGTTTTAGAGCATTCCATTCAGTATAAAGAATATTAAATCAGTTTTAAAATAATTACGCCGTAAGTAAATACGTGGTTGCTTTTAAAATTAAACTGTGGATAAATAAGACCATTTCAGTAAACAAAACAACTTTTAAAACGTGTAATAATATAAAAGAAAAATTCAGAAAATAACACTTTTTTCCAAATAAGCAGCACTTTAATAGTAATTAATGAGAGACTAGTTTTTTTTTTTAACATGTCTGCCGTCTATCATTTACCTCAGTTTTTGTGAGGTTAATAACTTCTATAATACACCACCGATAATAATAAAAGTTACAGTTTTTAAATCAGTAGCAATCACAGAACAAAATGACATAGGTTTACACAAGATTATGTAATCCAGCAGGAACTTCTAAAATTGTAGAAACCAAGTATCAACACGGGGATTTACAATTTTTTTTTAGAAAGTCAGTTACTATTACGCACACGCATTTTAATTTTTTATTGTAAACTGAGTAAATTTAGAACTATGGTTATCATAAACTCAACAAACCTTCACAAATCAGGCTATACACTGTTAAATTCTGAACATTGGGGAAATTAAAATTTTGTCAGACTAATTTTGGAAGGCGAGGTGCCACAAAAGGTGTGCGGCTAAGGGTGTATAATGAGGCACAGAGACCATCTGTCTTGTCTTGTATTTTATGTCACGAATGCGTTAGATAGTTTCAAGAAATTCGGTTGGGGGCGATCCGGAAGACATTGAGTTAGTAACAACCATGGAGGAAGGAATATCTCGTCTCCATATATTCCTTCCTCCATGGTAACAACTTGGGTGACCGGTAGCCATGATGGAATTTTGTCGTTGGACAGTGGTGTAAACAGTGACTATGAAACTTTAACTTTTTCTAACGGGTTTAGTCTGGTATTTATTCCTCTTCATGACTTGCGATTTTTGGAGACGTTTAGTCCGATTTTGCCATTTCAAATGTAATTGTTACTTTCAAATGTGTCTTAGAAATAAATTTAAAATTTTTCATCAAGTGAACTGTGCATATTTTCGTAGGGAATAGTAACCTCTTCTTTCCTAAGGAAATAGGGAAGTGGCGACCGCAAGGCATTACAGTTGATTTATACAGGCTCACTTATGGTCATTCAGTTTTATTAATGAAAATTTTTCAGAACTTAAAGCAAGTTGGAGGTTAGCTAAGGTGACTAAACTGATACTCACCCCGGTACGACGGTTTCCTCCCTTACAATGTGGAGTACAGCACTTTATGGCAGCGGAGCATGGGCTTTAGGAATACCAGAAAGAAGGAAAATTGAAGAATATGAAATGTGGTGCTATAGAAGGATATTGATAATCTAATGGATAGATAAAGTATGAAACAAACAAATTTACGAAATAATGGGTGAGAAAAGAAGTTTGTGGAAGATTCTTACAGAAAGAAGAGACAAAATGGTAGGTCATATTTTGAGACATGCAGAGCAGCAGAGAGAGAGAAACTGTTTAAGTTATAATGTGTTAAAATTTGGCTAAATTTGGTAATTTTTGGAAACACCTTGAAATTTTGATTCGTAATGAGGAAGAGTGTCAGGCGGGAATGTTCATGGGGGCTTGCAACACCTTCACCTGAACTATGAAAAATTAAGTTCGTGACCATGTATAGCCTTCTGGTACCTATGATATTAAATAACCTGGTCACCACGCACTCGTATTAATAAACCCCAAATGCGAAGGGTAAACAAGATAAGGTCATTTAACACAGTTTGAAGATAACACAGTACTTATATTCTTGATAATAGTTCTCTCTTACATTGTCGGTACCAGAATATTGAATAAAGCATCGAACCACAGTTTCTTTGAAGATTGCAGATAAAGTACAATTCTATGAGAAGATAAACACAAAGTCGCCCTACAATAGTGAGTACTATGGCATGATAGAATTTGCCTAAACCGCTACCCTAATCTGCCCTAAACTAGCGCGAAGTTGCGCGATCACTTTCCAGCGTAAGAATGAGGCAATGTCAGCTTACAGCAAGGTCTTTTATAGACTTATACGAGCCTGTGACCTTGGCGAACCTTTCTTTAATTAATATCTCTAAAAGTACATAATGGTTTAACTTGAAATTTTTACAGGGACTTTCTATAGTCATGTTCTCTCTGTTTTTAATTTAATTTAACATTCCAAAGGGTTTCTAAAGTCTTAATACTAAAGTCATCACATGACCAACTTGGCGGAAATTTTTCGCGCTTCACCAACAATCGGCAACAATCTATTTTTCAAAAACTTAATTACCGGACAAATGCTTAAACTTTTTTACCGAAACCATGATATCTCCATAATCGTCTCAATTAGGACTATCTACTGATATAAATTTCAAATTAATATTCCATTTAATTAAAAAGTTCATTTTATTCTCTTAATTAAAACTACTAATTAAACTTTGCCGAATTACTTAATTTTGCTACCAAAATATCAGGGACAGTGCTGACTATAGCTGGTGATATAAAAAGTCAGCTGTAGCTTTACTCAATTTAAAGATATTTCGAATCTTAGTTTTCTACTTTTCCGATCGCGTGTTTCAAAACATGAACAAACGGGAAAATCTCTGAAACTAAACGTTTCCCGATATGATAAATACACTTAAAAATGATTTTTATGGTGAATTGTCCCTGTGGGAAAGATTACAGGAAAATTCCTTAAAGTTGACAACTATTCTTCTCGAAATTTCTAAGTCCAACATCGGCAACTTTACAATTGATCTATAGAATAATTTACTGCTGTGGGTAGCTAGTGGGAGTGCTTTTGGTGAACAAAAAGATACTTTACAAGAGGATTCCTAAACGACTAGCAAAAACAGTTAAAACAGGAATTTCCCAGCAAAAGCTAGGCAGATGAGGCATTTGGCAAATGTCAGTATACATAATGTGAACAAAATTGGATCTGCACATGGCACTTTGCGCATGTCAAAGGTACGGAAGTGATAGCAGAAAACAAGAGGCTAGGAGCAGTAGATGAGCAGGTGGTAGTTTTGGCATCCATATTAATTTGACAACCAATTTAAATTTTACCCTAGTTAAACAAAAATGGAACTTCAAAAGAGATGCTTCAACATTTCTTATTTACAATATATCCATACTAATACTATAAATGTGAAAGTAACTCTGTCTGTTTCTCTGTTTGTTTGTTACATTTCTTGGTCTAAACGGCTAATCCGGTCGTGATGAAATCTCACAAGGAGATGTGATTTGGCATTAGAATGGACATAGGATACTTTTTTCTGTATAAGAAATTCATATTGTCATGTAATTTCAAAAAATTACCAAAACGAACATAAACCGACGCTTAGGATGTGTAAAACTCTGTAGTACCTTATAGTGTCGCAGCATGGTAGATCAGTGGTTAATCCTCTTGCTTACTAATGTTCCCAGTTCAAATCCCAACGGGGACAAATATTTTTAAGAATTGTATTTGAGCGTATGAGCCATGCCTAGACATCCAGTTTCTCCGATTCCATATTAAACTGAAGATTTAGGGATGAAACGCTTGGCAAATCGTATGCGGTCTAACAATGCTGTAGGTGTACACTTTTTTACTTTGTATTGATCACTCTGCTGTTGTTTCTCTCGCAGTCAGTGTGTGTGTCTGTGTGATCTGCACTAATATATTATATATGTGAAAGTAAGTCTTTTTGTTACATTTAGTCATCTAAATGGCTATACCAATATTGATGGCATATGACAAGGAAATAATTTATATCCGTAGGAAGTACACACCACATTCTTTCGTATGATTTGTTAGTAAATTTCGTTTAGAGAAAAATCCTATTTTGGTACAGATGTCAATTTGCTCTGCACTGTACCATTACTTTGTGTCTGCATAAATGTTTCTGGCACCAGTTTATTTTGTCTTCTTTTTTGACATGCCTTGTGGGCGTAAACCTGGCCTTAGTGGTAGCTCTAGCAGAGCCCGAACGGCTAAAGTTGTTAGAAAATCCAAGAATCGGATGCTCATGCTGAAGATGAAAAGACCAAGCGAAATAAATATGACCTTAGCTAACCCTTACCCCTCACATGCATCCCCGCAACTTCGTTTTTTGTTTTTTTTGTTTGTATATGTGTTGCAAACTGATTCTCTTTATGAGACAGGTTAGAGGGTAGAAGATATAGTGATGGCATTCCTGTCATGTTATGCCGACTCGGTGTTGTTTGGGACCAATCCTAAGTTACTAACAGCTTTCTATATTCAATTCTGGCAATGAATTTCTAAGTCCACCCGTATGAAGTCGCGGGTATCGGCTAGTATATATATATAGACATGCTAGTAACCAAACGTGGCGACGGTAACCTTGGACACTCAGTGTACCGGAAGCCGACACACACAAACAGATATCTACATGCCGCATCGCACCACCATCCAGCAACAAAAACAGGCGTCCTCACGACCTTGTGTACAAGGGAAAATAGTTTGACTACAGAGTTGGAAGCACTGCAACACACATTCAAGTCCAACGGCTACCACAATCATTGTATTAGATAGGCTTTTCATGAAACCACTTCTCAGGAACGCCAATTAGTTGTTTTACCCTACATAAGTGGAATTACTGACAGAATCGGGAAGCTGTTAAAAAAAAAAGTTGATATAAAACCTGTCTACAAAGCGCATAGCAAGGTCAGTAACCAGCTCGTCATGGTTAAGGACAGTCTGCCTCCACTATCGGTGGCCGGGGTCTATGAAATTCCGTGCACCTGTGGTCGGATGTACATAGGAGAGACGGGGCGCACTATAAGGGAGAGGCTGCGCGAGCACATCCGCGATTATAAATCTAATAACTTTGACAAATCTGTCATTGCACGGCATGCAGCTGAAACCAATCACGCCATAGACTTCCAGGCCAACTAAACACGTGACGGCTCGGACCTCTTGATTGGCCGGGCAATTCGAACCATCCAGACGGGCGCTGGCCTCGCCTATAAAACAAGACCACCCACTGACGGAGGACGCAGTCCTGCCCTGGAAGAAGACCCCAGAATGAGGGTCGAAACGTCGGCTACAATGAACATGACACAGCGACACACGGACAGCCAAGAATGATGTATTTATTATGTTTTACTGTTCTTACAATAGTTTGGAAATATATGTATCCAGCTATTTCAATAAATTCAGTCTGAATATCATGTGATAGATAATGAACCATGTGTTTTCCTCCTTATTGCGTTGCTTTAACTTTTCTTAAATGCTCTTTCATAATTGGATCAAACTTCGTCAAACATTCTTTCGACAATACCTAACTAAGTAACTATTATTTATCAGAGTTAAACTTCTTTTCATGAGGAAAAGAATAGAATTGATTACACTACACTACAGTCCAATGTTTTGGTTTAAAAGATTTTCTATGGCTAAGCTACTATTCAGTGCATTTTCTAACCTTCATCACTTTAAGTATGACTTTTGTGATCAGCTCTGCTTTCATGTTCACTCACTTATGTTTTAGTTTTTTCCAGCCTCTTCATAAGCCCCAGCAATACTATAGAGCCTAATCGGACTTTGAGAAACGTGTGTCGCAAAACAATTGGCAAGCAAAGCAGTAAAATGCTTGCTTTTCTTTGCTTCAAACAAGCCAATTCATTTTTGAAACTTCCCCATTTTTTTAAGATGTGCTCAAACACATTTGAAGGGAAAGTTTGTCCATTAATAGGTTATGTGGCCCTCTTTTCAGTGTTTGCTCACGTCCTCTTTTACTTCTAAACCGCTGAAGCATTTAAAATCTTTACTTTCTGAAGGCATTTTATCCTTATCACTGTCACCTGATTTAATATTATCACTTTCCCATTTGACTCCTCCTCAATACAAATGCCACCCTGATTGTCAACTCTCTCTCTCTCTTTTGATCGATGTGTTCTCATTTCTGCACCTCCGATTCTACAGATGCTTATGAACAATGTGTTTCTTTCATATCAACTTCTGTGAAATGATAATTGCAAACTTAAAAAAAAGCACTAATTTTTGTACTAGTGAGTTGTTTTTAACTTTTAAGTAGCTACACTACAACAACCTTAATCAGTTATAAGTGAAACTGTTGAACTAAGGATGCACCTCGTCTCTGAGAATCCTGATCCTATTCAGTATCATTTAAGGAAACCTCAATGTCATCTCAGCATCCTTCTGAATTCCTTGAGTGACACAAAAGGTAATAATGTTTGCCCCTTTTTTAAAACATTGTCTTTTGCAGTCATACACTTTCATTTGTGGTAACAGGATGAAGCAATAAACACTTTTTTCCACTTGGGCCACTCGTTTCCATTATAATATAACTCTTAAAACTGTATGATATAGTGCTACAAAAACATAAGTTCCTACTGAACCACAAAAGATTGAAGATCATGCAGCAATCTATTCAGCTTGACTTACTTCTGAGCCCTACTTATGAGTATTGACAAGCCACAACAATACAAAACAAAATACTACATAGAGGCAACATAGGCTGACTGACAGTAAATCAGCCAGTCAGTCTGCTTTCTCAAGAATAGAAAGTTTAAGCAGAAACCATTTTAAAATGACAAAAACGTAAACATTTTTGTCTACAATGTTGTTCTAATGGTTTAAAAGTAAAAAAGAATCATTTTAAAATGTCAAAAAGAAGAAAGTATAAAATATAAAAATTGTAGATGTCAATTAATTCAACATTATATTTACTTAAGGGTAAATTACAAAAATTGTTTTAAGACACTCAATTCTTTTAGTAATGACACTGATTTATATTATATTATTATCATATAAAATAAATAATGAAAAGTTTTAAACTCATCAAAATGAGTGCAAAATTAGAACTTGACAAGATGTTTTGGTGTCTGATGTATCGGTCGTGCCTTACATGCACAAAACCTTAGTATTTTGCATCAATGTAACCACTAGTTAAATATGTATATGTTTTTTATTTTTTTTAAAAAAAATCCCATATACCCAGTAAGGACCTCCAGGGCTCAGGCCTTACGTTTGAAGTCATAGTTGCAGATCTTAAAACATGCATTTGATTACTATTTAGTTATGCATGCCAGGCCCGGGGAACTTTTTCCCTGCTTACACTCTCCCCCTTCCTTCTCATTAACACCGGCCCCAGCTGTGGGGGTTCACCATTATTCTGGATGTTTCCAAAGCGAAACTCTAAATAGAGTGTTGGGAGATACCTTGGGGGAAGTTTAAAATCAGCTGTGCATAACTATCCCAGGAGAAAATATTTAGCTTAGGAAAATTACATATATGCCAGTGTCCCTGGTGCTAAGGACAAAATGCAGATTATTTCTGCGACAAATCACTGATGGATGATGGAGGGGGTCAGATTGTGTACAGATTTTGAGTACTACACCACCATATTCAAGCAATGGTCTGGCCAAACTTCTGTATTCCATTTCTCTTACTTCTCTGGTACATTGCATCATCAAGGATTTTGAAACATTTTCCTACTATGTCTTCTTCTCAGGTATAGTGATGGGAGGCAATCGGGGGATGGGGGAGATAAGTGGGTCAAAAGTACCCCAGGCACATCGGGGGCCTAGCTAAATAGAAATCAAATACAAGTTTTAAAATCTCCACCTATGATTTTGAATATTTTTGCAATAAAATTATCTTACTTAATATAAAAAAGGAAAGCTTAAAGTAAAAAAAAAATGTTGTGTGGGGAAGTGGTGTCTTAGAATGCATACCTGGGGTCCGAAAATCTAGCGCCTGCCTGATCTTGCCCAGTTTCCTGTGTTGTCAAATTTTATGCCGAGATATTTACATTTCAATACTTCAACAAGTAATTCTTTGCCCACCTTATAATCATAACCAAACTTTAGTTTTTTTTTTCTGTGTACCTAATAAACTGACTCTTCTCTTCCAATATCTTCATCTCATGTTGACCAACACATAGATTTACTGTCCAGATCACGCTGCAGCTGCTAACAGTCTTCTACCACTTTGATACAATTATATAGCATTATTATGTCATCTGCAAACAACCTAACTTCTGAAAGTAAATCATCACTACAAGGTAAACAAAGTGCTACATAAGATCACACAACACTAGAGATGTCTGCTTGCTCGCCCAAAGATAAATTAACAACATGACAATATTTTCACATTGTTCTTGGATGGCACCATAAAACAGCTCTTAAATACCCGAGGCTGCATTTGCCTGGCTGGAAAATGATGATTATGAATGCGACAGATTTTGACATTGAACAATCAGGAGTACGTCATGTCAGTGCATGTCGTATTGGTGAAAGTAAGGTATTCTTAAGTGGACTTATAGAACTTCACAAGTGAAGTGAGGAGCATCCATGTTTGGTAACCGGAGGAATGTAGGAAATGTATATGGAAACTGAACCATAGAACAAAACTTAAATTTCTATTTAGAACTTGGAGTTGAAATAGAGCCTATGTGAAATTACCGTTGTTCAGTGTATACATATTTCAACATCTGGATGACTGTCTGTTACGGTTTGCAGTTTCTTGCGAAGTAATCATACAATCTTATAACTGGATCGTGACTCAAATGGTCAAATGTGTACTCTTCGTATCAGAGCACTTCTCTCAAAGAAAGAAAACACCGGGAAAAAAAGATTTTCATAACTTTTCATTTAAAATATAATCTTTTATGCTCATGGTGAATTGTAGAGTTTAAAAACTGATCAAAACTTAGTTGAGTAATGACCGTCTGTTTAGAATGAAGCAGTAATCTCCAGTTCAAATCCTGCAATTTTTACAACCTTAAAAACTAACTTTCACCTCTGGCAAAGCTTTGCATTGATCATGAAGTATGCAAGGGATGCTCCATGGTTTGTATTTCATGTAAAACTGTTGGTCCCCTGTACTAGGTTAGATTATCAAAGCCATGACAGAGGTACATGCACAGAAAATTGAAACTCTTGTCAATCAGCAGCTGAACTACCCTTCAGGGTCTCTCGGACAACAATGCCATACACACCTCCATCCTTTTATTCAGGACATTTATTTTATTTATGTGATTTCACCAATTTCAGATATAACAGTAGGTGCAAAGAGTGCAGTGTACCTTGTTGAATATAAAACCTATTACCAACAAGGACAGCATTTCTGGTTTGCATACCTCTATTAATAAAATCTTCTTGAGCTTTCCACCAGTAACTATATAACTTTAATTTAATTAGAAATGAACAAATGCAGATATATAATAATGCTAATAATAGAAATAAATTACTGAAAAATACATAAACATCAAGCTTAGTAAAATTTAACACAGAAATGTAATAAATATTGCATGGAGTTTTGTGATATGATCAAAGATGGAGAAAGTTTTTTTTCCCAATATCAGTGTTGGAACAAGCTACCATTGCTGGATGCAAGTTTTTAAAATTTTTGCAGAAGTCATGGAATGGTTCATAAAATTAGGCCCCACATATCAGTCAACTTTTTGTGGATTCATTGGATATGCCTACTTTAAGAAGCAACAATTTTAGAATGTTGTTTTATATAACAACAGCTAGCTCATCTATGGCAATGTTATAATCACACTTTAAGGTGGTGGAATTTTCTGTTATGCTGTGACAAAACAGGACTTTGAATTTCCATAAGATGATGTATTCAATGGAAGCTAATTTTCAAATTTTGAGAGATTTTTACTGACAAAAAAAAAAAAAAAACAGTTTGATTGAAACAGTTGAAACTATGTTTTTCATGAATAATTTCTAATTTTGATTTATGCCAACAAGATTGTTTCACAAGATTTGATATTCTTGATCATTTACTTCACATGATTTTATGTGTACATGTTCCTATGATAATATGATTTTTCTTCATTTGAGTCGAAATAGATGATTCTTAATACTTTTGAAATTTTCAAACAACGCGATTTTTTTTTGATTTTTTTTTAATGTGACATTTTGTAACAATTTGACCCGTTATCAGATGATAGCGAATTTGAAATATGGGTTTGAAGTTTTAACAGTATTTTTATTTTTAAATAATTTTTTTCGTATGTGTGAGAAAACAAAGTTTGAATGATGTTATTGCAAGGAGAAGTTCAGTAGGTACATAGATTTGTTTGTGGGAGAATTTAGGCAAAACTTCAGGATGATGAAGACTTTACAGCTGTTAGAGTTCTGGATGAGGGAGCAATCATCAATAGTCAGTTCTGTTTTCAGACGGCTAGGCTCTGTGACAGGAAGCATTTTGTATGGAAGGGACAACAGTTATTAAGGTGTAGTTGTCATCGGAGGTTTGATATGAGAAGATGTAAGTGGTCATTATGACTGCTGATATTCACATGAAAGGTGAAAATGAAAACACTGCAATACAATAGGTGAAGCAATTACCCAAAGCTTATTTATTCGTGCTTGCCATATTACTTTAGGTTATAATCTTGCTTGCTTTCACTTCTGTGAAATGTCCAGTTAACTTCTCCAATTCTTGTTTAAAATTTTGACACCTAACCCAATACATTTTTTGTATCTTAATTAATTCTTTAAACATCAGGACCATAAACTAAATGACAATCCTTCTGAAATGAATAATATTACTTTCTATGAACAGTATAAAAGCACTGTAAATTGTTGGTAATATTTTTATTGGGAACTGCAGAAAATTACTTATTCTATGGCTCTGGTAGTAAGTTTGGCAAGTTCTGTTTCTGCCATAGTTTGTGGTGCCAATTATTCTATTATGTACTGATGATTAAATTTACAGAATGTCATTAGTAGCTTTTATAAGGTTATATAAAAAAATTCTTACCAAATTTTTCATTATATTTTACAGTTTGCTGACATCAGCACATCTTCACTTATATCGGAATTATCTGCTTTGATTAGAATGCAGTGTGTCTTAAATGAGATAAAGTTTATTTAGTATTGTGCGCTACTGTATAGCCACTAAGCTTTTATAGATAAAAGTTTTATAACTTCCAACAGCAAATATAAGGATCTTAACATATAAGTTATTCATGGAAATATCCTTTAAGAAATGTTATTTGAAAAATATCAAGTTTAACAGCTCTTAGTGCGATATCATCAATAATTGTGAACAGTAAGACTTAAAATGTTGAGAGAAATGTGGTTTATTTAGTTAAATAATGATAAAATAGTTATCTCTGAGATAAAAGAATGTTATACGAGGGCTGTCCAATATGTACTTAGCCTACAAAAGAAAAAACGAAAATTTTGTAAAAGTGGCGATTTATTTCTTAACATAGTTTAGCTCGATAAACTTGACCCAGCGATACTCCAACCTCTTTAACCCATCTGAAAAATATGTTTTCTGGAGATCTGCAAAGTAGGCCTCTGTGGCGGCGATAACCTCCTCATTCGACTCAAATTTCTGTCCAGCGAGTGCCTTCTTCAAGTTTGGAAACAAAAAGAAGTCACACGGGGCCAATTCTGGAGAATATGGTGGCTGGAGCAACAGTTCATAGCCTAATTCGACGAACTTGGCAGTGGCAATGGCGGAGGTGTGAGGCAGTGCACTGTCATCGTGTAAGAGCACTTTTTTCTTTGCAAAATGGGGCTGTTTTTTTTTCTGACGTTCGGTGTCGAATTGGCCCAATAATTCGGCTTGGTAAAGCCCTGTGATCATTTTTACCCTTTCCAGGTAGTCAGTGTAGATCACACCTTGTGAATCCCAGAAAACAGTGGCCATCACCTATCCAGCCAATGGGAAAGTTTCGTCTATTTCGGAGCACGTTCACCGGGTAAAGTCCACTGTTTTAACTGTTCCTTGGTCTCTGTTGTGTATCAGTGGATTCATGTTCCTTCGGTGGTCACATAACGACGCAGAAACTCCTTCAGATTGCACTTGAACAGCATCAACAACTGCTGTGAAGTGGTCTCACAGTTGCGCTAGTTGTCAGAAGTGAGCAAACGCGGCACCCATCATGCCGACAGCTCTCTCATGTCCAAAATTTCATGCAAGATATGACCCATGTGGTCTTTTGAGACGCCTACTGTCCCAGCAATCTCGCGCACCTGCAATTGGCAATCTGCCAATACGAGATCGTGGATTTTTGTCACGTTATCTGCCATGGTGACCGTTTTCGGGGCACCTGGACGTGGCTCATCAAAAACGGACGTGTGACCACATTGAAACTCGTTAAACCAGTTTTTGACAGTCGCCATCAAAGGAGAAGAGTCACCATACACAGCATCCAAGCGCTCTTTGTTTTTGCTGCGTGATTCCTTCCAAAAACAAGAATCGGATCACTGACCAATATTGCTCATTTTCCATTTGTCTAAAATCTGCGGACACACCCACTTTCACACGCGATCAAAACAAAACTATGAGTCCGATTTGGCTGAAATTTTAACAATAGCCGTCTAAGATAATGTACTATAGGATAATAAATTTCTCTGGCGACAGTCGCGCCATCGGGAAGAGGTGTTAAGTACTTATTGTACCTACCTTGTATAGGGGGTTTCAATATAAAAGACTGAGTAATAAGGAATATTTTCCTAATTAAAGTGAAATTAAGCCTAACAGTTAGAAGTTAAAATATGACATAGCTCATTAATAAAGGCATTAACCAAGTAAGATCAGTGCTTGGAGTGTACAAGGCATATAATGGTAATGAGTTCTGGAAAGATATTGGTGGAAGAATTAAGAGTAGTGCGTGGAGAAGAAAAGATAACCATGACCACAAGCTGGCACTCGATTTCAGGCATAAGGGAGTGAGAAAGCTTTCTTTTGAAGGTAAGTGAGTCAAGGATTGAAATACATTACCAAGGGAAGTGATGAATAATTTAATAAAAATGCAGAAAAATTTAGAATTAAGATTCAAGAGGACAGATGGATACAAGAAAATGGAAAAATGGGTGTGCAAAGAAATTGACACTGGAGTGTGTACTCTATCGTGAAATAAATTAATTTAAAAAATAATTCAGTTTTTCCCGGTGTATAAATGAAATAAAATCATCGCGGGTTTCCTGCCGGATGATATCTTTGTTAAACATAATTTCTTTAATATATAACGTTTCAGCATCAACCTCCACTACTTTCATCAGGTAAGCTGTCATGTCTTAGCTTCGTTATGACAGCTTACCTAATCAAGGCAGCAGAGGTTGCTGCTGAAACTTTGTATATTAAAGAAATTATGTTTAATAAAGTTATCATCCGGCAGAAAACCCGCGAAGATTTCATTTTATCACAGCCCATGTTTCTTTGTGTGCACATTTCAGAATATACAAGTTTCTAGTATTCAGATGACATTCACAAATATATTCATGTTATATACATTGTGCCACATACCATTACACTAAAACTGTATTAATCTTCTGGTTTTTAGAATTTCTTGAGAAGTGTCACCAAATCTTAATCATACGAAGTTAAATATATTGCAAATGTAGCAAAGGAAATAATTACTTACCATAGTTGATAAACAGGTGGTGTGGAAGCAAGTATAAAAACAGTAATGAGAAAATTAAATGTTTGAAAGAAATATCTCATTAACAAAGCAAGAGAAGTAGTTAGGAAGAGGAGGAGGAGTATAAAAGAAACTACAATTTCCAAACTCTCTCATGATACCAAATACGACAAAGTTTTTTTTTGTTGGGCTTTTCACAATGCAAACTTGTAGAGAACAGTCATATATAAATAAACATTTTGATAACTGAAAACAATAAATTTAAAAACAAATTAAAAAATAAATTTTCGTAAACAGCTTTTCCTTGAATTATCAATTCTGCAATAATTAACAATTATAGGTTTATATCTTGACAGTGAATCAGACATTTATAAATACTTTTCAGATCCTTGTAAAAAAAATTGGTTTACTGGATTCCAGTTAATAAAATAACATTTTCCTAAGATGTATTTGCCTTTTTTTCAAGTCGCCATATTTCTCAAAAAAGGTTAAAGAAATGGGCAAATTAATAACTATTATAATAAGCTACTTGAATACTTCAAAAAATAGTATTAATTTCAGCATCATAACCTTCCTGAAATGTTTAACAAACATCTGAATCATCTTGTATTCTAACTACTTTAATATCAATTGGATTCAAATTCAGGAATTACGAGGCGTATTCCAAAAGTAAGGTCCGTTTGATCATAATAAAAACATCGTTCAGGATACAAGGTTTTTATTAACGTCAGTATGTAACTACATATCTAGTTCACTTTTCCACATAATCGCCGTTCATATCTATACACTTTCTGCAACGCTGTACCAGTTTCTTTAACCCCTCGGCATAAAAGTCTGCCGCCTGGGACGTGAACCAATTGGTAACGCTCGTCTTGAGTTCTTCATCGGTTTGAAATCGTTGTCCACCAAGCCACCGTTTCAAATGCAGGAAGAGAAAATAGTCGCTTGGTGCAAGATCTGGACTGTAAGCAGGGTGGTCTAGGATTTCCCAACGAAACTCTTGAATCTTCTCTTTGGTTTTGGAAGCGGTATGCGGGCTTGCGTTGTCGTGCAGGAGGATGATGCCAGACGACAGTTTCCCGCGGCGTCGATTTTGGATGGCACGTCTCAGTTTGGTGAGCGTTGCACAGTACACGTCAGCTGTAATGGTTGTCCCACGGTCCATGAATTCGATCAAAAGGACGCCCTTTTCGTCCCAAAACACGGAAGCCATCATTTTGCGATTCGTGTACGGCGATTGCTTACACTTTTTTGGTTTGGGTGAACCGGAATGGCGCCACTGCATTGATTGTTGTTTTCATTCTGCGTTGGTGTACGCTATCCACGTCTCGTCTCCCGTAACAATTTGGGAAAACAAACTGTCTCCATCTTGTCTATAGCGCTCCAAAAATTGTCGTGCGCTATGCATTCGTTGCTCTTTGTGCTGAGCGGTGAGCAGTTTTGGCACCCACCGCGCACAAAGCTTCCGATATCCAAGCTCTTCAGTGACAATCCTGTAAATTGAGGTTCTAGCAACATTTGGGAATTCCATAGCCAGACCACTAATCGTCAAACGCCGATCACTTCGCAGTTTTTGGTTAACTTGCTCGACGATGTCGTCGGTCCGAATACTGGGCCTGCCACTCCGCTGTTGATCGTGCACATCTATGCGACCACTTTGAAATTCTCGATACCAGTGTCGAACTTGTTTCTCACTCATTATGTTTGGTCCATACACTACACACAATTCGCGATGGATGTCCACAGCTGACGATCCTTTTGCCAACAAAAACCTAATCACACCGCGCACTTCACAACTGGCGGGAGCTACGATTGTCGCGGCCATTTCGAACTGCTCTCAACAATAGATATACGGCTACTGCGGCACGCCAACAGTACTACATATTTACCAGGAGTTGGTAGATGGCGCTGCAGGTGGGAAACGTCATTCAGGCCTATCATCTGTGACATCTTGTACCCCGGACCTTACTTTTGGAATACGCCTCGTACAATTAATTTGCAAAAAATATTTACTTTAACACAGTAGAATAGTTCAGATTCTTGGTTTGGGTCACTAAAATGAAATTCAACAACTGAAATGCCCTTGTAACAATAACAGTCACTTTTATTAGCTTGGATTTATACAATCACAAAACGTAAATAAAGTCCAAAATAAACTTGAAAAGGGAAGAAGAAAGAGGATAAAATATTTATGAACATAAAATTATTCATTCATGAAATTAACTGTTACAGCATTTCACAGCATGGTCCTAGATAAAATGATATATGGTGTTAACTTTGCTTATCATAATTGGAAGAAAGGGAACAGTCTGTCCACAAACTATAAGAATTATAAGCAAAGAGCAAAAAGCATTAACATAAAAAAGTGGTCAGTGGATGGAAATGCGGTATATAAGGTAACTGCAGGTACTGCTGCACCTACTACTCTAGCACACCCTACTTCCCACTGTTACTTTTGTACTATCACATACATCATCTTCAGTGCTTGTACAACTATCAAGATGGAGGCCAATCACATATTCAGAGGTAATTTACAGCAAATACTTACGATGTTCATTTGTAATTTTGAGTAATTTCCAATAATTACACTATTTTCTCACTCTCTCCTACTTAAGGGCAGCTATGATTCAGGGAGAAATTTGGCTTTAAGAATGCTGGTTGCATTAAATCCATTCAATGTTGCTCAGAAACAGTTTTATACTAACAAATGCCATAACATACAAAATGTAAAGACTTAAAATATTATACTGTCATGTTAAAAATAAATAGAACTCTGCATTGCTCCATCTAAATACTTAAAAAAATAAATAAAATCATCTTTTATAAAACTATATGTTTAACAAGCAAACAAACTTCTAGAGATCTGGTCTAACATCACATTTTTATTTCTCTTCAAATGTCTTTGTTTGTGTCTGATACCTTAGTGACGTAATGAGTATTTACACTGATTTTAGACACAAACTTTTTAATAGGAATCAAAAAAAAAAAAAAAAAATCTTACTTTAACAGTCATTCTGATTTTATAAAATATTATGATCTTCATATGTAACAAAATTTCACTTATTTCTTATTTACAATATAATTACATATTAAATACATTCATCAATATATAACACCAATCTCACACTCATAGGATATGCACTAAAACTTCTTTTGTACACACCAGCAATATTTAAAGATAAGCAGTGTGTCTTGAGCTTTGCTCCAGGGCTGCTAATACATCATGTTTCTGCCGAACAAATAGTCTTCCTTTTTTCCAGGGATTCTGTAACTGAAGTGGTTTGAAATCATCTCGCAAACATCTTTCTCTTGCACCTATCACTGCAACTAGACAAAAGTTTTTCAGTTTATCACTGGGATAGATAGGTCCATCTTTTCCTTTCAAAACTACTGCCATGTTCAACTGTTTCACAACCAGATCAACGACTTCACGTGCAGTTGTTCGAGGAGTAACATGGATTTTAAGGCTTGTTCCTGCAGCAAGACCAGTTTCATATGCTGCATATACCTGCAAAATACAAACAATATTATGGAATAATGCTCAGCCATTCTACATATAAAGAATTACTTTTAAATATATTTTTAATTAAATTTCACATAACTTCTAGTCAGTGGCATAACTATACTGTTGAGACACCTTGGTCAGTTCATTTGATGGACCCCTACATCAGTGATGGATCTTGGGGTGGATGGGGATACAGACCGTGGCTCTGGGTGACCTTCTTTTTTTAGCTCCTCTACTGACTGGGAGGAAAATGGGCAGGGCCTCCCTCCAACTGTGGGTCTCCTCCATACAGTAGGATTTTACCTGTTCTGCCTCTCTATGGTCACACCATTGCTGCTAGTCAACTTATGTAGACAGTTATTTTCTTTGAAAATGTCTGTAGCAAATGGTAAAACATAAGAGTAGTGGTCATTTTTTTGGACAGTGTGCAGTGTTCATAATTTTTAGTGACAGGTCAAAAATGGACAAGGTTGTTCATTAAAAACAAACTTGTTAAATAGTTTGTATTAAACTTTATTAACTGATCCAGTTACTACGCTAGCACCTATAGAACAATCTTGTTTCTCAAATGTGACAAAAATAAGAATATTTACAAAACCATGTAACTGTTTCTTCAAATGACAAGAACTTAGTATGGCTACTACTGTTCTTAAAGCTACTGGACTCTTTTCAAAATTAAAAATCACTTTCTGGTCCTGAAATATCAAATTAGTGATCAGATATACTAACCACTAGACCATAAAAGTGGTATTCATTCCATCACTTATTATCAAATGTGTTTCAAACGTGGAAAAAAATTTCTAAGACAAAGAGTATCTCACATTACAGGCAATGCTTCCTATAGCTCAAATATAGTCTCAATTTTTTAAAATAATTTCTGACATTGTCTTCTTGTGTTTCCATACCAACTGCCTAGCCGGATATGACATTGTACCTTTTCTTGAAATATTGTTTAAATTATGTCTAGATACTTGCTGCTTACCACAGGACTGGAAAAGTGTGATAGTAGTGCTGGTACATAAAGGAGGGGTGAGAAATAAGAGTCGAAAATTATAGGCCAATCAGTTTGACATCAGTGGTAGGTAAATTAATGGAAAGATTGATATGTGACCACATAAGAAAAATATGTGAGGAATGTAAGTGCTTTTCAAGCAGGCATCATGGATTTAGGCAAGGATATTCATGCGAATCTCAGTTGGTGGGATATATGCAAGATATTTCAGATGAAATGGACAAGGGAGGCCAAATTGATAGTGTAGCACTAGATCTGTCATAGGCTTTAGACAGAGTGAGCCCTAAAATGGTAGTAAATAAGTTAAAAACTATTGAAGTGGATGAAAAAGTGAAAAGGTAGAAAACAAAGTTTGGGTAGGAAATGCAGTATCAAAGGAAGTGGAAGGAAAAATAGGAGTGCCGCGGGGTAGTGTATTGGGACCATTGCTATTCATTATTCTCATGAATAATTGTGTTATTGTTTACTCTCTGAAATTAGGTTGTTTGCTGATGACACAGTGCTATATAACAAAATCAAAACCATAAAGGACTATAAGTAATTGTAGGGTGATCTGGACAGGATATGTCACATGCGATGAAGATAAATACAAATACAAAGAAGAGTCTGCTTATTATATACACAAACAAAAAACAAAAGATTGATTATGACTATAAGGTGGGGAAAGAACTGCTTGCTGAAGACTTGAAATGTAAATATCTTGGTATTACATTTGATAACAAGCTTAACTGGGCAGGACACATTGGACAGGTGGTAGGAAAAGGTTTCAAAATTCCGTACTTGTTGGAGAGAGTGATGAGGGGATGTTCCAGGGAAGTAAAGGGACTGGGTTACAAAACTTTAGTCAGACCATTGCACAAATATGGATACTATGAGACCCACATTTTAAGTATGAAATACAGGAGCTGGAGAGGCAGCAAAAAAGGGCTGCTAGATTTGTTTCTGGAAATTATCACAGAATGCAATCAGTAACAAATATGATAAAAGAGCTGGAATGGGATTCATTGCAAGACAGGAGGAGGGTGAAGAGGGTCATGGGAGTGTACAAGGCATATACTGGCGATGAGGTATGGAAAGATATTGGTGTAGGCATGAAAAGTAGTGCATGGAAGGGAAAAGATGACCATGACCATAAGCTGGCACTGGATTTCAGGCACAAGGGTATGGGAAGATTCTCTATTTTAGGTAAAGGTGTCAGGGATTGGAATAAGTTACCGAGGGAAATGATGAATAATTTACCAAAAATGTGAAAAAGAATCTAAAGTTAAAATTTATAGAGGGCACTTGTAGGAGGGTACATGAAAAGGGAAAAATGGTTGTTTAGGGAAATTGCCACTGGAGCATGTGCTCTATTATAATTTATTTAAATTAAATTTAAGTGACTAATCTGGGGGGGAGTGGGACACTTGCTCCGGGAGCAACTTTATGGGGACAGTAAATGTCAAATTCATGTAGTGCTGACATAAAAAAAAAAGCTCTACTGACCAGGATGACAGCCATTTTTGACATGGCGACAATCTTGGAATATTCATATATCCATCTCTGCTTAACCTGTATGCTTTGAATATATATATATATATATATATCACTAAAATATATTTATATAATCACCAACATACATTATTATTATTTTATTATCTGCAATTGGACCCTGTTGGATCACGCAAAGCCTTAACGATTCAGTTTTCTGAGTTTTCATATAGCTTTCATTTTTTCTCCGTGGATTCTCTTCCTTTCTTCAGGCCACTTCGTCCCCAGTCTCTTAATGACTTCATTCTCGGGCGGTACTTCCCACATGTTAATTTTTTCTCTGTATGTTTGTCTGTCTACGATTTCTGATGAGTTTATGTGAGCTTTTTCCATGTCTTTTTTGATCTCCTGCACCCAGGGCATAGTTTTTAGCTGTTCTATATACGTCACAATTTTATGAATCAGTCTTGTTGCTGCAAGTCTGTGGATATGTCCATAAAATCTTAATCTTCATTTCCTGATGTCTGCCACGAGGTTTGACAGTATTTCTGTTGTCTTTCGAGATTTAAGTCTATATCCTTCATCTGTTTTTTTCTGGGCCAAGAATCTTTCTTATAATTTTGCGTTCTTCTTTCAAAATGCTTTCTAGATCACTTTTCCTGTATAGTGTTAAAGTTTCGCTGGTGTACAGGGCTTCAGGTTTGAGAACTGTGTTGTAATGTCTTACTTTTGTATATATGGACAAACATTTTTTATTATATATCTTGTAGGTTCTACCGTAAGCTCTCCTAAGTTTTTGCATGTGAACATTCTGTGTTATTTTCTCTCCTCCTGTGGGTTTGATGATTTCTCCCTGATACTTGAAATATGGGACTCTCTCAATTTGTCCATATTTTGTGACCAGATTTAGAGTGTGGAGTTTTGAACAGATGAATTTGGTTTTTTGGAACGATATTTGCAAGCCTACTCTTTCAGCGCATTCTTTGAGAGCTTCTATCTGTTTGATTGTTGCGGTTTCATCATCTGCTAGTATCGCTAAATCATCTGCGAAGGCTAGGCAGCAAATTTTAATACCATTCTTACATCATCAGAGTTGTATAGGTTTCCAATAGTTCTGCTATTTAAGTTCTTTCTCCCATTCTCGGATGAATTTATCCAGAACAAGGTTGAAGAGTATCAGGGACAGACCATCACCTTGCTGAATGCCAGTATTGATCTGAAACGGTTCAGATATCTCTCCCATGAATTTCACTCTGGAGGTTGTGCCGGTGAGTGTTTGTTTAGTGAAGTTTCGGGTTTTTGGATCAAGCCCTTGCTCTGCAAGGATGTTGAGGATATACATATATATATGTTGGTGATTTTTCGGCCCAGGTCCATAGTTGCTATGATAACTGTTTTTTGGTTATTTCTCCGTCTTGCAACTAAAACATATGTTTTTGATGGCAAACGCATTTCGTCTTTATTTAAGACATCTTCAATGCCCTAGGTAAATATATTTACACATATACAATTTAAATGTTACTTGAATTTTGTTCGGTTGTCTTATATTACTAACTGTAAGAACCTAGTTAGTAATATAAGACAACTGAACAA
This sequence comes from Vandiemenella viatica, assembly GCA_031002005.1. Lineage (NCBI taxonomy): Eukaryota > Metazoa > Arthropoda > Insecta > Orthoptera > Morabidae > Vandiemenella > Vandiemenella viatica. The sequence goes on along the minus strand of JARYHS010008075.1, from coordinate 131,423,320 downwards.
ATTTCAAGTAACATTTAAATTTTATATGTGTATATATGTTTACATAGGGCACTGAAGATGTCTTAAATAAAGACGAAATGTGTTTGCCAACAAAAGCATATGTTTTAGTTGGAGAGGTTGAAAAAAAGGATGCTAGATTTATTTCTGTAAATTACTGCAGAATGCAATCAGTTACAGATATGATAAAAGAGCTGGAATGGGATTCACTGAAAGACAGGAGGAGGGTGAAGAGAGTCATGGGAGTGAACAAGTCCTATATTGATGACTAGCTGATACCCACGACATTGTATGCGTGGAATAAGAATTTCTTTGCCAGAATTGAATATAAAAAGTTGTTGGTAATGAAGGATTGGTCCCAAACAACGAGTCAGCATAATATGACAGGAAACCCATCACTATTTCATATTACTGTCGAACCTGTCTCTTGAAGAGAATCAATTTCCAATAAATTTAAAAACAGAAAAACAAACAAAGGTGGAGGGATGTGGGGGGGGGGGGGGTGTTAGCTAAGGGCAGGGTAATTTCAGATTGGTCTTTTCTTCTTTCTTCAGTATGACCATCCGATTCTTGGGTTCCGATAACTTTAGCTGCAAATGCTCTGCCATAGCTACAACTTAGGCCAGTTTATGTCTGCAAGGCATGTCAAAGAAGGCAAAATAAACTGGTGCCAGAAACATTTAAGCAGACACAAAGTAATAGAACAGAGTAGCTACATCTACACTAAATAATACATTTTTTCTGAAAATGAAATTTAATAACAAATTATACACTAACATAATGCGCAACGAGCACACCTTGAGCAACCAATGTAACATTACAGACTAACACACACATCCATCTCTCTGTCACTATTCAATAAGCTCTCAAAATTTCGTGACTACAACAGTTAATCATACCAAAAAAAAACATTTCCTTTCCCCTCCCTACAGATTTTCTTGTCAAATTCTGTCAATATCGGTAGAGGCATTTAGTCATCAAAACAAAACAAAAAGACAGAGACTTCCTTCCGAATTTATAGTATTATTACTGCAGATCACACACACACTGACTGCAAATCACCCCTGAGGGATCAATATAACGTAAAAAGTGTACACCTACAGAATTGCAAGACTACCTACGATTTGCCTCGCATTGCACCCCTAAATTTGTGATATCTACAGTTTAACATTCAATCTGAATAACTGACAGTCCAAGCGTGACTCTTACGATCAAAAACAATTTTTAAAAATCTTTGCCTCAATGGAGATTTGAACCCCAGACCATGATCCAAACATCAGTAAGCAAGCTCTTTAACCACTGAGTTACCCGACCGCTGTATCTAAAGAAAATACAGAGACCTAGACATTCAACACTGCTGTCTATTGCCTTTGAGTAATTTTTTGAAATAATAAGACAACATGTACTATTTACACAGATAATTTTTAAGCCAAATGTATACAGTATTTTTCTCCTTGTTTCAAAGGATATGTCTGCAAAGTTTCATCGAGATTGGATGAAAACTTTGGATTTGTATGAAGAACAAACAAACAAACAAACATACATTCATCTTTATATATACAGATGAGGCATGGAAAGATATTGGTGTAAGCATTAAAAGTAATGCATGGAAGGGAAAAGATGACCATGACCACAAGCTGGCACTCGATTTCAGGTATAAAGGTGTAGGAAGATCCTCTTTTTTGGGCAAGGGTGTCAGGGATTGGAATAAGTTACCAAGAGAAATGATGAATAATTTACCAAATATGATGAAAGAATTTAAAGTTAAAATTTGCCGAGGGCAAGTGTATGTGGGTGCAGGGAAGGGGGAATTGAAGGGGAAGGGAAATTGACACTGGAGTGTGCATTCCATTGCAATTTGATTAAACACTATTACTATATTATTAAGTTTTATTGGAGTTAAAAATCAATTTTAAAGCAGGGTTCTTTTTTGTACATATTTGCACATGAAACTTAATAATAATTATTAAGGTGAATCAATCTCTATAATACGAGGTGCATTCAACTTCTAAGGCCTCCGATTTTTTTTTCTCCGGACTGGAAAGAGATAGAAACATGCGCATTGTTTGAAAACGAGGCCGTGTTCATTGTCAATACGTCCCAGAGATGGCAGCACCGTACGGCAGATGGAATTTTACTGCCAGCGGCGAGAATGAGAACTGTTTTAGATACTTAAAATGGCGACGTTTTCCTTACTTGAACAGCGTGCAATCATTCATTTTCTGAATTTGCGTGGTGTGAAACCAATTGAAATTCATCGACAGTTGAAGGAGACATGTGGTGATGGAGTTATGGATGTGTCAAAAGTGCGTTCGTGGGTGCGACAGTTCAATGAAGGCAGAACATCGTGTGACAACAAACCAAAACAACCTTGGGCTTGCACAAGCCGGTCTGACGACATGATCCAGAAAGTGGAGAGAATTGTTTTGGGGGATCGCTGAATGACTGTTGAACAGATCGCCTCCAGTGTTAGCATTTCTGTGGGTTCTGTGCACACAATCCTGCGTGATGACCTGAAAATGCGAAAAGTGTCATCAAGGTGGGTGCCACGAATGCTGACGGACGACCACAAGGCTGCCCGTGTGGCATGTTGCCAAGCAATGTTGGCGAGCAACAACAGCATGAATGGGACTTTCTTTTCGTCGGTTGTGACAATGGATGAGAGGTGGATACCATTTTTCAATCCAGAAACAAAGCGTCAGTCAGCTCAATGGAAGCACACAGATTCACCAGCACCAAAAAAATTTCGGGTAACCGCCAGTGCTGAAAAAATGATGGTGTCCATGTTCTGGGACAGCGAGGGCGTAATCCTTACCCATTGCGTTCCAAAGGGTACTACGGTAATAGGTGCATCCTACGAAAATGTTTTGAAGAACAAATTCCTTCCTGCTCTGCAATAAAAACGTCCGGTAAAGGCTGCGCGTGTGCTATTTCACCACGACAACGCACCGGCGCATCGAGCTAACGTTACGCAACAGTTTCCTCGTGATAACAACTTTCAAGTGATTCCTCATGCTCCCTACTCACCTGACCCGACTCCTAGTGACTTTTGGCTTTTTCCAACAATGAAAGACACTCTCCGTGGCCGCACATTCACCAGCCGTGCTGCTATTGCCTCAGCGATTTTCCAGTGGTCAAAACAGACTCCTAAAGAAGTCTTCGCCGCTGCCATGGAATCATGGCATCAGCATTGTGAAAAATGTGTACGTCTGCAGGGCGGTTACGTCGAGAAGTAACGCCAGTTTCATCGATTTCGGGTGAATAGTTAACTAGAAAAAAAATCGGAGGCCTTAGAACTTGAATGCACCTCGTAAAACAGTGTCTAATTGCTAATTGGTTTTTCTTTATATCCTACACTGTAAACAATTCAGCTGCCAGAAGCAACTAACATTTCCTTGACATTATTTCTGTCTGCCTGTATGTTTGGATGAATGGGATTGACCGAAAAACTACTAATTCAATTTTTATGTACTTTCAAACATTGCACAGCCCCTAGTCCCAGAGATAAAACAGGATATGTTTTATTTTGATTTGAAATTGAAAATTTTAAGTGTTTGATCATATGAGCTACACCAGGCTGCTCCATGGTTCGGATTCCACATTATACTGTAGGTTCTGGAGGAAAGGGAATGGCCATCCTACCTCTGACACAATGGCTCAGTATGCCTCCTTTGGGAGGCTCCAACCTTTGGGTTGTGGACCAAGTTTTTTTTTTTTTTTTTAGAAATTAAAGATATAATTGTCCACAGAGTAGAATCCATCTTCCATCGAAAACGATTAATGCAAAAACTATTAATCGGATTTTGATGAGCTTTCAAATAATGTACAGTGCATAGTCCCAGGGGTAAAAAAGGGTACGTTTCATTTTGGTGTGAAATTGGCAAGATAAGAAATTTAAGATAAAATTGCCCATAGATTTTTCATCAAACATGATTTACAGTTGAATTTTGATGGAGTTTTGTGTTAATTATAGCCCCTAATCATGTAAGTAAAAGACAATATATTTTATTTTGGTGTGAAAGTCAGAAAGATGTGAAATTTAAGGTAAAAGTTTCCACAAATAAGTATCTATTTTTAATTGAATGAGATTCACACAAATCTGCTGAATGGATTTTGCTATGTCCTTATGGCGGCCGAACGTCACACGACGGAAAGGCGGTCCACAGGAGACGGTCACGAACAACCCAAACGAGTCCCAGGAACAGGCCGAAACGTAATCCAAAAACGCGCACTGGCAGAGTCCGGCGTGAGGTTCACAGTGTCCGAAGAGAGTACCAAATCGTAGCCAAGAACGAGCATTGTCAGAGTCCGAGAGGGGATTCACAGTAAGAGAGAGTACCGAAAGCGCAGTGAACACTGAACTGAGGAATGGAGCTGCGTGGGCTTTATTTATATGTGCGGTGGTTCGGCTCCAATTGGCCGCGGCGGAAAACTATGATGTGGTGGCGCTGGTTGGCCCGATGCCAGCGCCGTCTATCTGAGGTCGACATCCATGCCCTCTACCGGGCACGCGGCGATGTCGGGACGGGATACCAGATCCCTCCCCCCTGAAGTGGGCGCGTACGGACGGAAGCGCCCTCGACGATGCTTGGGGTGATGAGGCTGGAATGGCTTTGGTATCCCGGCCACATCGTTCTCGGTTTGCGCCGACGTACTCCCTGGTTGAGGACGAGGTGACGTGGGTGCCGATGTGGTTGGTGGAGGGTTGATGGGTGTGTCTATTTCGACATAACTCTCGGCTGGCACTGTTGGTTTTCTTGGACGGAGGGTGGCTGCGGGACCTCCGCTAATGGCGCTGGTACACTGTATTCTTCACGGTATTGTTGTGATGGTGATGGGCCTGTTTTGCTGCGAGGTTGCAGCTGGTTTTGATGACGGCGTTCTATTCTGTGTGGCATTTGTACTGAGATGACACGCCGTCGGTGTGTCCCCACTACAGTTGCTGGCATACAAGTGGCGTTTCATCATAAGCATGGACTTGGAGTTTATTTTAGCATGAGTTAAAACTGTATTTTGCAACTATTGGAGAATTGTGAAAGAATTCAGTACTATGAATGAATCTGTAAATAGTGATGACCTGCTAAATTCATCGAGAGGATTCGAATGTTCTGGTGCCAAACTTGGGCAACACGCTGATACCAGAGTTAACTGAAAACATTTTAAAGAATATACAATTTTACTAAAGAGTGGACTTCTCATTATTTCAAAAATAACCTAAAACCCGTTACGGGAATAATTTAGCAGTGAAAGAATTTTTAAATTTGGTGTTAAGTTAGGTAGCCTTGATGCAGCTGTTAACAACTTCCTGACCGTCTTGTAGTAGCATATTGTTGTGACTACCATTAACGTTTTTTTACATATGACTCAAATTTCTTTGGGTTTTCATTGAGGCTCTTGGAAACTGAATTGCAATGAAAGTCATTAAAGGCCTCGCACAATGCATTTTTTTAAATTTCTTCTTATCTCATCTAACTTTTCTAAATCACTCCTATACATTGAACTTCTTGGGTGTGCATGTAACTTTCTTTGCTTTTTAAGTAACTTTTTAACCTCACGTGCATACCACAGGGGATCATTCCCTTCCCCGATCGTCCTTTTCGGTACATGTAAGTCAGTACCTTCCTTGATATAATGCATGAATTGTAGCCACATCTCTTCAACCAAGCCTCTTGCTTCTATGAAGGTAAGGTAATTATCTCTCAAATACATTCTAAAACACTACTTTGTGGCCTTTTTGAATCTGTAAATGATCCTTTCTTTTCCCTTTTTGCATGCGGCTGCTAATTTTACTGCAGCAATTAAAGCTTTATGCTCACTTATTCCCATGGAGGTAGAAATGTCTGCAAATAATTCAGACCCATTTGTAATGATAATGTCTAAAATGTTTTTGTTATCGATGTTGCACTGCGTTGGTTCAGTGATGAGCTGCTCAAGATGAGATCTGAGAAAAGATCAAGAATAATGTCTAAGGATGTATTGTCCCTGCCACCAGTAATGTGAACATAATTAGTCCAGTCGATATACAGAAAGTCACCTCCAAGTATTATTGCATGATCCATAAATTGAAGAGCTATATTACTTACATTATTTCTTAAGGCCTCAGCAATAGTTATATCTGCATCTGGTGGACGATAGAAAGACCCTATTACAAGTTTTGTCCTAGCTACGTTTAGTCCAATCCATAAGATTTTACAGACCGTATCGATATCTATTTTATTACACAACAGGTGTAAATTAGTACACCACCTCCACTGGAATGCAACCTATCCTTATGGAAAATATTCATGCTAATGTTAAAAATTTCTGCTGAACTTATATCCGGTTTTAACCAGCTTTCAGTACCTAATACAATATCTGCTTCTGTTTACTAATAACGCTTTCAAGCTCAGGCTGCTTTTAACAATACACTTCTACAGTTAATAACGACTACTTTTCATGGTTGAGATTGATTTAAGCCTCTCCTAACATATGGTGTCAAATTTAATTGGGCAGCCTGTAACTGTAATTCCAGTATCCCAGTTTTGGGTCTTCCTCCCTCAGCCTAAAAAATTCGCCAATGCACTCCACTGCCACCCGTGTAGCCGATTCACGTGTGTCGTGCACACCTGATCTATCAAAGGGAACCCAGTGTGGCAAGACAGTACAAAAGCCATGTGTGTGTTTGTGTTTAGCGGTCGAATCGGAACGATCCGATTGTTGAAAGTGTGACGCGAGATGCGAGTTGGATTGTTGAAGGCAGTCAGTGACTCACTGTCGTGAAGGTCGGACACGAGTGGTTGCGCGCGGCATTGATTGTTTGGCGGTGCGTCTGGCACTATCGTGTGGGCCTTATGAAACATTATAAGTACGCTGGCGTCATGCAGATAAACAGCAGTGTTTCGTCAATAGCAGTGAGCTCGTGGGCGTTGAAATAAAGCATCCAAACCAAATGATAATAGTGTAGTTTAGAACTTGCAGTTTGGAGGAGAAGAAGTCCTGGATAGCTTTTATACACGGTCAAATTATAATCGTTGGTGGTGGTGGTTTAGTAATTGTATGTTCGGTGAATAAATTGAAAGATTATCCCTATGGCGACTTTTTGAATTATTATTAGAAGAACCTGAAATCCATTGATACCGAGACAAACAACAATTACCACACACCAAGCTGCTAGTGCATTATCGCCACTAGCAGACCCCAATTTATCGTTACATGGCGACCGTGACAGGATAAGGATTTTTGGTGTATTTTGGACATTATTTTAAATGGGTCATTTCTGTTGTAAACTAACATTTTTCTAACACTGAAATGTAATAGAAGATATGTATTTAGTTGACCACCACCACCTTTAAAACTAAGAATTTGGTACAGATATCGAGACACATTTAAGCTAATACTGTCTCTATGAGTTGTTGGGTTTAAATTTTGCCATTGTAAACCATTATTTCCAAATAGGAAAAATTAAACACAAGGGGGGTGTTGGCGAGACAGTATAAAAGCCATGTGTGTGTTCGTGTTTAGCGGTGGAATCGGGATGATCCGATTGTTGAAAGTATGACGCGAGATGCGAGTTGGATTGTTGAAGGAAGTTGGTGACTCACTGTCATGAAGGTCGGACACGAGTGGTTGCGCGCGGCATTGAGTCTGGCACTATCGTGTGGGCTTTATGAAACATTATAAGTATGCCGCCATCATGCAGATAAACAGCAGTGTTTCGTAAATAGCAGTGAGTTTGTGGGTGTTGAAATAAAGTATCCACACCAAGTGATAATAGTGTAGCTTAGAACTTGCAGTTTGGAGGAGAAGAAGTCCTGGATAGCTTTTATACACATTCAAATTATAAACGTTGGTGGTGGTGGTTTAGTAATTGTATGTTCGGTGAATAAAATGAAAGATTATCCCTATGGCGACTTTGTGAATTATTAGTAGAAGAACCTGCAATCCATTGATACCGAGACGAACAACAATTACCCCACACCAAGCTGCTAGTGCATTATCGCCACTAGCAGACCCCAATTTATCGTTACACCCTACACAACTCGACCCTAGGATGAAGATCTAGGAATCTGCAGCCATGATTATCGCAGAAACGCCACAGTCTCTGGTTTAGACCCTCCACTCGGCTCTGAACCTGAGGTCAACAGTCAGTTGTATCAATGATGCTGCAGATAGTTAACTCAGCGGAAATCTTGTGGTCATCAACCTCTGAGTACACCCTTTGAGCAAGCCACCGGAAGGAAAAGAGGATACCCTCTGAACCAAGGCAGCAAGCATCATTGGTGCTGACATGAGCTTCAATCTGCATCTGGCTACACCTCGTCCGTTCAATGGCATCCACTGTGGCCTGTTCCTCATCTTGGATCAGATCTCTCAGAATGCACAATGAATGGATATTGGATTTCATCCCTGACCTAAGGGGGTCAATAAACTACCTAACATTGGAGCTTCTTTTTTAATTTTTTTTAAATTTAATTCAATTGCAATGGAGCACAGGCTCCGGTGGCAATTTTCCTACACACCCATCTTCCCCCTATCCTGCACCTACCTACATTTGCCCTCTACAACTTTTATCTTTAAATTCGTTCAAAGTTTTTGGTAAATTATTCATCATTTATCTTGGTAACTCATTCCAATCCCTGACACCCTTACCTAAAAAAGAGAATCTTCCCACACCCTTGTGCCTGAAATCGAGTGCCAGCTTGTGGTCATGGTCATCTTTTCCTTCCATGCACTACTTTTCATACCTATTGCAATATCTTTCCATGCCTCATCGCCAGTATATGCCCTGTACACTCCCATGACCCTCCTCATCCTCCTCCTGTCTATCAATGAATCCCATTCCAGCTCCTTTATCATATCCGTCACAGATTGCATTCTGCGATAATTTCCAGAAACAAATCTAGCAGCCTTTTTTGCACCCTCTCCAACTCCTGTATTTGATACATAAAATGAGGATCCCATACTACACTACCATATTCGAGCAATGGTCTGACCAAAGATTTGTAACCCAATTCCTTGACTTCTCTCGTACATCCCCTCATCACTCTCTCCAACAAGTGCAGAACTTTGAAACCTTTCCCTACCACCTGTCCTATGTGTCCTGCCCAGTTAAGTTTGTTATCAAAAGTAATTCCAAGATATTTACATTTCAAGTCTTCAGCAAGCAATTCTTTCCCCACCTTATATTCATAGTTAACCTTTTGTTTTTTATTTGTGTATCTAATAAGCTGACTCTTCATCTTCATCTTCATTCCATGTTTACCAACCCAATTAGATATCCTGTCCAGATCACCCTGCAACTGTTTACAATCCTCTATCCTACCACCAAAATCCCCTTCTGTGGTCGCTCAGACCTAGCGAGCTGGCAACTCGCAGGATTATGATTGCGAAACTGAATCAGTCCTGCACAATACATCAAATCGATTGGACAGCAATACAAGCTTGCCATCCTGGGATTCACACTTGTACAGGACTGCCCCCGCATGTGGCATCAACGTTCAGAAACCATACGCCTGTCAGTGTCAGACGACCGCCGCACAGGTTCCAACATCTCAGCCTGGATTACAGGTACGATGATTTGTAGGAGAGAACCTGTGACAGCACTAGCTTTAATACGGTCGGTTACCAATGCCACATCTGCTGTAGTCACCTACAGCAGCTCCCAGGCTTGTAACTTTTGTTAAAAAAGCTGCAGGCCGTGGGTGAAGATCAGCCACCTCAGCCCACGTCTGCACACAGCAATCACCGTTCCTACACGTATTACTTTCAGAACAAAAACTGAGGAAAGAATGAACTAACTGAGAGATCCAAATAACACACTGTTCACTACTTACTAACAATTGCTAATCACTGCTTAAACAAAACCTAACTGTGGATATAAATTTAAACCAGACAGCAGATAGTGCACTGAGTAGTTAACAACATACCAGTAAACTGTGTTAACTAACCACAGTAATAAACAAAAGAACAAATAAGCTCTACAAATCTTCCAACAGAAATTTTTTAAAAGTAATCACAATTACTGCATGCTGCTTCTATTGAAATAACACAAATAAAACAAAACCTATCATAACATTTAAATTAAGTAAACAGAAATGGCAACACTTGTCACAATGGTTGCTGGATGAACTAGCTGCTGCTTTGTGCAGACATTGAATATTCAGAGATAAAAGCTAACTACAACACTTTAAATTAAATAAACAGTAATGGCGGCACTTGACATGAGGGTTACTGGAGAGCAACTAGCTGCTGCTCTGCGGATCCAGATAAAGATGAGTCCTGCATGGATATTAAGTGAAGAATTACTGGTAATATGTGAAAAGGAATTCATTATCATGACCATTAGAAAGTAAATTTGTTCAGCAATGATGGGCAGAATCCAAGGCAAATTGAAAACTCTACCACCAGATTGCGTGTCCTTAAACTAGATATATCCAATGCATTTATTAATTCATTTATACTGTAGCCACACTATGGGCAGTTACAAAGTGCATTTCGCATATATTCTACTATACATTTAAGGGTAATGCTCTTCGGTGTGTGGATATGACTAGACAGGATGTCCCAAAAAGAAGTATCCAATTGCAAAGCATTATATTTCATAAATGAAACATGTTTGAAAAACACATTTTTACAATCATTTCTATATCAAATCAACTTTTCTTACAACATTATAAATGTTCTGTGTCCACCATGAGCAGCACTGATGACATTAATGTGATAGCCAAATTCATACCACATTGCCCTATACAGCAAATTCTTTCTAATAATTTTAACTTTTTTTAGCCTTTCTTTGATTTTGTCAGCTTTCCTAGGTAAATGTGGAACAAAAACCAAATCTGTTATGCATTACCAGAAAAGAAATTATTTGTTGGATTGGTTCATTCAACATGGATCCTGAAACCTGACACTTCATGCTTGTCCTCCCATCCATTCCGCCAGATTTTGCACCCTTACATTTTTTTCTTCTGGGAACATATAAATGATTTGGTTATTGTTCTACCTTTGTGTACAGATGATATGAAAGAAAAGTTAAAAAAATGTTATGAAAATGGTGACTGAGGAATGTTGCACGGGGTCTGGAACGACTTTGGTCATCACATTGATATCATCCATGCATCCCATGAATGATACATATGAGGTGTCATACAAAAATGATGGGAATTTTTAAATTTCACATGCTGTATCATGTTTATCAAGTAAATTTTTCTTTATGTGTTCGAAGCAATAACATTGCAATAATTTTTGGGTAGCCATGATATTTATGTTATGTTAGGCACGCGAATGGGTGCAACATAGTTTAATGTTGAAAGAATGTAGGCTTGCTCGGTGAGTCAGTTGCATAAAATCTTCTAAGGCTTCCCACCGAGATAGCATGTCAGTAAAAATATAAAGTGATGTTTCGGAGCCTGCCTATGGGCTGTCTATATAAAGTGAGTACATCTCATCTTTATTAAATTCATTTGGGTGTAGAACTGATTATTTTTATATCAGTAGACACCAAGAGTCAAATGCTGCAGGTCAGATAATATCAGACTGGATTCAGAAAATTCAGATCAATTCATTTTTCTTTCCCCCAGAGATTTTTCCTAGTCATTGATTTCAATTTATATGGTTGTTTTACTAAAACAAACATTCTTTAATTGATTATATCATCAATACCTGTTTAAACTTTGCAAGATGATGATTGTTGAGTATTCACACACAATTTATAAATGGAGTTTGACTATTCTGAATCAAATCATAAACGTTTCTTCTAGAAGTTATAAACAGTTATGGAAACCTCCATCTATAACTTTAATATCATGTGACATATGCCTCTCTGATTATATAAGCATCACTTTTAATTATATGTTAATGTATATTTGCATCATTATTTCTTGAATCTGTAAAGTATGGGCCAAAAACTTCTAGCATATCCAGTTGTACCAACACCACTAGTTTAACAAATGGTCATCCTTAATGTAATAAAAAGGTACAGCGCTAAAAAGAGTAGTTTGTATACTTCTCTGTGCAAATGTATGTTCCATTGCTGTCATGTATGATACTATCACATTTACAGAGCTAAATAAATGTTTGGCTACATTTTTGGAATATTCTTGCATTACTTTTTCTTTATTAATGTACTCATGCCAACATTATATATATGATGGTGGTCTCTGTGTACACATCTGACTCCACCTGGTATTTCACTTCTGCATGAATAAGGCTGTATGCCAAAATACTGTGCTTTTCTTGTCTTTATTTTTTTTTTGTGTTCGCCGTCCGAGCCGCCTTCATCCGTATATATATATATATATATATATAAAATAATACAGAACTCTCCATTGATGAGTTGCATGCTGAATGAATTGCTTCATGGAAACCTTTAAATACAATCATAATATCACTTGGCATAAGCCATTCTGATTCTGCAAACATTACTTTCGAAAAAAGATGTGTAAGTATATTAGCATTGTTATTCCTAAAATCTGCAAAGTATGAGCCAAAAACATGTAGCATACAAGCAATCATAATGACTAACATCACTGGTTTAACAAAATGGTCCTTTCTGCAATAAAAAGCTATGCCTTCTTAATATAATATAAATATGTGTTCCACCATTGACAAGTATAACAGTGTCATTATTTTAAGGACTAAAAAACCAGTACGTTCTTGCCGTATTTTTAGTCTACTAATGTACCCAGTCAATGTGCAAAATAACAAAACTCTCCATTGTTTCTTTGCATGCTGAATGAATTAATCCGCTGACCACTTTTTGTTTAAATATTGACAGAATAGCATTTCAGTCACCTTAACTTAATGAACAGATTTTACATAATCTTTCTTATGAGAAGCATAGCTTTCTTCCATATAAGGTGTGATGTCATAATGTAGGCTACACCCTTAGTGATTTACATTGACATCTGTAGTGGGTGTTCGAGTGATGCCAAAAGTGGGAGAATACCTTACAGAATGTTTTACAAACATTTTCAGAGTTTCTACAGAGAGAAAGAAACGATAAAGATGAAATATAAGGATTTGAAAATATGTCAGTACAGGAATGTAATACCACAAGAATTAAAAATACTTGATATTTCCTTAACAAAAATCTTCAAGTGGAAATAGAAGCTAAATAAACCATACGTAATATGGAAGATCAATATAATAAAGTTTTGCATGATAGAAAAGCCTTCATGGGAGTTATTTGAGGTTTCAGAGATTCATAGTGCCTGAAACTTTAAAAGAGTTTGTAACTTATCTATAAGCTCATTAAAAGCATTTCTACTAGCTATTCCCAGTAGTTACAGACTTTATAGTTTGATTTCAAAGTCTTTTTAGTGGAACATAGAAATTTCAGATAAAGTAGTTTTCCAACCTTAACAGATTTTGTTGCATTCATTTCTAATACTAAAATTAATCATAAGGATCCTTTTAAATTGTATTCATTATGCCCGGAAAAATTTAGTTTAAGAGATAGTTTGATTTGTTGACATTTTTAAGCCACGTGGTCAGTAAGGACTAAAATCTAAGATTTGAAATAACTTGGAATTGCGAAAGCCATAGTCATCACCTTTCAAACAAATTTTTAATGTAAAGTCAAGTAATTAGGTAAGGTTTAGTACCATTTTTAATTAAGAGAAAAAAATTGAAATTTAAACAAAAAGAGATAAAAAGAAGAAATTTATATCAGAAGATAGAGAAAATTAAGACGTTTAAAAATATATCCTGGTTTCTGTAAAACATTTAATGCATTTGTGAGATAAATGAGATTTTGGAAATGGATTGTCGTGATTGTTAGGAGGGTGTGCCAAGGCACGCAGACTGATGATGTAAGAGGATTTAAAATTAAGTTGATAGAAACCCTTTTGAAGACTAAACCCAGTAAAAACAGATAGAATAAGATATCAAGAATCCCAGGTAGTAATCATGATTCAAACTATTAAATACTTTTTGAGATATAAATTTTCAAAGGTTTTTGCTGATGTAACAAGGTCAACTGATTCATTAAGTAGAAGGCAGACATCCAGGCTGGCACTCAGTTTTTTGGTGGTTTTCAAATAGTCAACTTCATGTCGTAGTGTAGACCAGTTTTGCGGCAGATTTCAAACAGTAAATTTCGTGTTATAATGTGCCACTGGCTCCACTTGGTTAGGAGTTGTATTATATTTTAAAATGTTGTGGTCATACTTTCATCTAAATTAGGGAGCTTGGTGAAAGTTTGCCCTGCAATCTTCTGTGGAACTGTTGTCCGAATGCTTTATCAATGTTTCTGGTACTGATATGGTAAAAAAGAACTTTTGAAAGAAGGACATCTTTTGTGACTTTGGAACAGTGTTTAGTGAACTCATTTCTATTTCCCTTTCACATTTGGAGGTATATCAAGTGTGGTGACCAGGTTATTTAAATATTCAAGGTACCAATGCTAACAGTCATGAACATTATTGTTTACAGTTAAGGCAGAGTGTTGCCTCACCCCCAGCATCAGCTTAGCGCCTTACAAGTTTTGTGATACAAGTACTGGTTAGTTATAGGTTTTAAGATAACAGCAATTGTAAAAATCAGATGAAGATTTTGTCTTAGTTTGAAGAAACTAGGGATAATATTAAAGACTTTTAGGTAGAATATATTTTATATAAAAATGAAGGGTGTTTAAATGTGACTTAGGAAATTGAATAGGGTGTTATTTTAAATAGAAGCTGCCACTGTCCAGTTATGGTCACAATGATTACGGCCATACATACAGGGACCTGAGCCAGCAAGAAACAGAATTCCATTGGTTGTGTAACTAGTAGGAAGCAGACCCATGTCCAACAGTGGAATAAAGTTTTTTGGAAACTATTGGATGATGGTTTGGCACCCATATAAATTGGAATTGAGACTTATCAGGGTATAAAATTGTGATTTTTTAAAATTATTATTATTATTTGTGGAGAAATGTTTGAAAGGGTTGCTAATTGAATTAGGAGACTGAATATATACTGCCACAGTTTTAAAGTTGCATGATTGATATGAAATGAGTGCTTGTATTTTTCCTCAAAAGTAAACTTGTATTCATTAATAAGGATAGAAGTTTTATTATTGCAAGTTTTCATTGTCAGTATTGGAGATCAAGTATAAGACTAATAAAAATAAACCATGTGAATGCTCAGAATCTGCAGACTTTCATTTAACAGATAACCTTTCCTGTTATGGGAATAGCTGAAAGCTTAATATAAATATCAACTAAGTTGAGTTGGTGGCTGTCTACTTAAACAAGCAACCTTTTGAGACTTTTATATTGCAAAGTGATTTCCCCAGCAGTACGTACGGGGTCATAGAATGCAGATAATCTATTACTTTAATATCATATAACCAAAGTTCTGTAACGAAAACTAAACACATGACCAGAATCTTTCTTATTCACGCCCACCAGAATATAGTAATTACCATCAGAAACTGGCCAGATAAATGAAAGCTGAGATTTTTTTAATATCATAAAGAAACAGATTATTTCTTTAGTAAGTTGAATACATAGTGTTTCTTATAGGCAACAAGGACACCAATAAGAAATAAGCGAAGATTTTATTTTACAGATGGTCTTTACAGCATCATATGCATGATGAAACATTAAATCAGTTTTTGTGAGCAGATATTTGGGGAAATATGTCTTTCTCAATTTTAAACGGAATATTATGGAGTTAGTATACATAAAATATTTAAATTCAACATATTTGGAGTAGTTTGTAATGGGCAGTTTAATAATTTTGTAGGAATTTAGGAAATGTTGCAAAGTAATTTAAATGTTGTCATGGAAAATAGTTTGGCTGGCAGAAGGATGGAAATAGTATGGAAAGCATGAGAATATTAAGATATGTGCATGCACAGCAAAACAAAAGACTAGTGAGTTGATCGTTGATTCAAATGATGGGTCGAGCTGCAAATGAGTAAAGTATTTAATTATCAAGTAAAAACAACATTGGACAAGGGAATAGTAGGCTTGTGAAATTTTCCAAATGATATAGAATAAATCATTTTACTTTCCCAAGCTTGCAGGAAAAGATTTTTGGGCACATTTAACTGTTTAAACAAGTTACCTGAAGGTCATTGTGCACATGCCATCATAAGAGCAAATCACAGTTATAGAACATTTAAGAAACCTACATTTTTGGACACCTGCGATTCACAAAGTGAGATAAAATTTATGTTAAAGAAAGTATCTTTAAAATGGAGAGAAGAAAGTTTCATAAATTTCAAGAGGCTAAACTTCAATTTTAGAATCAATTTTGCCAGAGTACAGGTATGGTTGGAATGGTATGAGCTGGAAGATATAACTGTATACAGTGAATCTCTAATTTTTTATTTTCAGTCAGATTCAACAGGTTTCAATTAAATGGTGGTTTCAGGAAAGAATAATGGTTGAACCTTGTTAAATTAACAGTGAACTGAAAATTCTGAATGTTTCTCATTTCACAGTCTTAAATAGTTAGCTTTTTAGCTTTATGCCTCATCGACATTCTGGTCATTAGAGGTGAGAAAGGACTGGGGCAAGAAACAGAAAGGAATTCAGCCATAGCGTATTGAAGGAAACACCCTGGCATTTGGCTGGGGTGATTTGTGGAAACCATGATTTACATCAGATGAATCTTCCTTTTTTATAATGCCTGCCAAAAGATTTAAATACAGGACAAACATTTGCACTTTGCATTCAATCACAGTCCTTAGAATTCTGAACAGTGGACAATTTTTGTGTGTGTTAAAACACGTGCTAAAGTCATAAGTAATCTTTCTCTATTTTTTACAAAAATCACATTGTTTATACAGGGATTATATACATTAAGATACAGCTAAACACTCTACAATGGAAAACAATAACTTGCAAAACTATAAGCCACTGCTACCACAATGTTTATACAGAAGCACTTGTTGAACCACTTTCAAATTTAGTATAATTAACAGTGTATTAAACATACAAGGCCAATATTAAAAAGAAACAGGTTCATGGAAGTCTTCTGAAAATACATTGAACAAAATGCTAAAAATGTTGAAATTTTTGCAAAAGACCAGACTTGTCATGTGCACCTGGCAGCATCCAGTGCTGATGATGTCTATTGACATCATGCGTCAAATAATCAATACAAGAGCATGTAAGGCAAGTAGGATAATTTTTTTATTATTGTTGGCAGTAATCATTACGTAGTAAGCAAAAAAGTTAATGAGACTAAAGAAATCATGTGCACCTGGCATGTTAATTTCTCCTTCAGCGCTGATGATGTCTGTTGACGTCATGTATTATATAATCATTATGAGAGCATGTACAGTCGGGGACAGAATTCGAGAGACCCCTCGCCTTTCGATTATGCTTCGTTCTAGACACGAATACCGCATGGGACAGCATAACTGGTAGGTGGTACACTAAATTCATGATAAAATAGACCTCTTATACCCAGCACTTCACCCAAGACTAAAAAAATGAACCCGCGCAGCAAGAAACTTGCAGACGCTCAGAGGGAATGTTCGGAGTTCTGCAGTAAAAATAATCACGAATATCACCATTTTAGTCATAATAATTATTTAAATAACCAAATTGATTAATTATAGAGAGATGGTAACACTTTAATCGTAATTTTGATAACCGTTGCATATTTTTTTTCCCCTCGAATAAACAGTTAACAATTCGCTAGCAAAGGCAATTATATGGCGAATACAGAAAAGAATCGCTAAATTACGCACGGAAAACCTATAAGAGAGTTTGAATGGACTTAGTTACACTTTCTAACGCTGCAGCGTTATAGAACTGTGCGTGTGACAAATACACACAAAGGGGGTAAGTAGAAAGAGCATTCACGAAAGAACTCTAATGGTAAACTAAGTCACGAAATATAAATAAACTATTCCCAGAAAATTAAATGGTGCGGAATATTAACACCTTAATTTTGTTTTCATCATACCATATTTAGAAGGTAAGCTAAACTTGAACGCAGTAGCAACAGTTTTAGTAGTAATAATAATCATTAAGAACAGTAAATAAATAAAAAAATCCGTCTGCAATGTGAATTTGCGGTTCCACATTTTAAATCTGGAAGATGAAAGTAGTAAAACTATCATCTCTCTCTTTGTTTCTAACTATGATACTTCTATAAAATTTTCTGTCAAGCTTTATTTCCTGCCGTCCAAGCCCGATGGGTTATAGGTAACACTGCTGCCTGGCATTCGGGAGGACGCGAATTCAAACCCCGTCGGGGATCCAGTATCAGTATTCCATGATTTTCGTAAATCTCTACAACTGAACTCCAGAAAAGTTCCTTCAAAAAGCGGTGGCTGAAATTCTTACCCGATCCTAGTTTCCAATACTATCAGGATTCATATCACATTGCCGCCGAAGATATGACGAAGACAAAAAAAAAAAAAAAAAAAAAATAACGTGGTGGGTATGTGGTATCCGGCTTTCGGGAGGTCGTGGGTTCGAATACCCATCTAGCCATTCCAGGTAAACGTTTTAGATGGTTTCCCCAAATCACTCCAGGCGAATGCCGGGATTGTTCCTTCAAAAGGCCATGGACGAATTCCTCCCTATTACTTGTCCCCTGTCCTTTCCTGCCTCTAATGGCCTCGATTAGATGTAAGCTAGAAGCAAAACATAATTGCTCAAATAAAAATAATTACATCTCTGTGGTGTGTTTTAGACCTTTTCATTGTTGGATTTATCTTATTCGACGGCCGAACATGGTAGC
Source organism: Vandiemenella viatica (assembly GCA_031002005.1). Classification (NCBI taxonomy): domain Eukaryota; kingdom Metazoa; phylum Arthropoda; class Insecta; order Orthoptera; family Morabidae; genus Vandiemenella; species Vandiemenella viatica. The sequence goes on along the minus strand of JARYHS010008075.1, from coordinate 131,404,652 downwards.
GAAGGGACTAGAGTGCTATTTCCACATGTGGAGAGTCTCTAGTTCGGTGTTGTATTAGGGCTAGTCGACGTGGAAATCATTATACAGAGAAAAGGACTTGGGGCATGTATTCGGGAAGGAATTCAGCCTTGGCCATACCAGAGAATCATCCCAGCACTCACAGAGTGATTTCGATTAATCGGTATTGTGGTATGTCTTGTATCGTCTTTCAATTGTATGAGCAAAAAAGCATTTGGAAATACATCAGTACACAGGATAAACACACAAAACGGTTTAGCTGGATGAATGGCTATCGGGAGGAATGCCATTAAAAATTTAAAGACATTTTTATTGAACCAAAAGGCAAGTGACCTCCTTCAAAAATATCTCGCTGGTCCACCTCATCTCACAAAAAAATATTCCTTGTTTGGTGCCAACTAGTAACATGGCTGAGTTCTAAACACGTATTAGGATAAAAAAAAATTTGGAAAGTAGGTGTACTGTAATGAAGCTCTTTAGTGCACACGGGAGGGGTATTTAATTTCAGTTGAGTGTATAGGATTTAATCTCTTTAACATTATGCGTGGTTATTTCGTAAGAAGAAGATCTTCCTGCTGGCTCAGTTCAGACACAAGGAGGAAGTAACCGTCCGACAAACGTTTCGAGGAATTGTTTATTTACCAGTGGCTCTGAGGAAGTGAAGAACACTTGTTCAGTAGAATTAGCTCTAATAAAATTTGTGAATATGACCATCCGTACACGAAATATGCCCATTTTCGAATTACGAGCACCTACAAATACAGTGACAGTCATTTGCCGAAAGTAACAGAAACAACTTCATATAACATATTAAAGTTACTTCATCATAATTAGAAGACCGATGAAAATGTTGAAAAATAACATTGAACTAATATGTATAGGTCATTAAAAATTTCTGAAAATTATTTCTCGAGGATTTTAACTTCAGCATACCCTCATTGCGTCTTGTAATGTTCTACTTGCACTATTTGATTACAAAATTATTTAATCAATATTCCGTGACAATGGAGCTATTTAAAAGAAGAAGAAGAAAGAAAAAAAACTGGAAGTGCACGTGTGCACGTTATTGAAAATTGTCATGCCTCCATCTGCTGATGTAAATATTTTATGACCTTCCGTGCCTTAGACCATTTAACCTGCTGACTATTGTGTCAGCCTTTGTTGAGGTAATGTGAAACTCTATTGTGAAGTCAACACAAGACGAACACTACACTCATTCAAAAGCAACCATATGCGCAGAAGAACTCGAATCAGTGGCCTTTATTATTATTAATAAATTTCTCTCGGGCTTTCCAGCCGTGTTAAGATGTTACATTTGTGGGACGTTTCGAAGGCGTCTAACTCTGCCTTCATTCTCAACCAATTATCAGTCTTTAAGGCAGAGTTAGACGCCTTCGAAACGTCCCAAAAATGTAACATCTTAACACGGCTGGAAGCCCGAGAGAAATTTATTAATATACAACGCCGTGAAAGATTACGATCTTACTTTATTATTATTTCTCCGCGATTCACTAAAAGTGTGTGGTGGAGGGTGTATTGCTCCTATCCGAGAGGGTAATGGTTTGGAAGGGATATGGCAGGAGGCCTTTACAATGCGATGAACAGTGTTCTAGCCCCTACACTGCTAGCGCCTGCTTAAGTATCTTGGTCGGGACTCTTGCGAAGGAATTTGTGAATGTGTCTGCGGTCGTGGTTTGCCAACACGGAAGACAATTCCGTAGGCCCACAGAACAAGGAAATTATCAGACATTTAAGGCATGAGATTTTCCTCATCCTCGTTCAACTAACTTGCTTATATTGCTACCTGAGGCTCACACAGATAACAGACGAAAGAATTATACAGGTTTAGAACCATATATCCTCGAGGAACTTTCTGAACTTTCCAGCTTGACATCTCGACTTTGAGGTCATGGGAGACGGGAATATGGACCTTTTTGTGAACTATACCGACGTTCGCTTACAGTGATTTGGAAAAACTGTAGAAAATCTAAATTTGGGATGGCCAGATGCGGATTTGAACCCGCATCCTCTCGAATGCCAGGCCAGAACATAATCGCTCGTCCACTACGCTCAGATTTTTTAATTGACCTTTACATTTAGATATACAGGGTGAGTTTTTATCTTGAGACAACTAAATATCTCGAAAACTACAAATCCGATCAAAAAAAGTGGGTAATAAAAATTGTTCGTCTCGACGGGGGACATCCGATGATACCAAATTTGACTCCCCACCCCACCCCTAGGGGTGGGGGAAGGGGGAGAAAAAAAACTTAAATAGGAACCCCCATTTTTTATTGCAGATTCTGATTCCCCGGAAAAAACTACCCTATTTCACCCCAATCGAGTCATTTTGGTCGATAGATGGCGCTGCAATCGACAAAAATCAAAATAAGCAAAAATTCATTTAAAAATGAGGATATCTCGTGAAATACACATCAGATCAGCAAATACAAGTTAATGTGATGATATTTTCAAAAACTATTCAATAACACCACCCACCTCCAAACTTGAGGGATGGGAATGGACAATTTCAAAATATCACCAGATCTCACTTCGCCTGATTTTTTTTATGGGATACTTGAAGAATGAAGTTTACAGTGAAGTGCAACAACGCCTGAAAAACATGATTGAACGAATTACCAACGCTTGTCAAAAAATCACGCCGGATA
>JARYHS010008075.1:131378551-131400965 GCA_031002005.1 Vandiemenella viatica | reverse complement strand
CTTTTTAGGTAAGGGTGTCAAGGATTGGAATGAGTTACCAAGAGAAATGATGAATAATTTACCAAAAACTTTGAAAGAATTAAAGATAAAATTTGTAGAGAGCAATGTAGGTGGGTGCAGATAGGGGAAGATGGGTGTGTAGGGAAATTGCCACCGGATCCTGTGTTCCATTGCAATTAAATAAATTAAAAATGAAAAAATTATTTGTTTATATTCATAATTCTAGTTATAAAACCATTTGAATATAGCTCTTCATGCAAAGTTATTATTACACTCCTTCTCATATCACTCAGATTTCTAGATGTGGCTGGTGTAGCGATTGACACTGAAGCATACTAATGTTTGAATATAACTCGCACATTCGATGAGGAAGTCTTCTGGAAGGAAACGATGCATATTTCCTTGTATTTTCTACCCCTAATCCCGCCTAAGAAAAGATAATATTTTTAAAAATATCCGAAATAAGTTTTCAGATATTGCTGTGATAATATATGCGTCAAATACCTGTCAATACACAAGGTATATATATATATATATATATATAACTTGTGTATATTTGAAATTTCTATTTTACAGTATTTTGGAATTAAAATTTCACGTCTGAAAACTGCACATCAGTTCTTATTTTATATACATTAAACATTTTTAATAATTAGCGCTAAACGCCTCCTTACTGTCGAGGTAAATAAATATAGGAGAGAACTGTGAACAAAGAACATGAAACAAGTTGATCAATGCCTTCCAGAGGAATCATCCTGGCATTAATCTGCAAAGGTTTTGAGAAAACATGGAAAAAACGAAATTTGATAGCCGACAGGAATTTGAACCGGCGCAATAATACTTCTCACTTTGGGAGCCACCATGGCATTTTCTACAAGCAAGAATGGTCTTGGAAAAAGACTGCTGTCAGTCTTACAGTTAATGACGTTGGCTAATTCCATATGCAGTGGAGCTTTTAAAATTCTTATGCCTGCATTCTGAAGGAAAAGGATGATTGCTTTTCAAACTGGAATACGCTGGATATGTAAAAGTAAAATGATGTTATCTTCGATAAACTAATTGAAACGTTACATATGTGGTTATAAAAGGGTGTATTATGGTTGTTTCCGGGTTCGTGAGAAACGATGTGATTAAGATCTGGCATCTTTAGTTGATCTAATATTTTTTCGTCTACTACTAGGCTGCAAAAATAGATATATTAAAATGATTCATGGCCGAGTCAGTCTATAATTATTGTTCCTATATATCTATATGTTACGGTCAATTAAAAAATCTGAGCGTAGTGGACGAGCGATAATGTTCTGGCCTGGCATTCGAGAGGATGCGGGTTCAAATCCGCTTCTGGCCATCCAGATTTGGATTTTCTACAGTTTTTCCAAATCACTGTAAGCGAACGTCGGTATAGTTCACCAAAAAGTCCATATTCCCGTCTCCCATGACCTCAAAGTCGAGATGTCAAGCTGGAAACAAATTTAAAAAAGTTCAGAAAGTTCCTCGAGGATATACGGTTCTAAACCTGTATAATTCTTTCGTCTGTTATCTGTGTGAGCCTCAGGTAGCAATATAAGCAAGTTAGTTGAACGAGGATGAGGAAAATCTCATGCCTGAAATGTCTGATAATTTCCTTGTTCTGTGGGCCTACGGAATTGTCTTCCGTGTTGGCAAACCACGACCGCAGACACATTCACAAATTCCTTCGCAAGAGTCCCGACCAAGATACTTAAGCAGGCGCTAGCAGTGTAGGGGCTAGAACACTGTCATCGCATTGTAAAGGCCTCCTGCCATATCCCTTCCAAACCATTACCCTTTCGGATAGGAGCAATACACCCTCCACCACACACTTTTAGTGAATCGCGGAGTAATAATAATAAAGTAAGATCGTAATCTTTCACGGCGTTGTATATTAATAAATTTCTCTCGGGCTTCCAGCCGTGTTAAGATGTTACATTTTTGGGACGTTTCGAAGGCGTCCAACTCTGCCTTAATGATTGATATTTGGTTGAGAATGAAGGCAGAGTTGGACGCCTTCGAAACGTCCCACAAATGTAACATCTTAACACGGCTGGAAAGCCCGAGAGAAATTTATTAATAATAATAAAGGCCACTGATTCGAGTTCTTCTGCGCATATGGTTGCTTTTGAATGAGTGTAGTGTTCGTCTTGTGTTGACTTCACAATATAGTTCCACATTACCTCAACAAAGGCTGACACAATAGTCAGCAGGTTAAATGGTCTAAGGCACGGAAGGTCATAAAATATTTACATCAGCAGATGGAGGCATGACAATTTTCAATAACGTGCACACGTGCACTTCCAGTTTTTTTTTCTTCTTCTTCTTCTTTTAAATAGCTCCATTATCACGGAATATTGATTAAATAATTTTGTAATCAAATAGTGCAAGTAGAACATTACAAGACGCAATGAGGGTATGCTGAAGTTAAAATCCTCGAGAAATAATTTTCAGAAATTTATAATGACCTATACATATTAGTTCAATGTTATTTTTCAACAATTTCATCGGTCTTCTAATTATGATGAAGTAACTTTAATATGTTATATGAAGTTGTTTCTGTTACTTTCGGCAAATGACTGTCACTGTATTTGTAGGTGCTTGTAATTCGAAAATGGGCATATTTCGTGTACGGATGGTCATATTCACAAATTTTATTAGAGGTAATTCTACTGAACAAGTGTTCTTCACTTCCTCAGAGCCACTGGTAAACAAACACTTCCTCGAAACGTTTGTCAGACGGTTACTTCCTCCTTGTGTCTGAACTGAGCCAGCAGGAAGATCTTCTTCTTACGAAACAACCACGCATAATGTTAGAGAGATTAAATCCTATACACTCAACTGAAATTAAATACCCCTCCCGTGTGCACTAAAGAGCTTCATTACAGTACACCTACTTTCCAAATTTTTTATCCTAATACGTGTTTAGAACTCAGCCATGTTACTAGTTGGCACCAAACAAGGAATATTTTTTTGTGAGATGAGGTGGACCAGCGAGATATTTTTGAAGGAGGTCACTTGCCTTTTGGTTCAATAAAAATGTCTTTAAATTTTTAATGGCATTCCTCCCGATAGCCATTCATCCAGCTAAACCGTTTTGTGTGTTTATCCTGTGTACTGATGTATTTCCAAATGCTTTTTGCTCATACAATTGAAAGACGATACAAGACATACCACAATACCGATTAATCGAAATCACTCCGTGAGTGCTGGGATGATTCTCTGGTATGGCCAAGGCTGAATTCCTTCCCGAAACATGCCCCAAGTCCTTTTCTCTGTATAATGATTTCCACGTCGACTAGCCCTAATACAACACCGAACTAGAGACTCTCCACATGTGGAAATAGCACTCTAGTCCCTTCGCTACCATGTTCGGCCGTCGAATAAGATAAACCCAACAAGGAAAAGGTCTAAAACACACCACAGAGATGTAATTATTTTTATTTGAGCAATTATGTTTTGCTTCTAGCTTTACATCTAATCGAGGCCATTAGAGGCAGGAAAGGACTGGGGACAAGTAATGGGGAGGAATTCGTCCATGGCCTTTTGAAGGAACAATCCCGGCATTCGCCTGGAGTGATTTGGGGAAACCATCTAAAACGTGTACCTGAATGGCTAGATGGGTATTTGAACCCACGACCTCCCGAAAGCCGGATACCACATACCCACCACGTTATTTTTTTTTTTTTTTTCTTTTTGTCTTCGTCATATTTTTGGCGGCAATGTGATATGAATCCTGATAGTATTGGAAACTAGGATCGGGTAAGAATTTCAGCCACCGCTTTTTGAAGGAACTTTTCTGGAGTTCAGTTGTAGAGATTTACGAAAATCATGGAATACTGATACTGGATCCCCGACGGGGTTTGAATTCGCGTCCTCCCGAATGCCAGGCAGCAGTGTTACCTATAACCCATCGGGCTTGGACGGCAGGAAATAAAGCTTGACAGAAAATTTTATAGAAGTATCAGTGTTAGTTAGAAACAAAGAGAGAGATGATAGTTTTACTACTTTCATCTTCCTGATTTAAAATGTGGAACCGCAAATTCACATTGCAGACGGATTTTTTTATTTATTTACTGTTCTTAATGATTATTATTACTACTAAAACTGTTGCTACTGCGTTCAAGTTTAGCTTACCTTCTAAATATGGTATGATGAAAACAAAATTAAGGTGTTAATATTCCGCACCATTTAATTTTCTGGGAATAGTTTATTTATATTTCGTGACTTAGTTTACCATTAGAGTTCTTTCGTGAATGCTCTTTCTACTTACCCCCTTTGTGTGTATTTGTCACACGCACAGTTCTATAACGCTGCAGCGTTAGAAAGTGTAACTAAGTCCATTCAAACTCTCTTATAGGTTTTCCGTGCGTAATTTAGCGATTCTTTTCTGTATTCGCCATATAATTGCCTTTGCTAGCGAATTGTTAACTGTTTATTCGAGGGAAAAAAAAATGCAACGGTTATCAAAATTACGATTAAAGTGTTACCATCTCTCTATAATTAATCAATTTGGTTATTTAAATAATTATTATGACTAAAATGGTGATATTCGTGATTATTTTTACTGAAGAACTCCGAACTTTCCCTCTGAGCATCTGCGAGTTTCTTGCTGCGCGGGTTCATTTTTTTAGTCTTGGGTAAAGTGCTGGGTATAAGAGGTCTATTTTATCATGAATTTAGTGTACCACCTACCAGTTATGCTGTCCCATGTGATATTCGTGTCTAGAACGATGCATAATCGAAAGGCGAGGGGTCTCTCGAATTCTGTCCCCGACTGTACATGCAAGTAGGATAAGTTTTTTTATTGCAGAAATGTATGCAGTTGTAAATATAAGTACACTGAAATGTGTAAACATGTATTGTAACACCGAAGTGATAACATCATGTGCTGTTTTACATACATTTTTTTTTCTTTTTGCCGTATTGTTAGCTCCAGCACAGATGTTCAGTCACCTTATGAAACTTCACTCAGGTTATAAATACACTTATTTACACCATAGTACAGTGATAAGAAGAGTTGTATATATTTTTGCTTCACACTTAAAGAATAAAGGCTCTCACAGGCGAGACTTGCAGTCGATGTCTAAAGATGTCATCAGCACTGTGGTAGACAATCAGCTTGACGTCTCGAGATGTGAACCACAGTGAAAGGGTTAAGAAGGGAATTAAACATATTTGAAGAGTAATTACATCAAAAAAGTAATTCACTATTAGAGACTATATTGTAAAATATATATAACGTTAATCAGATCTTTAAAGAGCGACTTTTCATTTCTTTTGAGGCTACAAATAGCTCCTATCTGGACTCATCGAAGTAATGCAAAACAATGCATCAAGGAAATCAGAACTTTTACATCATATATGTAAAATCTTAGAAGTAGGAGTGCCAAAGCTGCCTTAAACAAATATAATTGCAGTGTACGAAAAAAACTACGGCGATGTAAATTAAGAAAATCATATTTTTAGCAATTAAACAAAAACAAACAAAACAATGCCCAGCCTCTTACATTGGACTGTTTTTGGGGAAAGTATGAGAATTCTGGAAATTGAGGTTTACCAATGAAAAGAGATGGCAGTGATATTAAAATTTAAATTTCCGTCATCTGTCACATTATTTAATTTCCAATTGACTGCAGTTTTAAATTACCATGCAAAACTATATGCTGCTCAATATTGCATGCAACTTGCAAATTGATGTGAAATAAATTGAAAGTGTTCCAGCAATAATTAAACTTCAAAATCTTGTAATTTAAATTCACTAAAATGATTTCTATTATCTGCTGTCTTCAATAAACTAATGAAACAAGATGAAGACTTACTTTCCTTTGTAATTTCAGCATCCCAACTGCTTTCCACTCTCTGAAATTCATGTTCAAATTTCTAAGCATTTGTAATACATTTTACAATACAACATGTTCGTATAAGTCCCACAGCTCAACTATGGACTACAGCATTTAAAGACAATGTTATAAGTGCCAAAAATATTACTTAATGAAACTGCTCTTTCGTTACCAGTAAGAGATGATTTTTTTTTTCAATATGGTTAAGTTTATTGTTATATTAAGGGGAGTCGAATACATAATTTGTGTTTAAGTTAATAAAATAAATTTATATTTAAAAAAATAACTGTACTGTCAGAAAATGAGTTTCAATTAATTAAACAAACATCTGATGCATTTTTATTATCAAATGCATACTAAGAGGTTTATTGTTACAAGAATACAGAGAGAATAAATTTTATATTAAAAAAAAAAAGATTATAGATATATTGCTTTAGTATAATCATCCACATGAAGGCCACAAATTCCTTTCAGTTCTCCCATAAAGAACTTTTACAAATCAAACATACTATCTCCATATACAGACTCTTTATCCTTATAAATAGATATATATATATGAGAAACCTCCTTCCAAAAATCCTCCCCAATCCACCCAGAACTTGCATCAGCAGACCTCCAAACCTCAACTAACGTTTGGTCCATAAACATAGGGCCCCCCCAGCCTGCAAGGCAGCCCTACAGATCATTTCCTTGCAACAGATCGCGGTGCAAATTATGCAGTATGCACCTGCCTTCCACCACCTTTACCAACCCCGTAACTGAGGAAACCTTCCCCCTCATAGGGCTTGCCACGTGTGTATCGTCCCTGCAACCAATACCCAGCCTCCTACATTGGTCTAACAACAAATACACTAGCCATCAGAATGAATGGACACAGACAATCAGTTTTCACCCAGAACCCTGATCACCCTGTATCTTATCATGCCACCACTCATGGCACCAACAATCTTAACACTTTTTCACACATTTCTCAGTTTTTTGCACATACATCCATTACTTAATGAACAATTTAGGACCATCAGCTGACGTCTACAGTGCTTCCGCGACAGGTACCTACGGACAGGTTTAGTATCTGTTTTCTAGCTTATGTCTCTATACCCCCCACCAGGGCCAGCGTTTCATGTCAATCCCGGGTGGGTAGTTAGGCATAGAGGAGGTCGGGGGGGGGGGGGGGGGGGGGCGGGGGAGGGTTGCCTGAAAATGTTATCTTACCAAAAAAAAAAAAAGTAATAATAATGATGATCATACAAAAAGATCGATAGGGGTAGAAACTACAAAATGAATTTTTTTAAAAAAAAAGTCATATAATTTATTAAATATATTTTAATTGTGTACAATTTTTTTTAAAATATTTACTGTTACTCAGTACGACTAGTTGCGCAATGCAAAAACTGTACTGCACTTTGCTTTTTTTTTAAATAAACTGATTCAACTATATTTGCAAATCAAGTTTGTCTGTGAGTTTATAAATGTAATATTTCCATATTACTGAGTCAATCTTGCAATATTGTCGATCTTAAGTAAAACCGAAAAACTTCATTCACTGGAACAGGACGAGCCAGAAATCGTGACGAGTAGCCGGACGAATCGCACAAACTGTGCTATGAGTCCTCTTGTACATTTGTACTTCTGTAAATAATTTATAACCCCTCTTAAATTTTTTGTCTGCTTCTCAAAATTTGCAAAAATATGTCTCTATCGCTCAGCAATCTTTCTCGCTTGGTGTCATGGTTATGAAAATTTATAATCGTTTCAACGTGTGCGGGCTGTCCCAAAGCGGATCATTCTTACAATGTGAAGAAGTGGGTGGAATCGACTCTTTAACATGAGAACTTGATCATAAATCTTTAAGATTTTCGGAAAATCTTGAGTATGTTTAATTCGGAATTTTTCACTCTTACCTTGCTAGAGGCGCTTGGGAATTTTACGCTGATTTGAGATTTTTGGTTCGTTGATCTCATCGTTATTATCTGACCTAGACACTTTTTCGCCGAATTTCTTTGAATTTTTAGTATGGAACGAAGTGCAAAATATCGGTGATTGGTTCCATGTCATTATTCGATTCTGTAATACACGGATTTGATTTATGTAGATCTGTTAAATATTCTTTAACGAGTACGCCAATACAACTGTTGATGTTATTTATTTTCGGACGCATTTCGCCTCTCGTCGTGATATCGTTAAGCGTACACGTTTTTCTGTAATATGTTATGAGATTTTAACTTTTCTACAGAACAGTTTTTGTTTTTTAGATATGATACTAATTACATAGTAAATCATAATGCGATTCGCACATGTAAGATTAGTATCACATGTAAGCAAAAACCAGTATGTATAAAAGTTAAAAACTGATAACCTATTACACAGAAAAGTGTACCTTGAAGATACGTCGAAGAGACGAAATGCGTCCGAAAATAAATAACATCAATAACAGTTGCATTGCCGTACTCGTTGTATGATATTTTTTATTTTAACAAACAGCTGCAGAAGACGTACAGTTATCATGTATGTAGATCTCCATTCAAAATTGGGAGGGAATGAGAAATTTCTATCATTGTTAAGAGATTCCATATGGGGTATAATCCAGAAGTCTCAACAGCAACAGCGCTTTCTACTTTTCTGGCTACAGAATGATCATATAAAAATTCAATTAGCTGCCTATAATTTTCTATTACTGATTTCAGAGATTCTTGTTATGCATGTGTAAAAAATTAATAATTACGTTTAAAAGTACAAAATCCTTATTTAAAAAATTATATTAAGCTTGTAATCTCTGTAATTCGTTGTAGGACAATAGGTTGCAAGAAAACGCAAATCATCGTTAGTTCGTTTTTCTATTCCCATTTGCTGTTGCTTTAACTGTCAAAGTCATTTCGGCAAGTCTCGCAGAAAGTTTACCAAATATTTTACTGTTCCAATGAATTTTATCATTACTATAATTCTATTTTGTACTACGATATTGAAAGTGTGAGTATTATAATGCACAAATAACGCTCCAGGCTCTTCTTTGCGTATTCGTGACTGTAATAACGTTATTTTTGCAGTAACATCGGAAGCTCCATCATAGCATCAGGATTTTGAGAGTGGCAAATTGTGCTTAGCGAAAATGTAAAGGTCCAGATCAAATACGGTTTCTGCCTTGGTGTTCACAGTTGAAAATAAATCAATAAAATATTCATTTTCAATGAAATCGTCAAAGAAGATTCTCAAGTAAACGAACACTTGCTCAGTTTTGCAACTATCGGAAGTGTCGTCTAGTAAAATAGGAAAAAAAAAAAAACAGGTGGTCTTATTTGTTCCATCAAATCAAGAAGTTTAGTGTGTCAATCATGAAAAAAAATTTGTGAGCATCTCTCAGCAGTCATGATTTCAGTTCAGTCACATCTTCAGCTAGACCCTTTAAAAGAATACAAAAAATTTGAATTTTCATTCTTGTTGGCTCCTCTTACAGACCCTCCGCCCACCGCAACGGAATACGATCGACGGGACCATCTTGTTCTTAATTTTGCCGGAGACCTATTCCCAGGAGATGTAATTGGGAAAAAAAAAAAAAAAAAAAACAGAACAGAATGAGGTTGACGCCACGGAGAAGCGTCAACAGAATTGGAAATAACCTGCTGCAATTTTTTATTCAATAGAAGAAATCATATTTCGCATTGCTTCAAAAAAATACTTTTTAGGTTTTTGGAAATGGGTTTGGAAATATGAAATTCAATGTGTAACTTGCCTAAGTTTGTAAAATTGTACCCTACCAAAAATGTGTGTACCACAAATTTATAGGTCTTGCCCGACTGGCTGACTGTAGAAAAAATATCAAATTGGGGATACAAAAACTGCCATTCCGTCTCTCTCTAACAGCACATGGTGGTGACTGCATTCTCTATCTTGAAACGATAAGCAGTCTATTCTATATGGTATGAGTCTATGCTCAGGTGGTGTGCTCACTCTTTTCCTGCCAGTTTGTTTCCTCTATGCACGGTCGATCGTTCTCAAATTTCGCGTGGGTAAAATACCCACCCGGAATTGCCCAGGTGGGTACTTCTACCCACCATACCCACATTATCCGCCGGGCCTGCCCCCCACCCTCACTCGCCGCCATGTTGTTTTTCCCTCCCACCATGAGCTACCAGCCTGGTGTGCATACTCAGTTGGCTGCCAGCCTCCAACATGCAGCCATCCCACTACTACTGAAGAAGAGCCATAGGCTTGAAATTTTAGTCTATGTGTGTACGTGTTTTTTATGTGCGCCTATCGTGCTCTCAAGAGGATGGCCAAGTAACATGAGGAGAAAAAAAAATCAGATTCAAAGCAACAATATCCAATTAGAACCAGATTTTTCGGAGCTGGACTATAAACAGATGGCTGGGGATAGCTTCATCCAACATTCCATGTATAGGAATTAAACAGTGTCAGTCAGTGATTTGATTTGTGTGCGAGATAGACGGTAAACACACAAATTAGTGAGCAGTCATATGGTGTTGTGACAAAGGCAGATTTTGACCACATAGAAAGGATTGGTGGGAAATTTGAAAGATAAGGATAAATTTGTTACCTAAATTTTCTGTGGAATTTATGAAGGCTGAAGGTAGAACGAATGGTGTACAAATGTGTGTTTGTTTTTCCTCAAAGATAATCTGCATCTTGTATAGAGGATCGCAGTCTACATAGTTATGACCTATATTGTGTATCATTTCTAATAGTAAAGCAAATTTTTTTTTATTATGAACATTGAATTCAGTGGTCTTACAACATTTTATGTACGATAATTTTGCAACAGTTTCTATTACTACTTGCAGTTTTGAACTTTTGTATAATTTAAATGTTAAAGGACTAAATTAGAAGATACTTTCAAACTAATGAGCCTTCAAGTTTAAACTAAATACACTATCATGGTCAGAGATTGCAAAGAACAATATTCAAATAAAATAACATCACCAGAATACATTTTATTGCAATGATGGTCAATCCAGTTTAACTTCTGGTCTCTTAGTCTTTCCACCAGCAATTTCTTTTTACATCTTCATTTATTACTTTGTCCCTTCTCATTTTCTGTAAAGCTGATTCCAAAACTTAATTTTGCAGGCCTGTAATTTACTTACTTCCATTTTAACCAGCACTCTACTCTTTAAACTGCATGTTCTGATTGAGATGGGATATTAGTGGTATATTGTCAGTTTAGCTATTAAAGGAACTTTTTGATCTCAAATTAAATTACACATGTTGAAGAAATCAGAGCCTATAGTTACTCTGTTCTTCACTTCTAGGTTTGTGCTTCCTTCACTTAATACAATGCTATCAATCTACACAAAGCTTTCCACTGTCTTACGTTTGCCAACAATCAACTCCTCAAGTCTGGTGTTACAGCATTCCATATTTCTCCATAACTCCTGCTCTGACACTGCCCAAAACTGTAAATCTTATACATATATAAAAATAGACGTGTTTTTTCCTATATTTCACTTTTCAGCCACCACTACCTAACACAGATCACTGATGTTTGTGGGTGGAAGTAGCATGGAGTTTCCTATCGTGCACAACGTTGGCCGAATGCCGATAGCTGTGGGGATGTGGGAGATATAATGATTAAAGTTGGTCAGTGCAGCGCGTTTTCATATTTCGACCAAAAATTCGTATCTCCGTATACTTCTCTTTCCTGCCACAACTACATAACTTAGACCTTTGCTGTTTGTGTGTGGTAGTAGAATCGTCTTTCCTGTCGTGCACTATGGTTGTTAGAAGTCGGTAGCTATGGGGGTGCGGGAGATATGGGGGTTGAAAGTGATCGATCTGTGGCAATTTCATACTTCTGCCAAAGACAAAAGTGTCATGGTGTATCACTTTTCAGCGAAAACTATAAACCACAGATAACTGGCGTGTGTGTGTAGTAGTAGCACAGAGTAACCTTTCGATCACAACAGCGGCCGAATTTCGGAAACTGTAGTACTGTGGTAGATATGGTGGTTGTAAGTGGCCGACCAAGGATATTTTCGTATTTCGACAGTCTCCGCATATGTCACTTTTCTGCCACAACTACAAAGCATAGAGCATTGGTGTTTGTGTTTGGTAGTAGAATCGTATCACATGTATTGCACTATGGTTGTTAGATGTCGGTAGCTATGGGGGTGTGGGAGATATGGGGGTTGAAAGTGATCGACCTGTGGCAATTTCATACTTCTGTCAAAGACAAAAGTGTCATGGTGTATCACTTTTCAGCAAAAACTATAAACCACAGATAACTGGCGTTTGTGTGTAGTAGTAGCACAGAGTCACCTTTCGATCACAACAGCGGCCGAATTTCGGAAACTGTGGTACTGTGGTAGATATGGTGGTTGTAAGTGGCCGACCAAGGATATTTTCGTATTTCGACTGTCTCCGCATATGTCACTTTTCTGCCACAACTACATAGCATAGAGCATTGGTGTTTGTGTTTGGTAGTAGAATCGTATCTCATGTATTGCACTATGGTTGTTAGATGTCAGTAACTAGGGGGGTGTGGGAGATATGGGGGTTGAAAGTGATCGATCTGTGGCAATTTCATACTTCTGCCAAAGACAAAAGTGTCATGGTGTATCACTTTTCAGCGAAAACTATAAACCACAGATAACTGGCGTTTGTGTGTAGTAGTAGCACAGAGTCACCTTTCGATCACAACAGCGGCCGAATTTCGGAAACTGTGGTACTGTGGTAGATATGGTGGTTGTAAGTGGCCGACCAAGGATATTTTCGTATTTCGACTGTCTCCGCATATGTCACTTTTCTGCCACAACTACATAGCATAGAGCATTGGTGTGTGTGTTTGGTAGTAGAATCGTATCTCTTGTATTGCACTATGGTTGTTAGATGTCGGTAGCTATGGGGGTGTGGGAGATATGGGGGTTGAAAGTGATCGATCTGTGGCAATTTCATACTTCTGCCAAAGACAAAAGTGTCATGGTGTATCACTTTTCAGCGAAAACTATAAACCACAGATAACTGGCGTTTGTGTGTAGTAGTAGCACAGAGTCACCTTTCGATCACAACAGCGGCCGAATTTCGGAAACTGTAGTACTGTGGTAGATATGGTGGTTGTAAGTGGCCGACCAAGGATATTTTTGTATTTCGACTGTCTCCGCATATGTCACTTTTCTGCCACAACTACATAGCATAGAGCATTGGTGTTTGTGTTTGGTAGTAGAATCGTATCTCATGTATTGCACTATGGTTGTTAGATGTCGGTAGCTATGGGGGTGTGGGAGATATGGGGATTGAAAGTGATCGAGCTGTGGCAATTTCATACTTCTGCCAAAGACAAAAGTGTCATGGTATATCACTTTTCAGCGAAAACTATAAACCACAGATAACTGGCGTTTGTGTGTAGTAGTAGCACAGAGTCACCTTTCGATCACAACAGCGGCCGAATTTCGGAAACTGTAGTACTGTGGTAGATATGGTGGTTGTAAGTGGCCGACCAAGGATATTTTCGTATTTCGACTGTCTCCGCATATGTCACTTTTCTGCCACAACTACAAAGCATAGAGCATAGGTGTTTGTGTTTGGTAGTAGAATCGTATCTCATGTATTGCACTATGGTTGTTAGATGTCGGTAGCTATGGAGGTGTGGGAGATATGGGGGTTGAAAGTGATCGAGCTGTGGCAATTTCATACTTCTGCCAATGACAAAAGTGTCATGGTGTATCACTTTTCAGCGAAAACTATAAACCACAGATAACTGGCGTTTGTGTGTAGTAGTATCACAGAGTCACCTTTCGATCACAACAGCGGCCGAATTTCGGAAACTGTAGTACTGTGGTAGATATGGTGGTTGTAAGTGGCCGACCAAGGATATTTTCGTATTTCGACTGTCTCCGCATATGTCACTTTTCTGCCACAACTACATAGCATAGAGCATTGGTGTTTGTGTTTGGTAGTAGAATCGTATCTCATGTATTGCACTATGGTTGTTAGATGTCGGTAGCTATGGGGGTGTGGGAGATATGGGGGTTGAAAGTGATCGAGCTGTGGCAATTTCATACTTCTGCCAAAGACAAAAGTGTCATGGTGTATCACTTTTCAGCGAAAACTATAAACCACAGATAACTGGCGTTTGTGTGTAGTAGTTGCACAGAGTCACCTTTCGATCACAACAGCGGCCGAATTTCGGAAACTGTGGTACTGTGGTAGATATGGTGGTTGTATTTGGCCGACCAAGGATATTTTCGTATTTCGACTGTCTCCGCATATGTCACTTTTCTGCCACAACTACATAGCATAGAGCATTGGTGTTTGTGTTTGGTAGTAGAATCGTATCTCATGTAGTGCACTATGGTTGTTAGATGTCGGTAGCTTTGGGGGTGTGGGAGAAATGGGGGTTGAAAGTGGTCGACCTGTGGCAATTTCATACTTCTGTCAAAGACAAAAGTGTCATGGTGTATCACTTTTCAGCGAAATCTATAGATCACAGATAACTGGCGCTTGTGTGTAGTAGTAGCACAGAGTCACCATTCGATCACAACAGCGGCCGAATTTCGGAAACTGTGGTACTGTGGTAGATATGGTGGTTGTAAGTGGCCGACCAAGGATATTTTCGTATTTCGACGAAAGGCATGTGTCTCCGCAGATTTCACTTTTCTGCCACGACTACATAGCATAGAGCATTGGTGTTTATGTTTGGTAGCATAATCGTGTCTGTTGTCGTGCACTATTGTTGTTAGATATCTGTAGCTATGGGGGTGTGGAAGATATGGGGGGATGAAAATGGTCGACCTGCGGCAATTTCATATTTCTGCCAAAGACGCATGTGTCACGGTGTATCACTTTTAAGTGAAAACTATCAATCGCAGATCACTGGCGTTTGTGTGTGGTAGTAACACAGAGTGTTCCATCGATCACAACGTTGGCCGAAATTCGGTAACTGTGGTAGTGTGTGAGATACGGTGTTTGAAATTGGTCGATCATGAATATTTTCGTAAGTCATCCAAAGACATGTGTGTCCGTATATTTTACTTTGCTGCCTGAACTACATAGCGCTGAAGACTGGTATTTGTGTGTGGTAATAGTATCGAGTTTCCCATCGTGCACTATGGTGGTTAGATGTCTATAGCTGTCAATTTCAATTCTTTACAATCACGAACGAAGTCGTGGGTACCAGCTAGTGAAAGAATATTGCAGTTTCATGTTCTGACAATATAATTTCCATTCCAATCAACTCCATGATTGTACCGAGAATAATTAATTCTTTATTATCAGTGCTTCTGTGACTTTCAGATACGACAGAAAATGGCAAATATATTAATTTTAAATAAGGAATCCTAATCTGGAAACATGCGTGTCTTAGCCAAAGCCATTTTTCATAGGTTGTAGATTATATTTTATAAGGGAAGGCAACTCAACCAACAAATACGTGTTTAACATGATGGAGCATTAGCTCACTTTCACATGGTACTTGTGAACAAATTAGTCAGATGTTTCCTAAAAAGTGGTTAAGAAATGGAGACCTTGTTTCATGGCCAACTGATTCACATAGATCTGATGCCAATAGGGTATTTGACTACTTCTTGAAAATGGTTTTAGATTGTTTATTGGTACACCTTTTCACTGAGTGAAGAGAATTTTTGATGAAAGTGTGTAAAATTTAAAGAATTTAAAAACCTGCCAAAACACTCCTTTGCTGCATGGCGCGTGCAACGACAGTCGTGACGTCACACGTCTGTAAAAACTGCGGCTGCAAATGGAGTGTTTACTATTACTCAAGTTTCAACTATTTTTATTGTGTGTTGCTGGTTATTTCTTGTTATTAATTAATGTTCATTTTGAATATAAAATCAAAAACAATTTGTAAAAGCCTACAGCAGAAAAATATTTAAAATAGACACCTTATTTGTGAGGTTAGTTATAGAAACAACCACCGAGTTTTATTTTGTGGAGCTTAAAAATGTAACAACTTCAATTTGGTATTGCGACATACTTACTTACTTATATTAGGTACAATAATAACCAACCAGTTGCTTAAATTTTTGATTTATTAATGTTAACTGCAGTTTCGACAAACATAAGCTTGTCTTCTTCTGAAGTACCTGGACAAAAATTCAGATAAATTCTTATTATAAATTATTAAATTAATATAATCAAATATAGAGCAACATTTGTCATTCCGGCAGTTCTATCATTACCGTGGCGCCACAATCTGATGATGAATTCTGGTATAACTTGACAAAACAAATAAAAAATAATGAATAAAATTTTTTGATATCTCGCTTTGTTTTCGAGATATAACATGTTAAAAATCAGTTATAGGTACAGTTCCTTGCACTTTTGGTGATTTTTCTTCTGGTCCAGGCCACATTTCAACTTAACAACCACCACTAGGGAGAAAATAAAACACCTTAGTGCATTTCCACCATGTAGATATAGTGGTTTTAGTGAAAAAAATTTTGGTCCAGGCCATATCTCACCCTAACCTCCTCATTTTTGAGATACAGTATCTCCAGAACTAAGCGAGATATCAAAAACGTTTATTCTCTATTTTCGATTTGTCTTGTCGATTTAAATACGAATTTATCATTAAATTTTGTTAAGGTGAAATTTTTCTTCTGGACCAGGCCACATTTCAACCTAACCATGTCATTTTCGAGAACTAAGCAAGATATAAAAAAATGTTATTCTTTACTTTCAATTTGTTTCGTCGAGTTACATAAGAATCCAGCATCAAATTGCAGTGCCACGGTATTGTAGAATCCCCGTCATTCGATCTACAAAAACAGTATACATACATTTAGGGGTTCATAGACGGATACAATATACCACTTCTGTCATTTTAGTGCGAACCTGCAGTATGTCAACAATTTCAAACAGGATTACTACTTGCATCATTACATCCACTGTCTGCATAGGGTGGGAGATTTTTGCCAACTGATTAAATGCTGCGAATAGCAACCCAAGTAAACATGGTATAAGTACCTTAGGGTGCAAAAATGGGGGGAGGGGAGGAATGTAGGAATATGGGTATAAGTTTGTATTATTAAACATGAACATTTAACATGATTGGAACATAGCAATGACCAATCAAATTAAAAACAACTGCACGTGAAGTAATCGCACAAATAACATTTAAGGTATTAAAATTAGACTAAAAGCTACTCTGAATACAAATAATTACAGAATATATAAGAATTCTGTGGAGAACCGGACATTATATTAATACCGCATTGTACCATTTCATTCGGTTAAAATTATTGGCCTAAAGGCTTCAAAAAATTGCCTGTTGGCAAGCTGGTATTGATCATTTAGCATGTTGCTGTCGTCTTTCATTTTCTAACCAGCAGCCATGTCTAATTAAATCAATTAAATATATACTAGGTGGTATAGCTACAAATTCTAGGACTTTATCTTTCGAAATATCCAATACCACAATTATAATTTCACAAACTGTTTCAGCTCGTTACATGTTTCCTTAGCATTTGTTGAGTGTTGAATATGCATTTGCTGTTCATCACACACAGCAAGTGTGATCTTTTACATTTTACAGTTGGATCTGCATTGCCGGTTGGTTCTTCTTCATCTAGTTTAACAACAGTCAATAAATCAAGTTCCATCATTACCATTTTAATTTGGTAACTCCACAATGCGTAATTTATGCCATTTAGCTTGGTTGTTGACATAGACCATTGATCTGACATGCTGAATTGATTTAACCATCTTCTAACTGTCATAACTTTTGCATTAAGAACCCTTAACTAACTTATTCGAATTGACACTACAACTGTTAATGATTGCACAATGAATTTTACAGTTTACACCGCTGTGCTGTAACTAGGCCCATAACAATTGTTATTATTAATTACATTTCAGTACTTAATCGTGAAGTGGTTTGGTGCACTAAATACATTGTAATGAATGTGTTATAACCAACAGCAATATTTTATTAACATTCACAAGCCTAAGTGTAATACAACATAGACAACATATACCAGAAAAGTTACATGAAATGCAAAGAATACACCAATCCCTGTGTATTGCACTAATAATTTCTACATGTATCCCCAGCAGCAGCTTCAAACTAAATAACTCCTAACTTCATTATAAGCGCAAGTAAACTATCTTACAGTTTTAGTTGTTAACGTCGAAAGTATGTCTGTATTACTTTTCTTCATGCGTTGTTCCTGCCTGGTGCCTCTGCTTTACGTGATTTCATAATTTATTGTGGAAAATAACTTTTATTCTCTCCAAACAAAGTTGCCTTTTCTTCTTTTTTTTTTTTTTTTTTTTTTTTTTTTTTTTTTTTTTTTTTGAAAGTATCTAACTATGAAAAGATGCATAAACCACAATTTGTCCTTAAAATACCTATTCAATTAATTAATTATTTCACATTTCCACCAACACCAGCAGAAGCTAAACACCGTTAAGATTTATATCAGACTTCATTCTAATATTGCTCGGTTCGTAAAAACTGAGGTTTATACATAATGGCTGGTGTTGGGGTAAATGTTTTACAAATAATGTTACATTACAATATCATTCTCCTTTTAAGTACATATATAAAATGTACATTTTTTTTTCTTCTTTTTAAATATTTACACATATGAAATTTCAACCTTTTGGAGACGTGTGTTTGGTGTCCTTTATACAAAATAGTTTGGTCTGATGAACCAAAGTATAGGTTTTGTTCCCTAACTTTGTGCCCATCATACCTTCTTTAGTATTTTCCCCCACCAAAAATTGCGTGGGGTGAGGAAGCGACTCTCAGATGCTCCTCCATGCCGCAAGCTTTTTTTATATTTCCAATTTTTTCTTAACATATCATTGTACAGGTTAAACATCATTTATAAAACAGACTGAGTGTATACTACTCTGGACTGAGCATGATGGTGTCACGGCTAGCGTTCTGGCCTCGCATTTGGGAGGACGGTGGTTCGAATCCCCGTCCGGGCATCCAGATTTGGGTTTTCCATGGTTTCCCAAATCACTCCAGGCAAATGCCAGGATGCTTCCTTTAAAAGTCCATGGCTGAATTCCTTCCCATTCCTTGCCTCCCATCCTTTCCCATCTCTAAAAGACCTCGCTGTTAGAAAGACGTTAAGCAGATAAAAATAATAATAATAATAATAATAAAAATACTAGTCCGACCCATAAGGATTTCTACATCAAAATTCTCGGTAAGTCCTATGGGTAACTACCAATTGACTGCAATTGCTGTATTAGTTTATCCTCTGTTTTCTGTATTTCCTCAAATCTATCAATGATTCTTTTATTATCAGTAAACACCTTTTTGTGTATGTATCCCAATTGTTGGTGTACAGTGCTACAACTGTGTTGCTACTGAACTAAGTCGGCATTGAATCTATTACATGTATCCCAAATGTCTCAAATATTTTTATGTATATCGATGTTGGTTTCTTCAATTATCGATATTCTTGTCTCTGCTGCATTCCTTCTCTCTGTATTTCTCCCTTAAATGTATTTAATTGTACATTCATCACCTTGAATCACTCTGTAATCAGTTTTTGAATTTCAACATTTGAGGCTGTTAATTGACTTTGTAGAGATTATGAAGTTTCTTCTATTTTATCAGTGATTGTGTTATGTAAAACCTGACTGGTAGCAGAACATCTCGACTCTTATGCTATGACTTCGTCATTCAAATTACGAATTTTCTCATGAATGTCTGTCTTCTATTGCCGAGTAAAAACCTACCGACTGTTTCTCAATTACGATAGATTGGTGTTCCAGTTTATTTGACTGTGCTTCTATTTGAGCCTTCAGTGATATAATTTCGAATGTTTTTTGATGAAGTTGATTTTTTAGTTCATACTTAAGATCGAGTTGTGATTTAAGTTTACTGAATTGGGATTTTATTTGTGACTTATTATCAATAGATTGTGATTCAATTTTTGAGTACAATTCTAATAGGAGCGATTTCACATCAAATTCACTCCTCAGTGGTTCAGCTAAAGTCTGTAAACTATTTTCACTCAACGGTGAGAATCCTAAAATGGGAGTTAATGTTGTTGTATATGTGTTGGGGTGCTACTCATCGTTAAAACATCTCCAGTCACTTCTGGTGACATGAAATTAGGTTCCGCCCCTAGAACTAGGCTGTTAAGAGCATTGCCTGCCACTTCACTACTAATATTATCATTCATGTTTATATATGAAGAAATAATATTTTCCTGTTTTACTGGTATTCTTTACACTAAATAGTTGCAAAGATTAATATGTATTTCCACATACGTAACTGTACCAACTTGATACACTTGTATCCGTGATTAAATATATTTTAAACTGTGATGAACATAAAATTTTTAACTTGGTACTATGTGGAAATATATATATATATGTTTATATGAAAACATGTCATTAAACCATTTATATATGTGTAGACCATTCCTAGCATAAACTCAACTATGAATGGAGTCCACAACACAACTTTGAAGTATAATGAACAAAGTAATATAAATCCATACTTATTAAGAGATACATGAACCTCAAGTGATTATAGTCATAAAGTCTTGTTTTACTTAAAAAGAGACAATAAGGTGTCTCCATGTGGTTACAGAGTGTACTGCAGAGATAGAGGACCAACTGGTGAAGTGGTATTCATAACGGTTAGCAAAGACTACTTAAGTTCACTGGTGAATATAAATCATGACCATGAGTTACTTGGGACAGATTTCTGTGGTGATAAAAAAGAAAAAACCCAGAGTGTTGGCTGCTTACAGTAGTGGAAGAATGAATGATGAAAGATGAGGCTTTTGGGGAGAAACTGAAATCATAGTCAGAGATCAGAAGTGAGAATAGTGGTTAGGAAATAAGATTAATAACACAAGGGAACAGAGATTTACAAATACCTTAGTAATGAAAGGAGGGTTTACACAAGTGGTAGAGTAAAACATAATGGGACCAAACATGTTGGATATCTTCCAAATAGAGTCCAACAACAACCTTATAGGATGTCAAGTAACTGTAGGAATAAATGGTCATAAAGCATTTCTGATGGATGTTAGACGATTTGGTAAACCAGTGGCCAAAATTAAAGGGAAAATGGGTACAATTATAAAAAGGCAGAGGTTTCAAAATTAAAGACTTATTTCAGGGAAAGTTTCAGGAAATGAAAGAATAGCACAAGTACATTGTAGTTGAGGGGGGAAGAGTTCAAGCAGAATGTGGCGAGACAGTATTAAGCCAGGTATATTATTTGTATAGCCTCTAGCGTCCTAGGTATCATATATGATACCTGCAGTCAAAAATTTGTAGGCTCGTTTGCTAACATCCGAAGCGAGAGCGCCTGGATGTATCACAAACTATACGCTCAACGCATTCTGTTGTCATTTTTTGGTACCTCTTCGCGCCACCGACATGTGACAGCAGCAGTTGTAAAGTGGCTGTTACAAAGGCGTGCACCATGTCGGGACGTAAGAAAGGTAAGTTTTATGTTCTGTTGCAATTTTACGGATTTAGAAGCATATTTATATTCACAAATGTTTCATTTATTATGTAAATAAATATCTTTACTCAGGAATAGTTCTTAGTCATCAAAATGTTCCAATATTCAGGAGGTATCACCAGTGATACCTCAGGACTCTGTTACTACAAATCACCCTTCTTTGTTTCATATGTTGTAGTGTCATATTGTTACTAAATATTCTTTTGTAAGCTTTTGTTATCCAGCATTAAATTACGATGTTTCCCTGCATGTAACTGTATTAGGCTTTTGTTTTATTTCGAGAATAGACGAAAATGTTTATAGTAATCACATTTTCCTGCTGTAGGCCTAACTGATGAAGAAATAGCGGATCTATTGGCGGTGGAGGACCCCAATATTTCAGAGTTGGAAATATCTGAAGAAGAAGAAGATGAGGTTGATATAGCTGTCAGACCACCAACACCTGCAGCTGATGAGTCATCATCTGATTCAGAGGACGATGAAGTGCCTTTGAGTGAGATGCAACACAGAGGTGCTAAATGGAGACACAAGACTGAGTAAGCAGTTGCTAAGGGCAAACAGGTGTCTTATTGAAGGTATAGTTGGCAAAACATTATTATATTTTACTTTTATTTCCAGGTTTAATTCTGAAGCACCAGAAACAACAACAGATGACATCCCAACTGTGAAGTCACCATTTCAGTATTTCACGCAGTATATTTCCCAAGAACTTTTTGATGATATGGCTTATTTTATGAATATACGCCATGTTCAACTTACTGGGAAATCTATGGATTGTAGTGGAGCGGAATTAAGAAAATTTTGGGGGTCAGTATGTTAATTTCATTACTGGGATTCCCTAGACTGAGAATGTGTTGGGAAAGGCGAACCCGTTATCCATTGATTGCAGACACTATTAGGAGGGATCGATTTTACTTGTTAAGAAATAACCTCAAATTGGTTGATGACAATGCTGTGTCAGAGGAAACCAAGCGAAGTGACAGTTATTGGAAGGTACGTCCACTTCTTGAAAGTGTAAGAAAAGCATGTCTAAATCATCCCCGACCAACTCATGTATGCATAGATGAGCAAATGATACCGTTCACATGTCAAGTAAGAACAAGGCAATATGTCAGGGGCAAACCTCACCCTGTTGGTTTGAAAA
>JARYHS010008075.1:131211072-131377551 GCA_031002005.1 Vandiemenella viatica | reverse complement strand
TTTTTGCTTTATTTGTGTCAATACTAATTGTGCATATGAGCCTCAACTGAATCAGTCTTAAAACTTGCCTTCAGGACTCTAGAGGATAGCTGAAGTCGCCACTATACATTGTTGTGAGCGGAGGTGCACGGGGCAAAAATGTAATTGTTGAGTGAGTCTGAGGCTAGCCGCCACGAGCGTCGGACTGAAGCTGGCTGCTGCAGGAGTCGGGTCAAGGTCACAGTGCGCCCTGTATAATTGTATAGTGAATCTAAAAGTATTAAAATGTTGTCCGTGGATCATGTTAGGGAAGTTGCTTCGTGACGAACGACAAGCTAGTAATAGTGAGAAGAGGTGACAGTGTGTAGACTCAATAGACAGAAGCGTGATCAGAACTTGCAATCGGAGGAAATGAAGTTTTGTATAGCCTTATCCACAGTCAAGATGAACAAGTATAATTGTTGGTGGTGGTTGGGATAGATGTATGTGCTTGGTAAATAAATCAGATGTTAACTTAAAAGCAACCTATGAATTGACTTAGTAGAAAATCGAACCTGCAAGCCTAAACAATCAAGCATATTACCAACCCCTCATGCATGCTTTGCTCACCACAGTGTAGGCAAGTATTTTAAATCGCTACAAGATAGTAAAGAAGGGTAAAGAAATATTTATTCCAAAACACGAAATAAAAACAGTACAGAACCTATGTACTATAATAGCGAGGTGAGGGGAAAAAATGGTTGACGAGAAGAAAACATAACAAAGAGACAGCAAAGCAGTAGGGAATACTTGAAACAACTAAATACAGAATTAATAACAGCAAAGAAGATGGATAAAAATGGGTTTATGAAGAATATTATTGGTACAGGGGTGACCACTGATGGATGAATCTAGAAGTTTAAAAATTGAGAGGAAAGGATGGTATTCAGACAATTACAGATAATGTTGGAGGAGATTGCTGAGGATTTGAAATAGGCAAAGATTTTAAGTAATTGGTTTTAGTGAGACTATTAGGTACTGTGATTAAGGAATGGGAGAGTGAAAATTGGAGAATGAGCCTATCTACACAATCAGAAATGAGCAGGCTAAGAAATTTGTAATGCATCCTGAGGATATCGTGAAGGAATTAAGAAAGTTGAAAAAGCATAAAAGGACTAGTGTAGATAATTTTGCCACGGATGTTATAAAGATAGCAGGATGTTACATTGTACCTTATTTTGAAACATTATTTAAATTGAGTCTGGTTACCTGCTGCTTATCAGAAGACTAGAAAAGTGCAACAGTAGTACTGACATACAGGAGGGATGAGAAATACGGTCAAAAACCACAGGCTGATCAGTTTGACATCAGTTGTAGGTAAATTAGTGGAGAATTTGTTATGCAACCACATCAGAAAAGTTTGTGAGGACTGTAACTGGTTTTGAAGTCACCACCATGACTTTAGGCAAAGCTATTCACGTGGATCTCAGTAGGCTATATAAATAAAAAAGGATAAAGAAAATGTCTCATCACTCACCAAAGTTGAAGGCTGCTAAGAGTGGAAAACATATGAGACAAACAAAAACATATACTGTATTTCAGTTTAAAACCTTATTAATGTGATATATATCATCTTAGTCTTTCCTGACTTACTGATAGATCACTTCTTAATAGTTCACTACCACCTACTCCTCCCTCACCCTGTCTTCTGTGGCCTAGCCAGTCATGTCGAAAGCTTTGGCATGTGCATACCTCCAGACCATGTGGCTCTTTGACTATCACAAGAATAAGATGTTAAACCGAAATATTGTTCGTCACATTTGTTTTTCACTCGTCACAGCCTTCAGTTTTTGTGAGTGATGAGACATTTTCCTTCACCTTTGTTATTTATTTTGGCTGAAGTTGTTTTCGTCTTCCTTAGCATCATTAGTAGGCTATATGCAAGATATTATTGATGAAATGGATAAGGGAGGCAAAATTGATAGTGTAACGCTAGAGCTTTCAAATGCTTTTGATAGGGTAAGCCATAAAATGGTGATAAATAAGGTAAAATCTATTGGGGTGTTTGACCATGGCCTTTTGAAAGAAGCATCCTGGCATTTGCCTGGAGTGATTTGTGGAAATCATGGAAAACCCAAATCCGGATGCCTGGATGGGGATTCGAACCCACGTCCTTCTGAATGTGAGTCCAGAGCATTAACCGCTCACCCACCATGCTCGGCAGAAATGTAATTGAAAACTGGAGTGCTGTAATGTAGCATTTTGGCACCATTGTTATTGGTCATTCTAATGAATGTTTGTGTTCATGCAATACTGTCAGAAGTTAGGTTGTTAGCAGATGACATAATGTAATATAACAAGAACAAAAGAGAAGAAAACTGATCAGCTGCAGGGTGATATGGACAGGATATCTAGCTAGATGGGTCAACATTGGATGAAGATAAATGCAAATAGATACGCAGATAAAAAACTTAAGATTGAAGTGGGGAATGAACTGCTTGTTGGATTCTTGAAAAGTACATATCTTGCTATAATGTTTAATAACAAACTTAACTGGGCAGGACACATTGGTTTGGTAGTAGAAAAATGTTTCAACTGTTGGAGAAGTTACAAAATATTGCTCAGACCTTTGCTTTAATATGGTATTGTAATATGGGATCCATATTTTAAGTATCAAATACAAGAGTTGGAGGAGGTACAAAGAAGGGCTGCTAGATTTGTCTCTGGAAATTATTGTAAAACACAATCAGTAACTGATATGATAAATGAACTGGAATGGGATTCATTGGAAGAAAGGAGTAGGGTGAAGAGAGACATTGGATTGTACAAGAAATATATTGGCGATAAGGTGTGGAAAGATATTGGTGAAAGAATTAGGAGTAGTAAATGGAAGAGAAAAGATGACCACAACTATGAACTGGCACTCAATTTGAGGCATAAGGGTACAGGAAGATTTTATTTTGTAGGTAAGGGAGTTAGGGATTGGAATAAATTACCAAGAGAAGTGAATAATTTACAAAAAATACTAAAAGAATTTAAATGGAAAAGAAAGGGGAAAAACACCCAACACTCACCAAAGTTGAAGGGAGGAGGGCAGCAGCAACACAAAACCCTCTGCACCCTCTGCCACCCACAGTAATTGTGAATTGCAGAGTATAGATGTAGATGTAGACAAAACAACACGCAAAAAAACCGGAAATATTGTTGATGTTTTTTTGTTTGTGTGTTGTTTTGTGTTGCTGCTGCCCTCCTCCCTTCAACTTTGGCGAGTGTTGGGTGTTTCCCCCCCCCCTTTCTTTTCCATGTAAATATTGCATCACAGCATTTCTTTCCTTTCATTGTTACCTATAAAAGAATTTACAGTTTAACTTAATTGCAGGCATAAGTGGGCTGGAAAAGGTAAAGGGGAGAGGGATGTGTGTTCAGGGAAATTGCCACTGGTGCAGGTGCTCCATTGCAATTGAAATTAAAAATAAATTGAACCCATATGATAGATCTCATACCTAAGCAGCACCTCCATCTCTAGGATTATCTACCAGGATACAACTATAGTCCATCACAGTGACTAAGGACTCGCGATGCTACGCATTCTTCAATGCCTTCCTCAGGCCACTCTCTACACTTTAACTAACATTTCTACCAACACTATCACTATATTCTTTGGTGACACCCATACAAAGTAATCCTACATCATTTGTTATTTTACCAAGCAATGCTCTGTCCAGTACTTCATTTTACTGATATTTATAGCTGATAAATATGAGTAATTAGATGTAGAGTTCTACAGAAACACAAGGAAAAATGAGCAAGAAGAGATTACAATAATTCCAATAAAGAAAATATATATTTTTAGAGTTCAGAAGATGGAATATGATGAAAAGTAGTGAATCTACGAATTTTCCTACCTGGGGCAAAAGCTTGAACTGCCCCCGCACTTAAATATACCAAGTGGCAACTGGGAGGAAATAAGATTTATAATACAAGGGCCCAATGAATTGAAAACCCATTATTGATGGATGCAGGGTTCAATAAAATGGTAGAACAAAAAATAAGGCTGCAGAACATGTTGGACAGCCAGTGGTGAAAACTGTAGAATCTACATTCAAAGACAAAGTGGTTATAATGGATATAAAAGATTTAGTAACTGGTGGCAAATTAAAGGAGATGGAAATCAAGAATTCCATTGTGTGGAAGAAATACAGTTGATACGCAGTGAGTGCAATGCAAGCAGATTTAAAAAATGGAGGAAGAAATATTTATTTTAAAATAAGAATTAAAGAGAATCACAGAACCTACAAAGCCTGTATAAATTTATAACTAGAGAACAAGTAAGTAAGCACAGCAACTAAATTCAAGATCAACAGAAGCATATAGAAAAGGAAGAATATTGTTGCTAGATAGGCTACATTGATTCATACAATTAGAAATATCTAAGCCTATTGTAGAAAATCGATGTGTAAAAGACTATTCAGGCAGTAAAGGATAAGGTGAGAACAATACTGTGGCACTGATCTTACCAAGCAATCTGACAAATAACCATACAGTGGTTACAAATAAGGTTAAGATCACTGTTATAAATTAGGATGCAATTTTCTGGGTAGAAGATTTCTGAAAGGGTAGGAGGCGAAGAGTCAACATAGGAATTATAGGCACTGGCAGGATCACTTTAAGGGAGTGCATCTTCACATTACATTTTCTACTCATTATATAACACTTATTATTTGTTAACTAATTAACTAATATGACCTAATTTATGACAGTGAATCCTTATAATTATAGGTAGGTATATAAAATTAGGCATTAATGTCATGTCAATTAAATTAATGTCAAATTCAAATCACATTAGTTTTAATTTGCATCTCTGGAATCCATCTTTGCTGGGTGTCTCGCGTACCATGCAATAGGGGGCGGAAGGATATTCACTCAGCCGTGCGGCTCACGATTTTCAAATGATTATACTGCATAGTAAGTTAGCCATTAGCCACAGCAGAAAAAGTCGCAAGACAAATGAGTGATCATACGTGTGATCCTTCATTCAATTTATGAAATACATGAAAAAAGCACAGGATTGATGTTTTGTAATCAGTCTGATGATTATGATACAACTCTTACTACCACATCCAGTCCTGTTTGTGTTTGTATCAAAATTTTAAATTAAAAATTTAAGACTAAAAATTACTTTGCTAACAGTACAATTATTTCAATTCGCATACATTCACTATTGTCCATTAGTCAACATTCAAATGCTGGAGATAGGCCTCTCCCAAGCCACACTATCTATCCTATTATCTGATTGATGTTACTAATATCAAATTAACAATGTGTATGTTGTACTTCAGTCATAATCAAAAGGCTTAAAGGATTCTTAAAAAAAAAAAAAGGAGTAAAGATTATGGTCATGGAATAGAACATAAAACACTTTTATAAATGGGAACAAAGTCATGGCTAACAGTTAGTAAGGTTAAGGCAGATCAAGAAGGTCCGCTGGCAGGTAGGGGTTTCGGTCGTATTTTTTTTTTAATATTCTTTGGACCGTTTTTTTCTCATGTAGACTTTGTCAGGGTACAAGGAGTATCTGTGACGGAGAGGTCACATGACAAAGTCGGAAGTCTTGAGTGGGACTCGGGAGTCAACACGCGCGTCTTGCCAGGGAAATAAGCGCACATGTTGTGTTCGGTGCTGAAGGAAAGTGAAGAATGTAAATTAATTGAGGAGACGAAGCATGCTTTGGCTATTTCGGTGTTAGTTGAAGAGACTGTAGGTAATAGTGGTAAAGATCAATTATCAATTAGTGTTGAGCTCTTTATGTGGCAATAAAAATAATAAAAATTCAATAATTTGTGAAGAATTCCTGGGATATGTGATCTTTTTTTGTTTTTGGATTTACACGCCCCTTAACGTTGATGTCATTAGAGGCAGGAAAGGACTGGGGGCAAGGAAGGGAAGGAATTCGGCCATACCTTTTCGAAGGAAGCATCCTGACATTCACCTGGCATGAATTGAGGAGACAATGAAAAACACAAATCTGTATGCTCGGATGGGATTCAAACCCATGTCCTCCCGAATTTGAGGCCAGAGTGTTACTGCTCGTCCACCATGCTCAGTGGATATGTGTTGCTACAAGAATTGAATGTGAAAGACAATTCAGAAACTATTGTTCACTTTCTAGAAGATTGCTCTTTTCGTTTAAATAAACTTGTTGGTCAAGGATACAACTGCTGTGCTGCAATGGCTGGTCACGTAGATGGTTTGCAGAAAATTGTTAATGACAGGTGTCCTACAGGCCTATTCTTCCACTGTTATAGCCATATAATTAATCTTGACATTAATGACCTGAACGTTGTTAGTGACATCGTACATTTTTTTTTAGATTTAATTCCAGTCAAATAGAATTACAAATAAACTCTCTTCTGTGAAACACATTGGACAACTACAAGAGTATAAGAAAATTTACTAAATTCTTTATACTATAGTACGAGTTTGAGAAAAACTTTCGCACAATGCATTTATCTCGATAACGAAAATCTAAGCAGCTCTACACTACTGGAAAAACTCCAACATACATTTTGATTCTATTAGTGAATGCTGCTTATTCTGCCAAACCAAAACTCATGTTCAACCTATTATAACAAATAAATATTGATATGAAGGCAAAACACAATAACATAACTAACTTAACATATGTGCTTCAGTCTCAGCGTCATACTGCCATGGAAGTAGCTCTTATTTTCAAAAAGTTTGTGAAGAACTGGATGTTGATTAAATGACCTTGAATAGTGGCAAGGCAGACCTAGAGACCAAATCTTCAGAATATCTCTTTTCATTTCATATTTACACTCAATCATTTGTTCTGAGAATATGATTTTCATCTACATAAAAAGCATTTTCTCTTTGCAAGGCAACTGCTTTAATTATTTCTCTTGCTCTATCAGTAATTCTACCATTCCATGTCCAGCCCACAGTTAATCCAATTTTGCAAGGTAATCCTCTTATTTTAATTTAATAGCACATTTTGGACTAAAACTAAAATGGCAAACAAAAGCTGGCATAAATAATCTGTCTCACATTAAACAATTCTTCTCCCATTTTTTCAATTTTAAAATATGTATTGGCAACAATGCATTGACCATGTACCATGGGAGTAATAGAGATAGGTTACAAAACTTTGGCAATGCCCCTGCTAAGGAATTGAGGGATGATAGAGGATCCACACTATATGTAACAAGGCATAAAATTTGATAGCAAACTCAATTTTGGAGGACACATTGGACAGTTGGTAGGGGAGAGATACCAGAATCCTTCATTTATTGGAAATGGTAATGAGCAGATATACCAGAGAAGTGAGGAAATTTGCTTACAAAACCTTGGTTAGACCATTGCTTGAGTATGTAGTAGTAGTATGGGAATAATATTATGGATATCAAGTAAATTAGATGTAGGGCATTCAAAAGATGATAGCTGGATTTCTTTGTGGAAATTACCGCAGAACGCAATGAGTAAATGATATAATTAAGAAACTGTGTTAGGAATCATTAGAAGACAGACAGTGAGTGAAGCGAATGCTGGAGTATATAAAGCATGTGTTGACATGTAGTATTTGGAAAGGAAGAGATGACCATGACCACAAACTGGAACTTAATGTCAATCATAATGAAGTGGGAAAATTTTCCTTTTTAGATAAAGGTATCAGGGACTGGAATAAACTGCCTATGGAAATACTGGACAATTTACCTCCAATACCCAAATAATTTAATTATAAAATTAAATTTGTGAAAGGGGAAAAAAAGGAAGGAAAAAAATTGATGTGAAAGATGATACTGGGAATATAGATAAATTGCAACTGGGGTGTGTGCACCATTGCCAGTAAATTACTTACACTTACCGGTATCAATTACTGCAGTTTGAGTGAGTGCAAAGGAGGTCATTTAGATTTGTGTGTGAAAACTACCACAGGATGCCTTCAGCAACTGAAATGATAAATGAGCTGGGATGCAAGTAACTGTAGTATAGATGACCGTTGAAGAAAATTGTGGGCCTGCATAAAGCATATACTGGTGATAAGATCTGGGTAAATGTTGAGGGAAGACTTACAAAAAAGAACCATGATGATAGATTAGCAATTAAATTCAGACAGAAGGGGGCAGGGGAACTTTCATTTGTAGGTAGGGTAGTCAGGGATTGGAACATGTTGCCTGGAAGAAGCGATGAAAAATAATCTCAGACTGCAAAGGAGATTAAATTAAAAAAATTTATAACAGTAGTAAGTAGGTATGTAGGGAAAATGTAACTGGGACAGGAGCCCCATATCAATTTATTATAATGATAATAACAGTCAAAGTATAACGATGAGCATCTGGTTCAGTAAGACAAATTGAACACTCATGCAGCGATAGTAGTGGAAATACCAGAGTAGAAGCTTCTCAGCGTAACTATAAATGTGTAATATAGGAAATTAAATTTGATTTTTAGGAATCTAGGAATGAAGGCTTTCATGCCATACAATTCCTAAGAAATCTTAATTGGTTTACTGAGAAGTTTTTATTGCATATTCGGCAATCATTTTCAGAGGATGGATGGCAAGATTTTCTTATCAACAAATATTATTACATCTTCCATGAAGCTCCTTAAAATAAGGGCTATCTCTTGTCCACGACTCATAAATATGTATTTCTAGACTCGCT
The DNA here is from genome assembly GCA_031002005.1 of Vandiemenella viatica. NCBI lineage: Eukaryota > Metazoa > Arthropoda > Insecta > Orthoptera > Morabidae > Vandiemenella > Vandiemenella viatica. The sequence goes on along the minus strand of JARYHS010008075.1, from coordinate 131,368,912 downwards.
GCATGATAGAGGACTTCAAATGTGCCACAGTAGTAATGGTTCATAAAGAGGGGTGCTCGATTTGTCTCTGGAAATTATTGCAGCACACAATCAGTAAGTGATATGGTAAAGGAACTGGAATGGGATTCATCGAAAGACAGGAGGAGGGCAAAGAGAGTCATGGGAGAGTACAAGGTATATATTTGTAATGAGACATGTAAAGATATTGATGGAAGAATTAGGAGAGGATCATGGAAATGAAAAGGTGACCATGGCCACAAACTGGCACTAGGTTCCAGGCATAAGGATGGGTAAGTGTGGTCAGGGATTGGAATAAATTACTAAGAGAGATGATGAATAATTTGCCAAAAATTCTGAAAGAATTTAAAATTGAAATTTGTAGAGAAAAGAAATGGGGAAAATGGGTGAGTAGGGAAATTGCCCCCAGAGTGAAATTAAATTAAACTACAATAAGACAGGATTGAGAAAATAACCCATCTCTTACCACACATGAAGGCAGGAGAGCCAAATGAGCACAAAACACATGAACACATTTTACAATATTTTGGTTATTTCCTACATTTCTTTTCCCCCAAATGCATGTCCTCCTTCCCAAAATCTTACCACTGCCTCCTGTTCTTTCTGCAGCATACCACCTAATCTCAACAATACTTAGGCCCACAAGCACTTACCATTTCCACAAGGAACTTTTCCCCTACAATAGACCCAGCTGCAAAACATATAACTTGAATCCAGCCAACACTACCTGTTCCAGTCCTATTATAGATGAATCCTTTCCTATTATCGGAAACACCACTTGAGCCACCGCTAATGTTATTTACCAACTTACTTGTCTTTACTGCACCCTTACATCAGTCTCACCACTTAACCACTCAACTACTGTCTTACAAGATGAATGGCCACAGGCTAAAAGTTTATACTGCCAACCCATACCAACCAAATGATCAGTTGTGATAATAACGACACAAGGTAAGAAGGTTCATCCACACTACTAAGTAAAACATGGAACTGCATTCATTTTACAGTTTATTTCATCGTTAAACATAATATGTAGGCACCACACATGATATAACAGTTCCATATTTTACTTAGTAGTGTGGATGAACCTTCTTTCTTTGTGTCGTTATTATCACAAGAGCAACTAAACATCCATACTATGTGTGAAGACAATAGTCACTTAGAAAAGTACAGGCACTAAGGCAATTGATAATGTGGTGATATTCTTTCATGCGATAGATTAATAAATCCTCAATGGCAAACTAGTTTTAATTATCACAGAATCACAATCTCTGATAATATTGCCGTTTGAAAATCATAGATTCAGTCACTTGCACATTAATACATACATAGTATCGTGATCAAATCTTGTCATTTTGGAATTACTTATATGTGACTGAAATATTGGCATTAGTAATACAGTGATTTGAATGCGAAGGAATTTAAAAAATGATTCTTAATGTGTAATACTGTGCAAGATTAGTTTTAATCCACATAAATTTATATTTTAAAGCAGAAATAATTGATTGAATCAATGTATTGTCATAACTAATATCCTAACAGCAAGAAGAAAAATTTCCATTTTAAAAAATTAAATATTATTGAATTTTTTGCTATAGAACATTATTATATTTTTATTATTACACTGAAATATTTATTACTATTACTGTTAGTATTAATAAAGAAAACTCTTATACTATAACACTCTTCCAAGAGCAAGGAGTTGCAGGTAGCTGCTATACTGATATAAATTTGTGGCACCATGGTTATCATGCAGTCCTTCATATCAACATTTCAAAATGACACACATAGGCATTAAAGTGACCAACCAACCAAGTAAGGTAAAGGTAACGGTAACATCGTATTTCTCTTAAACGTTGCTTCACTTACTTAAATCACAAAAATAAAACCCTTTCTAAATAATTTTTATTTTTTTACTTCACTCAATAATTATCTCTACGAATTACAGTTAATTTTTCAGATAGCTTTTCTACTATTTCATAGATTGTATTACATTAAAATACGAATGAAACAAAACTCTCTAACATCAGTATGAGCCAATAACTAAAACAAACGAAGAAGACATTTAGAATTCATGCCCCTCAATGTTAATATTTGATAATACAATAAAATTGGTAAGGAAAGATAAAAAAGTTAAACTATTAACTTAACAAAGAGGTTAACACGAAATATCACATTTTCTGTGTTTGTGTGTTTTGTGTTGCTGCTGCCCTCCTCCCTTCAACTTTGATGTGTGTTGGGTGTATTTTATCTTTAATAGCCACATATATATATTACCTAATGGCAGTTCTTTCTTTTCATTGTTACCAATAAAATCGGTATAGAATTTTTACACATACCAAAGCACATGCACGCGAAAAAAGTGGGCAATTGCTAATATCTATATTGCTTTAATAAGATATTTTATATTCTTCTAATTTTTGTCTAGTTATTTATTTATTTCTGTCAAAACTATGCATTTAAAAAGTTTTCTATCTATTTTTTTTATTTTACCTTGACTGGTTCCCACAGTTATCATTGGTATACTTTCTTCCCCTCCTCCCCACCACCAGTTCAATCCCTAACCTTTCATATTATTCCATCTTTGGTTGATTCATGTGTTAGGTCTGGATGTATATACATCTTTCCCCTTCCCATATGTCTCGCCTCAAACATGAATAAGTTTTTCTAACTGAAATATTGAAACGTGTGTTCATGGTTTTATTTTTATTATTTTTCCTATCCTATCTTATTTTTATTGCCTAATGTCAGTTTCATTGTAACCATTATCCATTGGTTCATAAAAAAGGAAAGACAAATTAGGTTGATAACTATAAACCAACTAGCTGACCCAGCAATGCTTTGCTACTTCTAGACTTGAGTGTACATTTTACATACAAAGTAAATGAACACAACTGATATTAACTTCTGTTAAAATTAGATATTTACGTATACATTATTATTTTTATGGTTTGAGTCACTTAAATCGTAATTATGGTTTTACTGAATTTAAATTTTCTTACAATTCTCTTAGAATACGATGTTTTGGGGATTCTATCACATATAAATACAAGAAATACCTCCGTTTTTCTACGTAGGGAGATGTAACACGTAAATGTATAAAAAATAATTTTCCTATTTCCAATATCCAATAATATTATAACAAAATGTACTGCAAAAGGATCTTTTTTTATTTTATTTTTTAATTTCACATGCATGGCTGACACACATACAAACACTGCATTTCATAAATAAATAGATACAATCTATTTTGTCTATTTAGATTTACTTTATTTCTATAGGTCTACTCGTGGTGTCAGTGCCAGTGCTATAAACCTTCTCCAGACAACACAGACCATTTTGCAATAACACACGTGTAAATCGGTCCAGTAGTTTTTTAGTCTATAGAGGACAGACATACAAACATTTCCTTTTATATATATAGATTAGCAGTACCTTTGAAATCAGAAAGGTTTCTGCTATGCCACCTGGCATATGCATTCAACCAATTTTTCTTGTGAGTGAGTGATGGTTTTCTTCTACTTGCCAGATCGGAGATTTCAATGGCTTTAAACCTTCTCTAGGCAACCATTTTGCAAAAATCCGCATGAAAATCGATTCAGTAGTTTTTTTAGTTTATAGGGGACACACATATGAACATTGTAACACAATGAGCAGGAAAAAGCTTTAAGGCAATAAAACTAAGGAAGGATAGGGAACTATGACCCAACACTACCACAGATGAAGGCGGCTGGGATGACGAACAAAAAACAAACATAAGAGAAACGTAATATTTCGGCCTACAGCAGCCTTAAACGTGCAGAAGGTGAAGCACCAGGTGGCGTCACGTGTGTACATATAGATGGCCGACTGGTGAATGGCGTCTCAGGTGTGGATGGTTGTTTAAGTGGAAAAGGGGGGGGGGAGAGTAAGCTCAAATATTGGATCGATAATCGATACTGATGACAATATGTTATTAGTGAAAAGTAAAATAAATGTAAATAGCATGGATAATAGTAAATACAGAAATACAAAAAATGTTAATGGTATAGATAATAAGTGCTGGGTCTGGTGGGCAGAGTTTATTGGAGATTGAGGCCAGGTGGATGTCTGGTGTCAAGGATATTCTGGTAGGCTAGTTCCCATCTACGAAGTTCAGAGGGGGTCGTGTTGTTAGGGAAAACTCTGATTGCCTTAACTGAAAAACAGATGTTCAAATTATTGACTTTGTGGGAACTGGCATGTTTTGCAACTGGATGGGCCTCATTGTTAGTATAAACTGTCTGCCTGTGGTCATTCATTCTGATAGCTAGGGGATTGGTTGTGAGGCCTATATATGAACTGGAGCAATGGAGGCATGTCAGTTGGTATATATATACAGTAGTATAAACTTTGTGATAGGCAAGTTGATAGAGAGCTTGATATACAACCACTTCAGGAATATCTAAAGAAAACATGGGTTTGAGCTAGCTTATTCATGTTATTCTCAGTCAGTGAACTATGTGCATGTTGTTCCAGTTGAAACAGACAAATGATGCCAATTTAACAGTGTAGCACTGGATATGAGCAAGATATTTGACACAGTGAGCCATAAAATGTTTTGTAAGTAAGCTCAAAACCATCAGAGTCGATGAGAACATATCCTCTTCCAACTAGGGGTCAAGTTAGAAATGTGGTATTAGATGAGATGGAAATAAGAACAGGAATGCTACAGGATAATGTAATGGTGCCATTGCTTTTCTAATAAATAGTTCTGCTACTGATTTACAGTCAGATGGTAAGTCACTTGCTGTTGAATTTGTTACAATGAGAGATTTTTTTGCTTTGCTTCAGAGGGCTCCGAACAAGATATTTAGTTTAGGAGATCAACACTGAATGAAACAAGGTACCAAATAGAGTCAGTTTATTAACTACAGAAGCAGAGAAACAATTATTCCGTATTGTATTATAGTCAATTAGGAACTGCTTGCAAGTCATATAAAATGTAAATATCATTTGATATTGTTTATTGATATTGGGGAGTGTATTAGAGGAATGTGGAGGAAATGATGGCGAGATAAGTGAAAGAGGAAGACAAGCAGAGGCATTCCTAAGGAGCATTAGAAGCCTGATATGGAATAAAGAGGTGCCACAGAGAAGCAAGAGAGTAATCTATCATACGTACTATGTGCCTAACTTAACTTATGCTGCTGAAACGTGGACAATGAAAAAGCGGGACATCAGCAGAGTACAAGCAAGTGAAATGAATGTAATCTTGGTTGTCCGGGTTGAACCGCGTCAATTTGTTGAAACCTAACGTTTCGGCCATCATTTTGTGGCCTTCTTCAGAGTACTGTCACGGCTGGAACTGCTGCCGCCTATATATAGCTCCCGAAGAACGCACTAGCCGTTTGGAGTGACGTCACTCAAACTACCGCCGCCAGCGTGGCAGGTCCGATGGGGGCCTGCGTCCCGCGTTTTTCTGATCAAGCATGACCATATTTGGTCGAGTTGTTGCCCGCCGTCCGCGTTCATATTATCTGGTCGTTTTTTAATTTCCAATGCTTCTCTGACACGCCGGGGCCACCATCTGCTTTCTTGAACCAATACACTTGTGTCATTGAATAAAATTGTGTGCCCACTGTCAGCAGAGTGTTGCGCTACAGCTGATTTGCTGACGTCATTATTTTTAAGATGTCTCATGTGTTCACACAGCCTTTCCTTGACTGTCCGTCCAGTTTCGCCGATATACACTTGGCCACAGCTACAGGGTATCTGGTATACGCCCGCTGTCTGCAACTTCTCCCTCTTGTCTTTGACTTTTAAAAGCACATCAGAAATCTTCCTAGGCGCTCTGTATATTGGACGGATATTTTTCTTTTTTAAAAGACGGCCGATTTTATCCGTCACCCCGTGGACATAGGGTAATACAGCCGTGGGTCCGTCTGTTCGTCTCCTGGCTTCGGCTTCCGGTGTCGGAACACAGGGTGATGCTCGAGGTGCAAGCCTTGCAGTGGCCTTATTGATGACGTCAAGGCTGTAGCCATTGGCCAGAAAAGTCTCCTTTAAAATTTTCCTTTCAGCGGCTATGCTCGCTTCGTCGCTGACTATGGAAGCACAGACGGTTAATGTTTTTAAAATTCCATGTTTCACTGCTGGATGTTGGTGAGAGGCTGCATGCAAGTAGCGATTGGTGTGCGTGGGCTTGCGGTAAACTCCGTGCCCTAGGGAGCCATCTTCCTTCCGTTTCACTATAACGTCCATAAAAGGCACGCAATTTTATTCAATGACACAAGTGTATTGGTTCAAGAAAGCAGATGGTGGCCCCGGCGTGTCAGAGAAGCATTGGAAATTAAAAAACGACCAGATAATATGAACGCGGACGGCGGGCTACAACTCGACCAAATATGGTCATGCTTGATCAGAAAAACGCGGGACGCAGGCCCCCATCGGACCGGCCGCGCTGGCGGCGGTAGTTTGAGTGACGTCACTCCAAACGGCTAGTGCGTTCTTCGGGAGCTATATATAGGCGGCAGCAGTTCCAACCGTGACAGTACTCTGAAGAAGGCCACAAAATGTTGGCCGAAACGTTAGGTTTCAACAAATTGACGCGGTTCAACCCGGACAACCAAGATTACATTGACAACGACCGCGGAAGTCTGCACACCCACTTAAGTGAAATGAAGTTTTTAAGAGGTAGAATGGGAGTCACTAAAATGGACAGAATAAAGAATGAAGTGATTAGATGCACCATGAAAGAGGAACCCCTACAGGAAAGGGTAGAGAGGACCAGACTGAGATGGTATGGGCATGTCAAGAGAATGGGGGCTCAGAAAATCCCAAGAAAGATCCATGAAATTAAGATACAAGGTAAACGACCCAGAGGAAGACCAAGAGATGGATGGCTGAAAGGAGTGGAGGAGGGTGTACGGAAGAGAGGAGAGGACTGGAACAAAGTGGTGACAGAGAGGTGGTGGGAAGAAAGAAGGAAATGGAGAGGCTTGTGCATAATGCAGACCCGGCCAGAAGCCGGAAACTGTTGAGGATGATGATGATGATTGTTTAATAGTAATTTATTTTTTTCTGTTGATTTTAAAGAGGATAGTTGGTAGGAAAATTTTTCAGAGTTCTGTATCTGTTACTGAGGGTAATGAGCAGACGTGTCAGTGGAACAGAGGAAGTCTGCAACAAAAGCATGATCAATACCTTGTTTAAGAATGGTATCCACAGTATGGAACTCACAATGTGAGTATAATACGCAAGAAATGGAGGGGGCGGAGTTCTTCGGAAAACAGGTAGATCTGCTTATGTTCAACCAGTATTATGGCAATTATTAAAAACATAACAAACCTGGATTTGGAGTCAATGAAAAAAAGAGTGAAGAGTGTGTTTGGTAATGTAGGTGGCATACACTGTCCTGGGTAGACAATGGGCAAGGAATTAGGAATAGTATCTGACAGGACTATGAAGCTGCCTGGAGCACCAGCATCACAGTGTAGCTCATGGAAGAAAGTGGCTCAAACTGAGGCCATAGGGTTGGGAAAATACTGTTAATTTTTCTAAATGAAATTGAATATCATAGAACATAGTTAATTATATGACAATTTTAGAGGCAACACAGTATTTGTCTTTTCCTTGTTTTGTTTGTTTCACATAACACCTGACATTATAGTGTATCAAGATATTATAGGACAATTCTGTAAGATAAAATATGCTAGACTTGATTAATAGATAATTGTACAGAAGAACAGGAATCTATCTAGATATTTCAATCCTGTAAACATATAGAATGTTCTGTCCACAAAAACTTATGAAAAGTGTTGAATGTTCTAGAACTCTGACTATGAAACATTCAAGAATGTTCGACTAGCGAAAATATATATATATATATATATTTAGATGTCACCATGTACTTTGATTGATTGAACAAACAAATTCCACCAGCCCGGGACTATATTATTATTATTATTAATTTTAATTGCAATGGAGCTAATGCTCTGGTGGCAATTCCCCTAGTCATCTAATTTCACATGTTTATTATTACTTTTATTATCCTTTATAAGTGAAGTGTTAAATTCCTCCATCACTTATTTTTGCAATTTAGAAATTTTAAATTCCTTAAGTGTTTTCGGTAAATTATTCATCACTTCTTTTGGTAATTTGTTCCAATCCCTGACACTCTTACCAACAATAGAAAATTTTCCCACTCCATTATGCATGAAATCGAGAGCCAACTTGTGTTCATGGTCTTCTTTCCCATTCCATGCACTATTCCTAATTCTTTGACCGATATCCCACAAAACCCCATCACCAACATATGCCCAGTAATACCCAGCACTCTCTTCACCCTCCTCCTTTCCTCCAATGACTCCAAATCCAGCTCCTTTATCATATCAATTTTGACTGTGTCCTGCGTCAATTTTCACAAACATCCCTAACTGTTCTTCTTTGCACACCCTCCAACTCCTGTATTTGATAACCAAAATGTGAGTTCCAAACTACACCACATATTCAATCAAGGGTATGACCAAAGTTTTGTAATCCAGTAACTTAACTTGTCTGGTACATCCTCTCATTGCCCTCTTCAGTAAATGAAGGATTTTCTAACTTTTACCTACCACCTGTCCAATGTGCTCTGCCCAGATGACCATTTAAAGTGAGAACAAGAGAAGAAATCATGTAAAAACAAAACACAATTACAGTTATAGTTAAAGTTAATTAAAAGTTGGCTTGGCCTTTTTTTTTACAGTCAAAAGGCATTAAATAAATAAATTATAAAATCAAAGTGTTTTTTTATATTATTTTTTTATTTCGACTCTGATAACTAAGCTCTGGATTCTTAGGTTCGAACCTATTTTGTTCCCAACATAATATTCTGGAAATTTTAATTTTCTTTTTCGTCTTTTGTATAAACTAATAATATACATAAATTTAATAGGACCTAAAATGACCTAATTTTTATGTTATGACCTAAAATGACCTGATTCAGTTTTCAGAACCTAAAAGTACCTAATTTGATGTACTGATCCAGTCCGACTGTAATTTTTTTACTTAAATGAAACAAATGAGCGGCCCGATTAGCTCAGTGATACGGGCCATGGGTTAGTAAATTGGACTCAGGAAAAGCCTTGGATTCGAACCCCACCGTCGGCTGTTCTGAAATGGTATTCCGTTGTTTTCCTTTTCACCTCCAGGCAAATGCTGGAACAGTGCCTTATTGACAGGCTACGGTTGCTTCCTTTCCACTTTCCTTCTCAATCCTTCTTCTACATCGATCCAAGATAATGTCAACTGGGCGATCCAGCCAGTCACCATCCCTAGCTGTATCTATTACTATGTGAATCCTAAGCTCCCTAGACACGGCAAATGTAAGCGGTTTAGGAATGATCCCTCACAGAGTCTGAGGGTGAAGCCGAACTTGGAGGGTAAATGAACTACGTTTACGTGTAAAGCAAATGGATTTATTTTAAAATTGGTATAACTGGTCACCACAATATTAAATGATGTCTTTTAACCTCATTGATGATGGTAACATTGAGAAAGCTGTAACAATGCCGTGCGGCAACTTCACATTATTACAAAGGCTTGCATTCAGTAGAAACAAATCGACAAAACATGTTTTAAACATAGCATGTTAAACGTTAACAATCTCAGAAACGCAAACCCTTTTTGAGAAATTAACAGTTGTATACCATCATTGTTCAGTGATAACATGGAAATTAAAACATTGTGTAGGCCTACATATTTTGAGTTCCTTCATTAAAAGCCATATTGCCTAAACAGAAATCCTCAAGAAGTAGTCTTCTGCAAGAGTGGATTGGAACGGATAAAAACTTTTCTACAGATGGGAAAGTAATATATTGTCAAGCACGTGTAAAACCAGTAAGTTTAATTTGTCTTATACACATATATCTTTTATAATTTTAAAAAATAAATTAGGTTTTATTAGTTTTCATTTCTAAAGAAACAAAGTGGCAGAGTCTAGACTGCTGGAACAAATTTTATAATATTAACTAGGTATTGTCCGGGATGTTTTATTCAGGAGAACTATTTTTATTTTTGCCTTCTATATAGAAGCCTGCAGAAAAACGATCCCATGTACTGCAGCATTAGAATTCAGCAACTCATTTGGCAAATGTTACCACCAGCAGAAATGCTTACAAACAGAAGCAGAGTTTCATTACAAGTTCAAAGCTGGGTACAGAAGATTCATTTAACCTGCATCTATGTGAAGCTCTCACTGCTGCTAATATACCAGATGCAACCCTCCAGAATTCAGTCCTGAAATCCTTTTTGGAAGTATTTTGTAACAGAAAAATACCAAATGAATCCATGTTAAGAAAGAATTACTTGCCCCAGCTGTATAAGAAAACAATTGAAGAAATATGGGTGGATATTGCTGACCACTTCATCTAGTTAAGTGTAGATGAGACGACAGATTCCTGTGGCAGATACATAGCCGGCGTTGTTGTCGGCAAGCTCGCATGTGAGGAACCTAGTACACCCCATGTCATTGTGTGCAGAGAACTTCCAATGGCAAATCACTCTACAGTGGCAATTGCTGTAAGGGATGCATTAAAGGTGTTGTGGCCAGATCCAGAACACGAGGATAAGTTGCAGTTGTTTGTGACAGATAGTGCAGCTTATATGATAAAAGCAAGGGACTGTTTGAAGGCATTCTATCCTCGAAAGACGCATGTCACCTGCCTAGCTCATGGGATCCACCGGGTAGCTGAAAAAATTCGGGAACAACACCCTTTACTTAACGAGATAATTTCTTCAGTGAAGAAAATATTCCTGAAAGAACCAAGTTGAGTAGTTATTTTCAAGGAAAAACTTCCATCAATACCACTCCCTCCCGAGCCAGTAGTGACACGATGGGGGACCTGGCTCTCAGCCGCAATATATTATGCAGAATTAATGAGAGCAACACGGAGGTCATGGATGCATTAGATGAAAACGAAGCTGTTGCTATAGTAAATGCAAAGAAAGTGTTGCACTCAGTACCAGCTGTACAGGAGTTGACATATATAAAGAAAAGTATTTACAACCTACAAATTTCAATCAAAAACTTGGAAGGAGGCACTCTACCATTAACGGAAGCAATTCAAATCATCCAAGAAGTGAGGGCTCCTGGACCAGTTTGGGTGTCTGTAGCTAAGAGGCTGGAGGCTGTTTTACCCCGCAGTCCAGATTTAAAGAGGATGGAACAAATAGACCGTGTTCTCTCTGGATTAAAGGAACAAGAAATACTGCCTTGGAATCCTAAGGAAATAGCTGATATGAAGTTCACACTTCTTACCTCATGTGATGTGGAGCGTAGTTTTTCCGCATTCAAGAGAATTTTAACGGAAAAGAGAAGAAGGTTCACTCCTGAAAATATTTCATTGTTCAGTATCATATTAGAAGTTTTAAATGAGTGGTTTACAATCCACAATAAATACAAAATGTTTTGAACATAATAGTGGTTTATGTCACATGTTTTAATGTGAATTAGCAATGCCATATTAGAAGTTTTTAAGGAGTACTTCACAATAAAGACAACATTTTTGACACTATGGCAGAATATATTGCTTGTTTTAAATTTTATTTCCCTTAAAAATGTCTAAATTCCAAAATTGGAATTTTAAAAACCTATAAAAGCCTAAAACATGAATTGAATAAACCTAAATTTGATTTTTTTTTTAGATCCTAAAAATCCAGGGCTTACTGATAACTGTTACTGAATTTCAGGTGTAAGTGAATGGATAAGTTTTCAATCAAGGAGATCTGGTACTAGAATAAGTTATTGAGAAAATTGCTGAAATCTTATGACCTCAACAAAAAAATTTCTCTCAATTGCATAATCATAAAAACCTTAATTTTTCTGTTTGCGTGCCTCGGAAGTTGACTTCTCTGTAATTTATTTTCATTCAATTCTCACCAACCAAAACAGATTTCCCATCCACAATAGCTGCTCACAATACCATCTCTATTTAATCCTGGTGAGCATTATAAAATCTGTGAACCAATGGCAGATCCGGGATTTTGGTTTGGGAGGAGCTTATGTGGATTTTGGTTTGGGGGGGGGGGGGCTTGAGCGAATTTCGTTTTGGAGGGGGTCTTGAGTCGGGTAAGGGTAGGCTTTATAGTCATGCTGTCCTTAAAAGGTCAGTAGAGATATAAAAAAAGGTCTCGAAATCTCCAAAATTACGATGTCGGATACATTTGGGGGGGGGGGGCATTGAGCCCCTCCCCCTGCATCCACCATTGCTGTGAACAATATGGCTACTGTTAATTAACAACACAATCATTGATTAGAATGAGCAGCACCAATGGCTCCAACATACTGCACAGTAGCACTCTTTTCTTGCACCTCCCTTTATACACATTTCATATACTATTTCTTTTACTTAGACCTTAAAATAGGCAATTTGTTTATCTTTTTGTGTTTTTACATGTTCATCTCGCCCTCCTGCCTTAATCTTTTGTAAGTGATGGATATCTGTTTATTTTTCCCTATCCTATCCTATTTTCAGTGCCTTGCGGCAGATTCTTTGTTTCCATTATCCAATTACTTAGACCATAAGAATTCTTGTACTAAGCAAGACACATTCCCAGTTATCCCAGTGGTTTAACCTTACTCACCATAGTTTACTTTAGCAAATGACTTAAGTGGTTTCTGAGCCACAGTTTGAAACCTGGCCTCCCTTGACAATTTCATTTGAATTATCTTGTACAGTCCATGAACTGAAACTTGAATGAATAAACCTCTTCTAAAACTGATTAGCAAGCTACTTATTTACTTCACACATTTATGATGTAGTTAGATACCAACCTCACCACAACTCACCCCTGTGGTCAAAATTATTGTGTCTCAATTCCATTTGTCTACTGCCTCTTTGAAACTGGTGCTGCAATGACTCATTTCCAGTCTTCTCTTATTATCTAGGTTGATTTTTTTTTAAAAAAAAACAGCATGATGTCACATTTAATTACCTTCAAAAAACTTAAAGTAGCTAACGCAGTTTAAAGTACCCAACTTTCACATAATGTTTATGTCTAATTTCCTAATATACTCATTACTACGTAGTTAGAAAATAATATTCTTCTCTGATATTTCCCTTATCAGTCATGCATGACAGACCTAATAGTCATTCCAAACCAGGTGCTTAATATTTCCATATTAATGCATCCAGCATATTTTGTCCCCTGCTTTGCTAGTCATATAAAAATACCTCCCTCAGTAAGGTCCTGGCAAATGTTTTAGATCTGCTGTAGTACACAGCATCACTAAGACTGAAACAAAGGTTTGCAGTTCCACTTGGCCACCAACCTGACAGATGTAAACACAATTAAAGTGACATTATTAATATTATTAATCATAATATCCCAGAATTACCAAAGCATTAAGAATTGAAATGCTGTCTGGACTGTAATTTAAAGTGGAATAATATATATTTTTAGTGCTTTTAAGCTTGTTAGAGCCAAGAGATGGGGATGCAAGGAATGGGAAGGAATTTGGGAATGGATTTTTGAAGAAATCATCCCAGCATTCGTTTTAAGAGATTTCAGGAAAACATGGAAAATCCAAATCAGGATGGCCAGACCTACAATCTTATCCTAATCCCACCCAATGGCCATCATGTGTGTATGATACCAAACACTGTTATGTGATTAAAAGAAAATAAATCCGAATTAAGCTTTGCTTATGAATTCTTTTCATCTATGATAATGACTGCTTTCTCAAATCATAAATGTCTGACACCTTGATTTTTTTTTTAACATTCCCAAAGACGACCATGTATGTCTACAATTTATAAAATCCCCATCAATCTTTGAGAAAAACCTTAATGTCTGGCACTCTATCCTTCAAACAAGACTTGAACGTTTTAGTTACTTGGAGTGTGTGTATCTCTACGAAGTTCTCAAATTTTATAACAGGTTAATTTCAGCATACAAAATGTTTTTGTTATTGCCTTAACACTGATAAACAAGTATTCATACGTTAAAACATTTATATACATAACTAGCTGGTACTTCGTTGGATTGACAGCTGCTGACATCTAACCACCATAGTGCATGGTGGGAGACTCGATGCTGTTACCACATATAACTGCCAGTCATCTGTGTTATGTAGTTCAGGCAGCAAAGTAAAATATACGGACACACATGTCTTTGGTCAAAATACAAAAATATCCTTGATCGTCCTCTTTCAACCACCATATCTCCCACACTTCCACAGTTACCGAAATTCGGCCAACGTTGTGATCGATGAGTGACTCTGTGCTACTACCACTCACAAACACCAGTGACCTGCAATACATAGTTTTGGCTGAAAAGTGATACATCATAACACATACGTCTTTGGTAGAAATATGAAAGTGGCGGAGGTCGACCACTTTCAACAACCGTATCTCCCACACCTCCATAGCTACTGACATCTAACCAACATAGTACATGATAGGAGGCACGATACCACTACCACACACAAACACCAATGTATAGTTGTGGCAGCAAAGTGACATATACGGAGACACTTGTCTTTGGTCAATATACGAAAATATCCTTGATCGGTCACCATATCTCCCACACTCCTACAGTTACCGAAATTCGGCCAACATGGGGATCGAGGGGTCACTCTGTGCTACTACCAAACACAAACACAAGGGATCTGCGCTACATTGTTTTGGCTGAAAAGTGATACACCATGACACATATGTATTTGGTAGAAATATGAAAGTGGCAGAGGTCAACCACTTTCAACAACCATATCTCCACACCTCCGTAACTACCGGCATCTAACCAACATAGTACACGATAGGAGACATGATATCACTGCCACACACAAACACCAATGGTCTAAGCTATATAGTTGTGGAAGCAAAGTGACATATACAAAGACACATGTCTTTGGTCGAAATAAGAAAATATCCTTGATCGGCCAATTTCAACCACCATTATCTCCCACACTCCCACAGTTACTGAAATTCGGCCAATGTTGTGATCGATGGGTTACTCTGTGCTATTATGTCACGAATACGTGCTTGCATGGGGTTCAAACATTACTCGTTAACTTGATCGTGTTGCCTGTTTAACTGATACTAATACCTTTTCTTGAAGATGCTGTAGTTCTTTAAATCGGCCGCCAAGCTATTAGTTTACCCTGTAATAGCTAACAGGTCATACATAAATGAAAGAAAGTCACTTGTAGTTACGAATTTGAAATATATTCTGAAAGTTTGCTGAAGTTAACACTGGTTTCAGATTACACTTAAAACATTTAAGGCAACATCAAACTTCGAATCACATAAGAAGATGCAGGTTATCCTTCAAGGCATAACACTGATGAAGCATTCACTCTTGCAAACATATTTTCTAGTTGCAACCCCAAAATGAGAGAGAGCTTCAGGATAGTTCACAAACACTGCTTCTATTAACTTCTTAAACTAACGTAACAAAGTTCTTTCTCTTAGTTTAGCTTAAAGTTTCCTTAAAGTGAATGAGTAAGTCCACGAACTGGTTCTGAGGTGAGATAGTTGAACTTTCAGTAGTTACATTTTGAAATTTACCCTCGCGGAGCAACGCGTACTGCAACTTCACAACTACCTGCTTAAAAACTGCCGGCGCTGTAAAACTGTTTGTAAACTATTCCTGACTGCTTGCACTGGTCGACATTTTATAGGCTAGGCTTATTTATTGCTGAATCGTCATGGAACACCGGTGTATTCCTGCGGGGAAACACTATTCTTTAGTGAATTAGAATAAGCCCCCACTCCTGTGGAACACTAATTTTACTCGGATTTTCCCGAACTTTTACTATGTTATAGTTTAATTTATTCCGTATCTTTTTGGTCATGACAACTTTTCTCATAAGTATTCTTGTTTAAGAGCTATTAATTTCTGAAAGTCACACATGAGGATGCTATCATATGTCAACACTAAAACTTCATTTTTCTGACTTTAAATTTAAGTTACCTCTGAACTGTTATATTTTTGTTACTAACTGAATTTTTCTCTTTCGTTTACCGGTAAGCATACTTTTATCTTTCTAGCTCTTTTTTCTAAAAATATCGAATTATTTGATTTGGAATATCACCTTACATAAATTTTAAAAGCACACAAAAACCACCTTAAAGTGATTGTCATTCTCTGCTTTCTTAGTGGAAATGAATGCAACAAAATTCATCATGACTGAAAAACAACCTTATTCGAGTATTATGTCTTTTACAAAAAAAATTTAGAATAGATTTAAAAAGTGCTTTGTTGGTAAGAAAATGGTTATAAAAGTTTTTTTATATAACTATATGACATTTATACCTTTCTAAATGGTTTTAGCAAGATAGTGGACATGTAACCAGGTTACGTTACGAGATGAAAAGTGCTTTACCATTGAACGTGATTATAAAAGTTATTTGTTACGCATTATATGTAACTTGCCTCTTGCTGAACGGTTTAGGTGAGATAATAGATATATAAAAACTACCTCACACAAACACCAGTGATCTGCACTACAAAGTTTTGGCTGAAAAGTGATACACCATGACACGTACGTCTTTGGTAGAAATATGAAAATGGCGCAGGTCGACCACTTTCAACCACCATATCTCCGACACCTCCATAGCTACCAACATCGAACCATCATAGTATACAATAGGAGACACGATACCACGACCACACATCAATGGTTTACGCTATGTAGATGTGACAGCAAAGTGACATATACAGAGACACATGTCTTTGGTCGAAATACAAAATTATCCTAGATCGGCTTCTTTCAACCACCATTATCTCCCACACTCCCACAGTTACCAAAATTCGGCCAACGTTGTGATCGATGGGTGATGCTGTGCTATCCCACACACAAACACCAGTGATCTGCAATAGATAGTTTTGGCTGAAAAGTGATACACTATGACACATACATCTTTGGTAGAAATATGAAAGTGTCGCAGGTTGACCACTTTCAACCACCATATCTCCGACACCTCCATAGCTGTCAACATTGAACCACCATAGTGCATGATGGGAGATTTGATGCTATTACCACACACATACATCAATGGTCTATCCTATATAGTTGCAGCAAAAAAGAGAAGTATAAGGATACACAAGTCTTTGGTCGAAATATGAATATGCCATGCATCGACCATTTTTAACCATCATATCTCCCACATTACCATAGCTATTGGCATTCGGCCAACGTTATGCAGGACAGGAAACTCCATTCTACTTCCACACACAAACATCAGTGATATGTGCTAGGTAGTGGGGGCTGAAAAGTGAAATATAGGGAAACACACATCTATATATATATATATAAAAAAAATCAAGTAATCTTCAAGGCCAGTGTTCAATATAACCTAAAAAAATATTCCCCACTTCTTAGTCTAATTAAATGTTTATAACAGTATTTGCTTCTTCATTACTGTCAAATTTTCTACTCATATTTGGAAAAGGGTGAAAATGAGATTTATAAGTCTAGACTTGATGTGAAAACCATACCAAATGTAACTCATGCAACATCTGCTGTGATGTACTGGCAACATTCAGTTAAGAATTGGGAGTGAGAATACAAAATACATGTGAGGATCTCAGTAGCTTGTTAAATTGTGTCTAAGAGCGACACAGTATGTAATGAGTTTTACTGTTATGTTTCTTGGCATAAACTCAATGATCAGGTTCTCTTTACAGTCCCTGAAACAGATGCCAAGAGTTTCTGTTGTAAAGAAATTTGTTTGATCTGCATCACTTATTTGGCACTTAAGTTGTTAAGTGACTGCCATTTCCCCATGGGGACTTGTTTGCAAACCATTTCTACCTACTATAATAAGTTGATTAATCAAATTACATAGTTTTTACATTTCAGGAAAAACATAAGAAAGCCATTTTTGAATATTTTTAATTTAAAATTCTCTTGGTGCATTAGACAGGGACTGATTTCATTTATCACTGTAATATAAACGTGAATGAAGTTAGGTTGTGATGTGATAAGTAATCTGATCTAAAGTCCATCCTTTTCATCAGAATGTAATTATATTATTCCTCTTGTTAGGAATAACTGTAATTTGAAATTGAGACTATAAGAAAGAAATTTCAGTTTAAAATCATAAAAAATTAAATGCATTAACCTGTATTATTCCAGGTGCTGGTGTTGGAACAATGGCTGTTGAGGCAGCAGTTGATTCATCTTCTTCATCCTCTGTTCCAGAGCGGTCAGCAACAGTTATTAATGGTTTGGCTGCTGAAGAAGAAGAATCATCTCCAGATGACACAGACTGCATGCTAAGCATGCTTCCTCCATATGTGCCTGGCCGAACAGATAACAAGGGGCTTGTTGTAGCAGATGCAGATGTGGTAATAGTGGAAGATCGAGAGCGATTATGAGTCTTGTTATGAATCGGCTGAGTATGGTGCAGGAGCATGTCTTCACTGCGGGATGGAGGTAATCGTGTCCCTTCACCTGGAATAAGAATGTTTTATTGCTAATAACTTGCTAAATTATTTATATAACTGTCTGGGTACTAATTATAAAAAATATGTATCACAAAAAGATACAAAACATAAAAGCAAAAAAAGAGCTGTGAAAAAAATTAGGCATTAGATTTCATTTAGTCACAAAACAGGACAGCTAATTCCTTCCGATAATATTACAGGCATCATGTGGTTTGCGGACAAACCAGTGGATAACTGTTCGAGAAGGTAGAATTTATAGTACTATGAAAATACAGAAACAATCATGAAGAGAATATGACAGATTGAATGAAACTGTCTTCCTAGGCAACGTTGTTTACACACAAATGAGTAGCACAGCAGCGTGAGCCATATGATCTTGTGGTTAACATTCTGGGCTTGCGAATGTGTGGTTCTCAGTTCAAATCTGAGTACATTATATTATTTTAAATTTATTTTTATTTCATTTCCTAATGTTCCAACCTGCATATTACTTATTCATATAATATATCCTTGATAACATATTTAAATAATGCTTCATAACTGAGAGTATCCAATATTTCTTAACCAACTGCCCACGTAAATATGAATGCTTTTGCAGTGGCAAACTGAAAGGTAGCTAGTCGAGTGTTTATCTGCATCGAAATCAGATTGTCTGTCCTTTTTCAAACTGCACCCATGTTTCGAAAATAATTATTTTACAATAGAATCACTTGTCAGAAACAAATAATTTATTGTTGGAATTATTTATCTAATTTTGAACTATTCTGTAGGTGGACTATATTGATTATGCACCGTCATCAAGGAAAACGAAAACATTATGAAAAAACATGAGAGGAAATAGCATAGAACTAACTATTTGTGCTTTAACAAACTAAACGACCATTGTCACTTGAAAATTTACAGCCAGATTACTATTGTAGAACAAACGTAAATTCTTGTATAACAGATGTATTATATGTAAAGAAAGTTCATTGAGAATCAGAGTTAGAAGCAGAGAGTTCTTAAATTACAGTTTTTGTCTTTTTCTCCAGTTTGGTTAGTAGTTTCTGTACACATTTAATTTATGTGATTTACAGCATTGCGATTTGATACCTATAGGAATTAAATGTTAATTACTTAACATGTAGTTTGGGATTGAAAATATGTTTTATAAAAACTTCTCTGGTTTCAAGCCGTGTCAAAATTGAGCCGTCTGGTGACTTTTCGGTAGCTTGCACTGCTTCCACTGTCAAGCCCCCGCTTAACATTACCTAAGTCTGCCGCACGGTAGTCTCCAGCAGCCGGGAGCGGAAAGGAAAGCGCGTGGAGGAGCGGTCTAGTTGGACCCTGCCCCTCCACGCGCTTTCCCCTCTGCTCCCGGCTGCTGGCGCTATATAAAAGACTACCGTGCGGCAGACTTCAGTAATGTTAAGTGGGGGCTTGAGAATGGAAGCAGTGCAAGCTTCCAAAACATCGCCAGACGGCTCAATTTTGACGCGGCTTGAAACCTGAGATGTTTTTATAAAGCATTGCCGCCGCGAGAAAGTACATAGTTAACTGAAAACATGTTTTTTTTAAAAAAATGTGTACCTCAAAGCCAGGAAATAGATAAAAAAAAAGAAGGGTGTAACACATGGCAAAAGATACGATTACACACATTACTCATTTAGCAACAATGGATGACTTGAGCCAATTCTGACGTCATTGTAGTAAGAATTTGGCATGGCAGCCACATTCTTCAATCCAAATCCACAATGCACCATGGAATATTAGTAGTCATTCTGGTGTAGGCTGCATTTCAACCTAACCATAAACTTAGTAAATCTCCTTAATCAGTATTTTTTGTTTGTTTTCACATACATTGTGACGTATATTATAAACGAAATTACAGTGTGATACTTGAGGTGTCATAATATTTCATGTCCATAGGTGAAGACATCTGCTTGTGAACTTACCAACAGTACGAATTTAAAAAAATTAAGCCCACGTACGCTTTATTTTTTCTTCTCCCGAACTATTGTTATAGATCTTATGATACAAATTTGGTATAATCAAATTAGGATAGGGAAATGAGCCACCACTTACCTTCAGATGATGGATGTGGGGCGCGAACACACAGAAAAGACACAAACACAAATAATAAAGTAATTTTCGGGAAAAAACCCTTCTTCAACAAGAGAACATTATGAGAGGTGGGTGCACCCGGAGACTGCCTCACGGAAAGACCGCCGGTCGACAAAATGGTGGGGGTAAATTCAAACAACGGAAAAGTAGAGGGGCAGTGAATCAGAGCTCATACCCGAGCAAAAATTAATATCCAAACTAATTTCTGGTTGGTAGGAAGATCAAAATATTATATATATTGAAATTTTTTTTTTTTTTTTTTTTTTTTTTTTTTTTTTTATATATATATTGAAAAAATTAAAATATTATACAAATAAAAAATATATATATATATATATATATAAAATAATAATAATTATGAATTAAACATCACCTCAGGTTAGTGGTGGTTCAATATAGGTAGTGGAAAGGAGAGGGAGAAAGAAAAAAAGGTGACCGGGTATTATCTTAGGTTGAGACCAGGTGGTTGCCTAGTGCCAAGTTTGTACTGGTAGGCAAGTTCCCACCTTCTGAGTTCAGAGAAACTGCTGCTATTAGGGAGAACTCTGATAGCACGGACTGTGTAACAAGAGTTGAAATTATTCAAGTCGTGGGTTATGGCATGGGCAGCAACTGGGTGCTTTGGGTTCTGTGTGAATACCGTCTGACGGTGGCCATTCATTCTTATGGAGAGTGCATTTGTGGTCAAACCTATATATGAAGCCAGGCAGTGGTTGCATGTTAACTGGTATATTACATGCGTGGTTTCACAGGTGGCGTGTCCTATGATAGGGAAGCTTTCCCCTGTGACCGGGTTGATGAAAGTGGTGGAAGCATGGTGTATGTCACACATCTTGCAGCGTGGTCTATTACATGGGAAAGAGCCTTGGGGTTGACTGTTAGGAAGAGGAAGACTGTGTTTGTGGACTAGAAGTTCGCTGAGGTTAGGAGGTCTGCTGAAACAAGTTCTAGGAGGGGCAGGGAGGATTTTAGGAAGAATGGATCTCATTTCAGGGCATGTTTGTAAGAAATCATAGCCCTGCCGGAGGACTCTGTTGATGGATTCGAGGCCTGGGTAGTACTGTGTGACCAAGACTGGATTGTGGTTGGTTTTTGCGGGTCTGGTATGATTGATTGGCTGATTCAGTTGTGATGTGGCACGTGAAAGCTGTTTGTTAACCAAAGCTGGAGGGTAGTTCCGAGATATTAATGCTTCTGAAATACTGTTTGAATAATCCATGAGAGACTGTTGGTTAGAGCATATGCGACTACCTCGAATGCCAAGACTGTAGGGGAGTGAACGTTTGGTGTGGTATGGGTGGCAACTGTCGAAATGGAGATACTGTTGAAGATTGGTTGGTTTGATGTGAACTGAAGAGTTGAGATAGCCATTGGATAGGGACAAATCAACATCCAAGAATGTGGCCTTGGTGTGGGAGTAGGACCAAGTGAATTTCAGCATGCTAAAGTTATTGAGATGGTTCAGGAAATTTAGCAGTTCATTTTCTCCATGCGTCCAAATCATAAATATGTCATCAATGAAACGAAGCCAAATGAGGGGTTTGAGAGGGAATTCCTCCAGAAATGTCTGTTCCAGCCGGCCCATGAACAGATTAGCATAAGAGGGGGCCATGCGGGTACCCATGGCAGTTCCGCAGGTTTGGTGATAGATGTTGCCTTCGAAGGAGAAGTAGTTATTATTAAGGATAAGGTGGGCTAATTTGATGAGGAAGGATGTCATGGGAAGGCTATTGGGAGGGCGCTGGTCCAGAAAGTGTTCCATGGCCCTGAGGCCATGCCAGTGTGGAATGTTTGTATACAAGGACGTGACGTCAATGGTAACCAGTATTGAGTCGGAAGGAAGAGGTGTGGGTAAGGTAGAAAGCCGGAAGAGAAAGTGCTGGGTGTCCTTTATATGAGAAGGGAGCTGATTAACAATGGGCTGTAGGTACTGGTCAACCAAGGCAGAGATGCGCTCAGTTGGCGAACCGTAGGCTGCAACGATAGGGCGTCCTGGATTGCCAGGTTTATGGATTTTGGGCAATAGATAAAGGGTGGGTGTACGTGGATTTTGAAGAGTGAGAAGCGAAATGGATTGTGGGGTGAGACCTTGGAGAGGTCCACTAAACTGTACATATTCTTTTATTTTTTTGTTGACAGCAGGAGTTGGATCTTCCGATAGGCAGCAGTAGGTTTTGGTGTCTGATAGCTGACGAAGAGCTTCAGCCACATAGTCATTCCTGTTCATGACTACAGTGGTTGAACCCTTGTCAGCTGGAAGGATAATGAGATCTGAATTGCTGGAGAGTTGTTTTCTGGCACGGGTTTCAGCTGGGCTTAGATTATCGGTGTTTGCTAAAGATTTAAGAAAAGTGGAAGAGGCCAAACTGGTGGAAAGGAAATCTTCAAAAATTTGGAGGGGATGGTTCTGGGGAAGAGGTGGAGGGTCAAGTGTAGATGATGGTTTGAATTTCTCTAGACTTGGTTCTAGGTTGTCCTGATATCCCTGTTCACTGCTAGTAGTGGCAAAGTGATACCGCCAGCGGAGTGTACGGCAGAACGATAGAGAGTCACGGACTAGTTTGGCATGGTCAAACGTGGGGGTGGGTGAGAAGGTGAGTCCTTTGGAGAGTACAGAGAGCTGGGATTCAGATAATGGTGATGAGGATAGGTTTATAACTGACAGTTTAGGCTTGGGAGTAGGACTTCGGTGTAGAGAGCGAGGTGCAGGTTTTAAAGGGGGAGGTTGAGGTATGTTGAGGAGCTGGGCAATGGACGGTTTTGAGGAAATCAGAGGAGGCTGTGATTTTGATTGGTAGACCATTGGTTGGTGTGGAAGAAACTGCCCTAGTGCAAGATGGGACTTCAGCAATTTGGATAACTTCTGTAAATGTTTCTGGGCATGCATACTGCTGGAGTTAACTGCTTGCTGTAAAATATGCTGCAAAACTGTAATGACTTGTGGGAATGATAACATGAGTATTTTGTGTAGGGATATGAGGTTTCCAGAATGTTGGTTAGCCAGAATGGTATATTGTTGCAGAACAAGGTGAGTAAGGGCCAAAGACTGTTGGTAGCGAAAGGCATGTAGGGCAGGGTGAGTTTGTGGGGGACAACCAAATATTGGCAGTTTGATTGTAAGACCATTTGGAGGTATGTTAAAGAACAGACATGCTTTTAAAAAAAGGATATGTGATTGAAATTTGGCGAGCTGAAAAGCATGGTATCTGTAGCTATGTATGTATTTATCAAAAAGTGGCCTATATAGTGATGTCAGTGGAGGCATGTTGAAAGCCAGAAATGTTTATATAGGAGAATGCAAATAGGGTTCGTTGTGGGAAATGAGGTTTGAATTGTAGTAAGATGATCAACAAACACGGGGAAAAAAAAAAAAAAAAAAAAAAAAAAAAAAAAAAAAAAAAAAAAAAAAATTAAAATGACTTCAAATGTGGGTTCATAAAAAAAAAAAAAAAAAAAAAAAAAAATTTCAATATATATAATATTTTGATCTTCCTACCAACCAGAAATTAGTTTGGATATTAATTTTTGCTCGGGTATGAGCTCTGATTCACTGCCCCTCTACTTTTCCGTTGTTTGAATTTACCCCCACCATTTTGTCGACCGGCGGTCTTTCCGTGAGGCAGTCTCCGGGTGCACCCACCTCTCATAATGTTCTCTTGTTGAAGAAGGGTTTTTTCCCGAAAATTACTTTATTATTTGTGTTTGTGTCTTTTCTGTGTGTTCGCGCCCCACATCCATCATCTGAAGGTAAGTGGTGGCTCATTTCCCTATCCTAATTTGATTCCTTTCCGCTACTTAGCGTCTTTTTTTTCATTGTTATCAAATTTGGTATAATGTGATATATGACGTCCCTAAGTGGCACTCATGAAAGCAGTTATCATTCTGGTCCAGGCTGCATTAACGAAGCCACTAACTCCACTAATATTGTCATTAGAAGCTCAAAGCTTCTATATCTCAAGCATTAACACATTCACTGTATTGCACGTTAGTGACGTCATGAATGGCGATGTAAGCTTGACTCAGAACTTCGAATCATGATACCAAAGCAACCGCTAAAAACCTGAATAATGATGCTGGCAATATGGCTCTCATTTAGTATGGTACCAGCATCATAACAATTATTAAAGCAACGTAATTTAAAAATGTATATTAAAATTCTTGTAACTATCACTGTATAGCAGAAAATCCAGTATTCATTAAAACTACGTATTAACAGAGCTTATACACTAATAATGCAGATCAAGTTTTCATCATGATACAGTGGCTGTGTTATTGCGTGTGATTTAGTCCAGTTGCGGTTCATACTGAAGTTATATAATAAAATTAATCGTGATAATTAGGATCCTGATACTGAAAATGTCGCTACAACTCGAAATGTAGTTGTGATGCATTTAATATGTTAAGATGTGTCCGTATCATTCGATTTTGAAGTAGAAACAATAGCAGAGAAATTGGTTAAGTTGAAATGCTATCTGGACCAGAATGTTCTTGTACAGCGTAAAGCATTAAGAATTTAGCTATTATTAATTATAAATAAGCATCTTTCATAAGTGTCATGTTAGTGACAACATGTATTGTAATGTAAACTACTCCCAATAATGTTTCTTCAGATGAAAAGTATCTGTGTTAGGCAATTGAATATATCCGTTTAAATTGAAGGATCTAATACGTATTCACAGAATATTGAACAGCGAGTAAAAAATGCTATTTTGCTAGCCATAGGCTACTGTTTTCATTGAAAAAAAAATTAAGAAAAAATAAAACAGGGAATTCTTATCTTCAGGTAAGTTTTAAATTTTCATAAACATAATTTGCAATGTAGGATCGTAATTTTTCTCGGCGTTTAATATTAATATATTTTTCTCGGGCTTCCAGCCGTGTAAGGATATCATATTTGCGGGACGTTTCGAAGGCGTCCATCTCTGCCTTCATTGTCAACCAATTAACTGTTTGTTTATTCAGCCGCTGCTACGGAAACGGTGGAAGACAAAAACCAACACAACGCGATTACGTCATCCGCTCTTCTGCTTGTTGCAGACGCGAAACTGTTTCAGCATTTTAATGGCCGGGTTCCAGGCCGCACTGAGTTGATAACCAGTGTCCCTGTTGACTAATAAATCAGTTAATCTTATTTCCACAGCCTCTGTAATAACGCTGGCCCAAAACTCTTTGACCCAGGCTAAAAAAGTTGTTTTTTCAAATTCAAAAGTGTGACCCTCTTGCACACTATGTTCGGCCACCGCAGATTTTTCTTCTTGCCCAAGGCGAACATTTCTGGCGTGCTCTATACATCGCTGCATAATGCATCGCTGTGTCTGTCCAATGTAGCCGCGGCCACATTCACATGTTATATAATATACTCCAGGGGTTCGTAAACCTAGGTCATCTTTAACGCTGCCGACCAAGTTACTAATTTTAGTGGGTGGTCTATAAATTGTCTTGACTCCATGTTGTGATAGCAGTCTACCTATTTTGAAACTTAGGGCACCCACAAACGGCAGACAGGCAAGGCCCTTGGTATCAATCTGATCTCTCCGTCGATTTTCGTTCTGTTTAAACGCACGAGTAATCTGTCCCTGATTATAACCATTATTTAAAAACGTTTTCCGGAGAGAGTCCATTTCACCCGCCAGGCTATGTTTGTCACAAATCCTTTGTGCTCTCTGTACCAAGGTAGTTAAAACAGAGTTTCGATGTGCCGGATGATGACAGCTGTTGGCATTTAAATATAAGTCGGTATGGGTAGGCTTCCGATACACAGTGTGTCCCAGCGAACCATCGGCACGTTTAATAACAAGCACATCAAGAAACGGCAGGCAACCGTCCTCCTCCAATTCCATTGTGAACTGAATATTTTCATGGATAGAATTGAGATGCACAAGGAATTGGTCAAGACTGTTTCTGCCATGGGGCCAAATCACAAAGGTGTCATCGACATACCTATAAAAACACTTCGGCTGGAGTGGTGCGTGGTTTAGTGCCTCTTCTTCAAAACATTCCATGAAGAAATCAGCAATGACAGGAGACAATGGCGAACCCATTGCTACACCGTCCACTTGTTCGTAATATTCTCCTTCAAACTTAAAATAAGTGGTTGTCAACACATGGTGGAAAATATCAATCATTTTTTTTATCAAAATACCTCCTTAACAGATCTAAGGAGTCGACCAAGGGAACACGAGTAAAAAGAGAGACCACATCGAAGCTCACCATTAAATCACCAGGATCTAACTTCATGTTGTCTAAGATTTCCACAAACTCACTGGAATTTCAAATACTGCGATGAGCATTCCCTACCAATGGGTTGAGAATATCTTTGAGGTATTTAGCCAAAAAGTACGTAGGGCTCTCAATTGTACTTACAATAGGTCGCATACGTACTCCTACTTTATGTACTTTTGGTAGACCGTACAACCTGGGAGGAAAAGGAGCACGGGGTTGGAGTCGTCTTTTCACATCTTCTGGTAGTTCTAAGGAGCGGATCAGCTTCGTAGTCAAGTTGGTTAGCTTAGATGTAGGGTCACGGTTAATCTTCCTGTATGCTTGGTCCTCCAAAAGCTGCATAATTTTACTATGATAGTCCATCTTGCTTAAAACCACCGTGCAGTTACCCTTGTCTGCTGGAAGAATAATAATATTTTCGTCTTTCTTTAACTCACAAAGCGCACGCCTCTCTTCACTTGAGATGTTTGATTTAGGCAATTTACCTTTACAAAGCCCCCCACATGTTTCACGCCTTATCTCCTCCGCTTCTTCCGCAGGTAGCGTGCGAACTGCAATTTCAACACCACTGATAATCTCCCGATAAGGCACAGATTTAGGTACCGGAGCAAAATTGAGGCCCTTCGATAAAACAGATGACGTAGCAGGATCAAGTTCTCTGTCTGATAGGTTAACAATAGTTCGCGCTGAAACATGTGGCTTCGCGGAAAATTTCGTTGAAATCCGCTCAAATTTCGAACATTGTCTGGCCGACACATGTTGTTGCAGCTTGAAACTATACGCTGTAGTACTGCCATCTACCCACTCCCAGGCATCCACAGATAATGTATTTGCAAGGTTAAGATGACACGATAGCAGCGTCTTGCCAATCCGGTCCAAAGCTTGTCTCGTAAAACGAATACGTTCCTTTACCAAAGCAAGGCTTGCACGACGCAAAATTCTCACTGCTGCGGCTGAAGTAATCGAATGACGTATACGGGCAAATTGTGGCACCACATCATGATCACGACATCTTTGAAGAAACGCCAGAGTGCACAAAAGCTTGTCCTTTTTATTACGTAGCATTTCTAACTGTTTTACAGAACGAAACATCTCCTCCCCATAAAGGCTAGTGATGTAGGATCGTAATTTTTCACGGCGTTGAATATTAATATTAATATTACGATCCTACATCGTAATTTTTCACGGCGTTAATATTACGATCCTACATCACTAGCCTTTATGGGGAGGAGATGTTTCGTTCTGTAAAACAGTTAGAAATGCTACGTAATAAAAAGGCCAAGCATTTGTGCACTCTGGCATTTCTTCAAATATGTCGTGATCATGATGTGGTGCCATGATTTGCCCGTATACGTCATCCGATTACTTCAGCCGCAGCAGTGAGAATTTTGCGTCGTGCAAGCCTTGCTTTGGTAAAGGAACGAATTCGTTTTACGAGACAAGCTTTGGACCGGATTGCCAAGACGCTGCTATCGTGTCATCTTTACCTTGCAAATGCATTATCTGTGGATGCCTGGGAGTGGGTAGATGGCAGTACTACAGCGTATAGTTTCAAGCTGCAACAACGTGTGTCGGCCAGACAATGTTCGAAATTTGAGCGGATTTCAACGAAATTTTCCACGAAGCCACATGTTTCAGCGCGAACTATTGTTAACCTATCAGACAGAGAACTTGATCCTGCTACGTCATCTGTTTTATCGAAGGGCCTCAATTTTGCTCCGGTACCTAAATCTGTGCCTTATCGGGAGATTATCAGTGGTGTTGAAATTGCAGTTCGCACGCTACCTGCGGAAGAAGCGGAGGAGATAAGGCGTGAAACATGTGGGGGGCTTTGTAAAGGTAAATTGCCTAAATCAAACATCTCAAGTGAAGAGAGGCGTGCGCTTCGTGAGTTGAAGAAAGACGAAAATATTGTTATTCTTCCAGCAGACAAGGGTAACTGCACAGTGGTTTTAAGCAAGATGGACTATCATAGTAAAATCATGCAGCTTTTGGAGGACCAAGCATACAGGAAGATTAACCGTGACCCTACATCTAAGCTAACCAACTTGACTACGAAGCTGATCCGCTCCTTAGAACTACCAGAAGATGTGAAAAGACGACTCCAACCCCGTGCTCCTTTTCCTCCCAGGTTGTACGGTCTACCAAAAGTACATAAAGTAGGAGTACCTATGCGACCTATTGTAAGTACAATTGAGAGCCCTACGTACTTTTTGGCTAAATACCTCAAAGATATTCTCAACCCATTGGTAGGGAATGCTCATCGCAGTATTTGAAATTCCAGTGAGTTTGTGGAAATCTTAGACAACATGAAGTTAGATCCTGGTGATTTAATGGTGAGCTTCGATGTGGTCTCTCTTTTTACTCGTGTTCCCTTGGTCGACTCCTTAGATCTGTTAAGGAGGTATTTTGATAAAAAAAATGATTGATATTTTCCACCATGTGTTGACAACCACTTATTTTAAGTTTGAAGGAGAATATTACGAACAAGTGGACGGTGTAGCAATGGGTTCGCCGTTGTCTCTTGTCATTGCTGATTTCTTCATGGAATGTTTTGAAGAAGAGGCACTAAACCACGCACCACTCCAGCCGAAGTGTTTTTATAGATATGTCGATGACACCTTTGCGATTTGGCCCCATGGCAGAAACAGTCTTGACCAATTCCTTGTGCATCTCAATTCTATCCATGAAAATATTCAGTTCACAATGGAATTGGAGGAGGACGGTTGCCTGCCGTTTCTTGATGTGCTTGTTATTAAACGTGCCGATGGTTCGCTGGGAAACACTGTGTATCGGAAGCCTACCCATACCGACTTATATTTAAATGCCAACAGCTGTCATCATCCGGCACAACGAAACTCTGTTTTAACTACCTTGGTACAGAGAGCACAAAGGATTTGTGACAAACATAGCCTGGCGGGTGAAATGGACTCTGTCCGGAAAACGTTTTTAAATAATGGTTATAATCAGTGCGTTTAAACAGAAGGAAAATCGACGGAGAGATCAGATTGATACCAAGGGCCTTGCCTGTCTGCCGTTTGTGGGTGCCCTAAGTTTCAAAATAGGTAGACTGCTATCACAACATGGAGTCAAGACAATTTATAGACCACCCACTAAAATTAGTAACTTGGTCGGCAGCGTTAAAGATGACCTAGGTTTACGAACCCCTGGAGTATATTATATAACATGTGAATGTGGCCGCGGCTACATTGGACAGACACAGCGATGCATTATGCAGCGATGTATAGAGCATGCCAGAAATGTTCGCCTTGGGCAAGAAGAAAAATCTGCGGTGGCCGAACATAGTGTGCAAGAGGGTCACACTTTTGAATTTGAAAAAACAACCATTTTAGCCTGGGTCAAAGAGTTTTGGGCCAGCGTTATTACAGAGGCTGTGGAAATAAGATTAACTGATTTATTAGTCAACAGGGACACTGGTTATCAACTCAGTGCGGCCTGGAACCCGGCCATTAAAATGCTGAAACAGTTTCGCGTCTGCAACAAGCAGAAGAGCGGATGACGTAATCGCGTTGTGTTGGTTTTTGTCTTCCACCGTTTCCATAGCAGCAGCTGAATAAACAAACAGTTAATTGGTTGACAATGAAGGCAGAGATGGACGCCTTCGAAACGTCCCGCAAATGTGATATCCTTACACGGCTGGAAGCCCGAGAAAAATATATTAATAATTTGCAATGTTACAGAGAATGTATGGTAATAAAAAAGAAGGCATTTAGGAAATAAATTGAACCAAGGTGGAATCAAAACCATTACAAATTTGTAATGAACATACAAATAGGCTACAATGACATTTCATGTACCACCATTTTGGCACTTTTAGTGAACCAAGTTTGTTGCTGGTGTACTCTTAGAATTTTACAATTTTTTTTAAGCTTTGATTTTTGGCATATACTATAACACATATGGATGAAGCTACAATATCATACTTTAAATGTCATACTATTTCATGTAGACATCTTTTTGGGAACTTACGATTTAAAAAAAATATTAAAGTACAGATTTAAATTTCCTGCTCCCAAATTATTATTTATCAAGTGCATCAGTTTTAACACTTTTAAACTAAACACACATGTGCATAAATCAGAAGATTCTTACTTTTATCTCTGAAAAGCAGTGTTTGCAACTCGTACATAAAAAGCAAAGAGTAAATGTAGCAATGCTGTCTACAAAGTAAGAAACTCTTTGGTATTTGCGACATTATAATTGCAATTTCTGAAGGAACTATTGATTTTTGTGGGATAAAACCTATCCTACATCACTGCACACACAATCTACTAACTCCGAGCCAAATTACATTTAAATCTGTTGACCAATTAAGGTACGATTTAGGCTGATAGTACATCCAAACTTTCTTATTTATATAGATATAGATTCATTACTATTATTTACACCTTAATATTATGAATATTATTTGTAAAATAAATTTCCATTTAAATATCTGGAGGACTTTCAACCATCTCTTGCCAATTTTATTTTGAGGTCTTGTTTTGTTATGCAATATCCATCGAAGCCTCTCATTAACATATACATGCTTCCAGCACTCTCTTCACCCTACTCCCATCTATTGCAGACTCCCAATCCAACCCTGTCCCCATCCTATAATCATAAACAATATTTAGTTGTTTTTTTATCTGCAAAATACTGAAAAAGGTTATTAAAGAATCTAAAAGGATGTACTACAAACATAAAATTCATGATTCTGAAAATAAAATTAAGACAATATGCGACATTGTAAAAAAGGAAACAGGAAAAAGTAATCAAACAAGTAATGATATTTTTGTCAAAGAAAATTCAGTGGAATCTAATTTTTCAATTGCTGATAATTTTAATAAACATTTTTTATCTGTTGCTGATATGTTGACTGCTAATAGTTCAGTGACACACAGTATGGATTTTGTCAGAAAAGGCTTCCAAGAAAAATTTATGTCTATAAAATTAGCTAAATAAGAAAAATTATTAAATCCCTTAAGAGCAAATACTCAAGTTGTTATGATGGGATTTCCAGCAGATTAATTAAATTGTGCTCCACAGAATTAAGTAATGTACTAAGTTATCTATTTAATATATCTTTACTTGAGGGTACTTTTCCAGAAAGGCTTAAGTATGCTGTACTTAAACCACTCTAAAAAAAGGGAGATAAGGCAGCTGTATCGAATTACCGACCAATTTCATTACTAACAGCCTTCTCCAAAGTTTTTGAGAAAGCAATGTACAATAGAGTTTATGAACATCTAAAAAATAATAATATTCTAACTAAATCACAATTTGGTTTTCAAAAGGGTCATTCAACAGAACAAGCTATATTTGCATTCACTGACAATATTTTAGAAGGAATAAATGATAAATTCCTGTGGGAATTTTTTGTGACTTATCTAAAGCATTTGACTGTGTAGAGCATAAAATTCTGATACAGAAACTTAAGTATTATGGTATAGATGGCATTGTTAATAAATGGCTTAGTTCTTACCTTCTAAATAGAAAACAGAAAGTGTCAATGGAGAATTTTAAGGCTGCCTTAAGAGATCCACTGTTTTCTGAGTGGAAATTAATCAGATGTGGAGTACCTCAGGGTTCTATATTGGGGCCACTATTGTTTTTAATATATATAAATGATCTACCCTGTGTTTCATCTAAAAACTCAAAATTTGTCCAATTTGCAGATGACACAAACATAGGAATTAAAAACACTCCAGATTTATCTACAGAATATATTTCAAATTATGTCTTTGAACTGATTAATAAATGGTTTACAGCTAATGTCTTGTCTTTAAACTTTGCTAAAACTCAGTATATGCAATTCAGTATATCACACAGATTAACACCTGATATAGACATAAAATTTGCAGGCCAGTCCATTCAAGAGGTAGAGAGTGTGAAATTTCTAGGTTTGTATATTGATCATAATTTAAATTGGAAAGTACATGTTTCTGACTTACTAAAGCGATTGGGAGCAGCCACGTTTGCAATTCGTACAATTTCAGCTTTAGGTGATCTCTGTATGAGGCAGCTAGTTTATTTTGCTTATTTTCACTCCTTATTGTCATATGGAATAATATTCTGGTACAATTCTACCCATAGAGACAAAGTGTTCAGAGCCCAAAAGCATGTAATAAGAATTATGTGTGGGGTTAGCAATAGAACTTCATGTAGAGAGAGAGCTGTTCAAGTAGTTAGGGATTTTAACATTAGCATCTGAATATACTGTATATACACATTAATGACCTTTGTAGTCACAAATTATACTTTGTTTGAAACAAATAGTAAAATACACAATTATGGCACTAGAAGTAAAAATGATCTTCACAAGACTTACAAGTCATTGTCATTTGTTCAAAAAGGGGTCCGATATTCAGGGATACATATCTTCAATATGCTCCCAACACATATTAAATGTCTAGTAGATGATAAGAATAAATTCAGGAAAAAATTGAAAGAATTTTTAATTGACAACTCCTTCTACTCTGTTGAAGAATTTATTCCTAAGGTATCTAAAAAATAACTGCCAGTATCTTGTGTAAATATAGTTCACATAATTAATTTAACATGTATGCTATGACTGTACATCTCCTGGTGTATGTATTTAGTTTGTTACGTAATTGTTTACGGTACCATATATGTTATGACTGTACATCGTGTGGTGTATGTATTATTTTGTTATGGAATTTTTTTTAATGTACCATCTTCTGGTGTATGTATTATTTTGTAATGGAAGTGTCTAATGACTGTACATCTAGTGGTGTACTTATTATTTTGTTATGCAACTGTTTATCTGTACATTGACAACTTTCCACATCCCACAGAGCCAGTCTCTTTTATTGGGATCAATGGAAAATGAATTTATTGTATTGTATTGTATTGTATCTGTGTATATAATAAGTTGACTCTTCTTGGAATTTATTTTCATTCCATGTAGACCCACCCATTTAGATATTCTATCCAAGTCACCCTGCAACTGTCCACAGTCATTTCCAATTTTGTTTCTGTTAAGTCATCTGCAAACAACTGACATTCTGACAGTAAGCCATCAACTCAACCATTTATTAGAATAATGATTAGCAAGGGTCCCAATATGCTACACATATCTTTGAAATTTTAGATTCCATAATTTTTTTTATAACAGAAAGTATTCACACTTTGGTTATGATGACAAAATGGAATACTTGTTCATCAGAGTTTGGTATTAGTGAAAGAGTGGTCTAATAAGTTAATTTTCAATTTCTACATTACTAATTAATTTCTGGCTACTCATTTAACAGATTTTACCACTAATCATAAGTTTGGTCACTTAGTTTGGAATAGCAAAAGGTTCCTCTCTTGGGTTTTTCAAATCATTTTCTTTTCTTTTAATTATCCTTGTATCCGATTTACATCTGTGTGCTTTACAGCTTGCTACAATTTTTATTTTTATTTTTTTAAGGCAATTTTTCTGTGAGCATCTAACCAATCAAATAACAGAAGTTGGGGGAAATAACTCATGACTCACCGAAGTTTACCACATGGCTCTCATGCGGTAAAGTCCAGCTTTTACACACCTCCCGAACCATATGGCTCATTCCCAATCACACAAATGAGGTGTAAAACCGAAATATTTGATATGTTTTTGTTAGTCAAATTTGTTTTCACTCATCACAGCCTTCAACTTTGGTGAGCTATGAGTCATTTTCCCTAACCTTTGTTATTTATACTGCCTAAAAGCCATTTCCTTTTACCTTAGTGTCATTATTATATCGCCATTTGGTGACATGTCTGTTAAGAATAAGTCTGACTCCATATTTTTTATGAGATTGTTCTACATTCTTTTAAGTTTTCTGATAAGGCTTGCAAAATATTCTGACCCATTCTCTCATAGAATGATTTTCACTTGAAGGCATCTATCACTGCTTCCTTAAAGTCATCCTCCATCATACATCCCACAAGTTAACAAAAGAGATCTGTAATCATATGTTTTCCTGGCGAATCTGATGCTTGAAGCAAAAGAGATTAGGCTACTTCAGTTGAAAAACTTTCCCATTTAGATTTCTGAAATATATATTTAGATTTTCTTTGGATAAAAAAATATGTGCACATATGGTAAGCATTATAGGCCTGTGGAATTTAAGATATCAAACTCAGGCTTACAAAGAAAAAACTGAGAAGTATCCTCCTCACAATTTCAAGTAGCCATGGGAGAGAAACTTTGCATAATATTTGAGAGAAAAGCTGGCTATGTTGCCTGGTTCGTTTACTTTTACAGCAACTGTGTAAGCTGACTGTACACCAATGATGTGTGATGTAAACAACCAGAGACATTTCAAAATATCAAAGACTTATTTTTTTAAAAAATTGAGTAATTACATAAATCTTTGTTTTTATTATATCGAAATCGTACGAGATAACCTGGAAAAATTATTCACAGAAAGGAAATTAGAGTCTTTCTAAAAAAAATTAGATTTGTCATGTAGCCTGGACGATAGCAATAAGAAGAGATAGGATGTTAAAATAACCACAGTAACTGTTATTATTACTTAAATTTTAGCAGTAAATAGCGTAGAACAGTAGTGTACTAAAATAAACTATAAAGAACGCGTAATTGCCAACAGCAATTCTTTATTACACGTTCGCACGCCAATGCGCAATACAATGTACAACATAGACCAGCGAGATTACAGATAATGCAAAGAATAATTTAACGTCTGTGCATTTCACAGATAATCTCTACAATCCCCCCCTCGGAAGATCATTGACTTGTGGATGATCACTCCGCACTTTGGAGATTATGCCACCTGGACCTGCTCCACCAGCTGACTGCGATGCGACTCGTGTAGTCTGTGACACAGCTCCTTTGTGAAGATGTCCGCAACATTTTGTTCACTTGGGACATATCGAAGTTCCACTGTCCCATTCATCACCTTTTCTCTTACAAAGTGATGCCTGATTGCAATGTGCTTTGTCCTGGACTTGTCAACATAGTTTCTAGCATGTGCAATAGCTGCCTGACTATCACACCATATTGTGGTTGCACCGTTACTTATTTCTTGGAACTCCAAGGACATTAATAGTCTATACCCAAAACACTTCTCTTGCACAAGCTGCCAAGGCCACATATTCTGCCTCCATTGTGCTAAGTGCAATCACAGTTTGTTTTGAACTTTTCCAGATGATTGGAGCACCTGCAAGTATAAGCACATATCCACTTATGCTCTTGCGAGTTTTTGTACAACTAGACCAATCTGCATCAGCATACGCTACAAGACTTTCATTAGTTGGACAATATGTAATCCCATAGTCTTGTGTCTCTTTTAAATACCTCAGTACTCTTTTAGCTGCATTCCAATGACACTTGTTGAATTGCGAACAATACTGAGCCAACTTGCCTACTGAAAAGGCAATATCAGGTCCAGTTCTCTGCGATAAATATAGCAGACCACCAATGAGTTCTCTGTAAGGAAGGTTCTTCAGGTCATCTTCATTACACTCATCGAGAAACTCTGGCCTCTGCTCCATTGGGGTTTTAATTCCTTTGGCCTCTTGCAATCCAAATTCATTCAACAGTTTGTTGACATATCCTGCTTGTGAGATGGTGATGCTACCATCCTCTTTCTTATTGAATTTTACTCCCAGTAGATGTGAAATCGTTCCTAGGTACTTAATATCAAAGCATCTCTCCAGAAGTTCTTTAACACTACTTCTGATTGATTCATTTTCTGTTAATACAAAAATATCATCCACATAAACAGCTAATATGGCCTTTCCTTTCCCTTTCTTCAACTGATATACACAGGGATCAACTTTATTACGAACGAATCCATGACTTTCTAATGTTTTGTTGAGATGTTCATTCCAGCACCTTCCACTTTGTTTCAAACCATATATCGATTCGTTCAACTTACAAACCAGTTTTTCTTTACCTCTTTGTATAAACCCTTCAGGTTGTTCCATATACAAAGTTTCTTTTAAATCACTGTGAAGATAAACAGATTTAACATCATACTGGTCCATGAGCCACTTTTTCTCAACACCAATAGCTACAAGTAACCTTAGAGTATCGAAGCCTGATACAGGTACATATACTTCTTCATAATGCACTCCCTTCTTTTGAGAGAAACCCTTTGCAACCAAGCGTGCTTTGAAACGTTCTGTTTCACCTACTGTCTTCCGTTTAAACACCCATTTACATTTAATGACATTTGCATTTGGAGGTTTTACAACCAATGACCAGGTGTTGTGCTTCTTCAATGATTCTATCTCTTCATTCATTGCTCCAAACCATTGCGCTGCTTCAGTAGAATTGATAGCCTCATTGAATGAATTTTTTTTTTTTTTTTTTTTTTTTTTATTGTATTTACGTCTCTCAACATCGAGGTCTTTAGAGACGGGAAAGGATGGGGGGCAAGGATGGGGGCAAGGAATGGGAAGGAATTCGGCCATGGCCTTTTGAAGGAAGCATCCCGGCATTTGCCTGGAGTGATTTGGGAAACCATGGAAAACCCAAATCTGGATGCCCGGACGGGGATCGAACCGCCGTCCTCCCGAATGCGAGGCGAGAACGCTATCCGTTACACCGCCACGCTCGGTTCTCATTGAATGAAGATGGTTCCACTATATTATTAGTATGTACCATATGAGATTGTGGTTCTATGTTATCATCTTTCTTTGATTTTATAGAACACCTTTCTCGAAGAATCATACTGTGTTGCTTTTGCAGGTTTGCATTATGTTTTGTAGAACTTCCCTGTAGTCGTCCTCTCCTCTTTACTTGAACAGTTGATTGTCTTCCACTCTGTTCATCTTTGTCTGAAGTTACTTCTTCTTTATTTTCAGTGTCCGGAAATCCTTTGAAGTCTTCTTCCTCGCTTTAAAGATTTTCTTCAGAATTGATCATCACATTTTCTTCAGGATTACTGCCTGCAGTTCCATCACTGGAGTCAAAAGTGATAGTTTCTTCTCTATCCAATTGTTTGAAGCTAGAATTTTCAGGTTTACTAATGTGTTCTGCTTCATCATTTGTACTCTCTTTGAATACACAGTCACGTGACTCCACAATTTATTGAGTATCTGGCATCCAAATCCTATAACCACGTCCATATATTGCGTATCCAACCAAAATTCCTTTCTTGGCCCTTGCTGATAGCTTTGAGTAGCGTTTCTGTTTAGGAATATGCACAAACACTTCACATTCTATTGCCCGAAGGTGAGTTACACTTGTCTTCCTTCCAACCCATAATTCATATGGAGTTTTAACTTCGTTATGACTGTTTGTGACTCTGTTCCTGATATATGCTGCAGTATATATCAGTTCTGCCCAAGCTGCCTTAGGCAACCTACTACTACCGATTTCACTTCTCACTAAATCCATCAGAGTTCTGTTCAATCTCTCTGCGATTCCATTTTGCTGTGGTGTGTAAATCATTGTCTTTTCATGTACTATGCCATTACTCTCACAGAAGATATCCCAATTCTTTGAACAAAATTCAAGTCCATTATCTGTTCAAACTCGCTTTAAAGATTTGCCAGTTTGTTTTTCAACCTGGATCTTCCATGCTTTAAACTCAGCCAGTACACTTCCCTTTGTTTTAAGCAGTCTGATGAAAGCATATCTGGTAGCATCATCCACTATGCTAAGAACATATTTGTTTGCACCAAAGCTTTTCACATTTATTGATCCCATGAGATCTGCATGAACAAGATTCAAAAATATTCAATCACTTTTCAAGTTGCTTGATGGATGTGTCACAAATGGCAATCTTGTAGCTTTTCCTGCTAAACAGTCATTACATGGTGTAGGAGTTGTCAACTCACAGTTTAAACCATTTACAGACTGTGTTTTGACCATATTTATAATCTGATTCTTGCTAACGTGCATTAGTCTTTGATGCCACAAATCCAATGTTTTTAAATTTCTATTTTCATAGTGTAATGAGCTTACTACACTTTTCTTTAAATTAGGTTCTGTTCTCACCACATACAAGCGACCCATATTCTCCGCTTTTAATAGTAAATTCCTACTGTCATCGTAAATGCAACATCCATTTTTATTAAAAACAACTTTCTTATTATTTTCAGTTAACTGTTTAACTGATAAAATTCCATGGCTAATGCCAGGCACCAAAAGAGTGTTTTTAATTTGTATGTCACTATTTGCGGAATTATTAACTATAATCTTTGCATTTACAGTACCTTTTCCAATTGTAGGTGTCGTTGTGCCATTTGCTGTCACAATATTTTCAGTAGTCACATTTTTACTGATCCAAGAAAAATACTTTTTCTCTGGAGACATGTGATGAGTAGCACCTGAGTCTATGACCCAAACATCGCTATTCAATATAGCCGATCCACATGTTGTCGATGCACTAAAGGAGCGTTTACTGCTTGATTTATTTGGACATACATTTGCAAAATGACCAATTTCTTTACAGATAAAGCATTTTCCATTGCCATTTTTGCCTTTTCGTGTTCCTTTCTCCGCTGCTAGATTTGACATCTTTGCAATTACATTTGACGTATATAATTTTCGTGTTAACTTTCTTCACGAATAATGCAGACTGTTTCGTGCTATCGTTTTCTTGTCGTCTTGTAGCTTCGGCAAGAAGACGCCTTTTCACTGTAGCACATGTAAACTCGCTTTCTGGTAGGTTACACAAAGATGTTACAACAGAATCCCATTCCTCGGAAAGTCCGCACAAAATCGTCATTGCTAAATCTTCATCTTTTATGGCGTTGCCAACACTAGCAAGATCTGCAACAGTTCTGTTTATCTGTCCCAAATATAATTCCATTGAATTATAATCACTAAATTTCAACTAATACAATTTCCGCCTGAGTTGCACAATACGAAATTTGCTGTCATGCGGTGCATATAGCTGTTCCAGCTCATTCCATGCTTCCTTAGAATTCATTAAGTGCTGAATATGCATCTGCTGTTTGTCGCACACAGAAAGTGCGATCTTTGCATAAGCTTTATTTTGTCTCGATGCGTAATTACGTTTTACAGTTATATTTGCGTCGGCAGCCAGTTCTTCTTCACCTGGATCAACAACTGTCCATAAATCACTTTCCATCATTACCATTTTCATTTGGTAACTCCATGATGCGTAATTTATACCATTCAATTTGGTTATAGTCATAGACTGGTGATCAGACATTTTGAACTGATTCACGCAACTTTTGTCTGTCGTAACCTACACTCTAAAAATCCTTAGCCAACATTTTCAAATCGACGCTACAACTTAACGATTGCACAACGAATTTTACAATTTATAATACTTCTGCACTGTAACTGGGCCCATAACCAATGTTATTATTACTTAAATTTTAGCAGTAAATAGCGTAGAACAGTAGTGTACTAAAATAAACTGTAAAGAACGCGTTATTGCGAACAGCAATTCTTTATTACACGTTCGCACGCCAATGCGCAATACAAAGTACAACATAGACTAGCGAGATTATAGATAATGCAAAGAATAATTTAACATCTGTGCATTTCACTGATAATCTCTACAGTAACTGCATCAGATTGGGCGATTTATAAGGGCATACACATATCGTGTGCATATGGTTAGGTTGCACTGTGGTACAGGATTGATTCTTCACACATAATGGATTAGATTCTGGTTTTATTTATTTCTTTTAAAAAAATGCAGTATTAGCAAACTGATCACATGCCAGCAATCGAAAAATACTTTTTATTTATTTATGTTGCATTGAAGCCTGGACCATACTAACAGTGACAGACTGAGTATGGATGGATATATTAGGACGTATATAAACTACCATGTCAAGACAAGTCTTGCATAAGAAAGACCCGCCACAAGAACCTTTAACAGTGGCAAGTTGCTATAGCAGCAAAGGCAAACAAAAAAAGTCACTTAAGCATGGATCTATGTGAAGCATTGTTTGCAAGTAATATTCCTCTTCACAAATTTACAAATCCTGACTTCAAAGGTTTTTCTAGAAAAATATTACTTGAATCAAAATAAAACACATGAATCAATATTTCGTAAAAATTGCAAACTGTTCTTCAAGAAATATGCAATGGACTCATGAATAGCATTTTTTTTTATTTCAGCTGACATAACTAACAACAGTTGAGGTCGTTGTATTGCAAATTTAACTGTCGATGCATTAAAACTACAATCTTTTTCCTTTTTTGGTGACTTGCACAGAACTTGAAAAGGCAGATCATGCTACGATCACCAATGAGCGTTTTTAAAAAAGTATTTCCTGAATCTTCTGCAGATGAAAGAGTGTTTATATTTCTCTCAGATGCTGCTCCCTTCATGATAAAGGCAGCCCAAACCCTTCAAGTACTTTATCCCAATTTTACTCATGTGACGTGCTTTGCTCATGGAGCATAACGACTCGCTGAAGAAGTACGATTGTGGATTTAACACCTTCCTATTGGCAAATTCCAACAGCACAAGATTCTCATAAATATATGGCATTTCTATACCAAGTTAGAATCTATTAATGCGGAGAATTCTCGTTGTAAAAGTAGACAGTGTAACCAAGAAAAGACAGAGTATTGTGCAGTATGTAGTGATGTGGATATTCTGAATAGTGCAGTATCCTAAAAGAATTGAGAACAGTGACTATGCTCGTGGTAAAGCAGACATGTATACCAGAAAAGACAGTTTCATTATCGATGTGATTTTGCAGGTATGCAAGAGCCTGCTTTCTTCGAATACAAAGTTCCAATAAATAATTCACGGTCAAAATTGTAAAAGGTGGTTGGTAACGCTGAACTTTCGAGGAAATAAAAATGTTGTTACGTCGTAACTGCTGAACAATAATTTTGAAAATCCTAACATTTCCTGAACTATTTTCCACAGTTATCTTGGTGGCAGCCAGGTCCGATCTTGTTTAATTAATTAAGACTAAAACAAATAGCAAGCTTAGAGTCTTATTTGTTACATTGTTTAATTACATGAACTGTACAAAACAAATACCAAGTTTGCTCTTATGTGTTACAAGCCGTTAAAGATTTTCCAAGACTGGCCAATAAGCAACAATTGCTAAGCCTCTTAGGACTATGTGCATACTACCGAAAGTTTGTAAAAGGTCATACGTTAAATAGTCAACATTTAGAGAAAGTAAAAGGAAAAAACATGGAATGGATTTGGACAGAATATTGTGAATGTGATTTCTTATCCATATAAGAAGTATTTCTGAATGAGGTAGTATTAAGTGCTCCAGATTGGAACTTAGATTTTTGTTTGCTCAGATTATGGTTTGTGAGCTGAAGGGTTTCAACAGACCTGGGAGGATGGAACTCAAATCAAGAGAACGATTTCCTTTGCCAGCAGAGTCATGACCAAAGCAGAATGCAACTATTGTATTACACAAAAGGAGGCTCTTGCAGTAGTGTGGGCTTTTCAAAAATTATGAAACCTGCTACTTGGAAAAAAACTATTGTTTTTACTGAACTTAAAGTGTTGCTCTTCTTGACAAAGTGTAAATTAGTCCGGGGGGATTGGCGAGGTGGAACCTGTTATTACAAGAGTTTAATTTCTTAAACTAAGGAAAAAGGAAACTGCTTTAGGCAATATAATTGTAAGGAAAGGGAAAATGACTCATCACTCACTAAAGTTGAAGGCAGTGACGAAAGAAGAACATATATTACAATACACAAATAAACTCAATATTTCGGTTATTAAACCTTATTCATGATGGAGAAAATGAGTCATGAGGCTCGGGAGGTGTGCACACGCCGAGGGTTGCTACATGACTAGGTGGATTATCAATATGGCGGTGGGACTGAGATATTGTATATAAATACTGTATGTAAATCGTAGATGGTGGTAAACCTAATACTGGAGAGAAAAAAGGGGGGGGGAATAAAGTAAATAAATATGGACGGCTAAATTTTGAAAAATAAAATAAGGTAATTAGTTAAATGACAATAATGCTACTTCTAATCCTACTAATAATGAGTGATGTGTCAAGGAAAGGAATTTTATCTGTGGTTGAGGCCGGGTGGGTGTCTGGTATCTAGGAGGTTCTGAGGCGGCAGTAGTTTCGGGGAAAACTCTGACTGCTCTCACAGTGAAACAGTCATTGAAGTTGTTGGAGTTGTGGTAATTAGCATGTTCTGGTATGGGAAGATATAAATTGCAGGTGTGAACTGTTTGTCTGTGGCCATTCATTCTGGTTGAGAGTTGTTGTGTAGTCAGGCCTATGTAAGAACTCATGCAATGGTGACAAGTTAGCTGGTATATGATGTGCGTAGTGGAGCATGTGGCATGTCCCGTGATGGGAAAGGTTTCCCCTGTGACAGGGTTGGAAAATGTAGCAGTGGGAGGATGCATGCTGCAGGTTTTGCTGCGGGGTCTATTACAGGAAAAAGATTCATAGGGTGTTTTTGGAGAGTCAGATGGAGGGTATTTGTGCACCAAGATGTTTTTGAGGTTAGGTGGTCTGCTACAGCAAGTACGGGGGACAGTTGGCAGAATTTTTGGCAAGAGAGTGCGCATTTCTGGAAAGGACCGAAGGAAGTCATGCCCCTGTTGAAGGATTCCAGACCAGGCAAGAACTGGGTGACAAAGACAGGACTATGGTTGGATGCTAGAGGTATATTTAAAAAACAAAAAAACAAAAAAAAAAAACAAAAAAAAAATATTCATTAAGTCATTTGGTTACCAAAATCAAACCTAATCCTTATTTATTGGATAAAGGAAACAAAGAAACTGCCGCGAGGCACTGAAAATAAGATAGGATAGGGAAAATAAACAGTTACCCGTCACTTACCACAGATGAAGGCAGGAGGGCGAGACACGTAAAAACACAAAAACAAAAGAATTACACAATATTTCGACGTTAGTCTTACTCATGTAGGAGGCGAGACATATGGCAGGGGGAAAGATGTGGTCACATCCGAGCCCGCCACATGAATGAAGCACAGGCGGAAAACGCGTGGTAGTGGAAGAATTGCCGGGAGGGTGGAATAGGCTTGACCAGCGATAAAAGTGAAACAAATCAATATAATCTCTGTGTAGCTTAGTTCAAAAAGTTATAATTGAAAATAAAGGGAGATAGAAGAATTTAAAAAATTTAAAATATATATATATATACAAAAAAATGAAAATAAAGAGGAAAAATATATATATATAAAAAATAAATAATAAAAAAAAATAACCGACTGTAAAATGAAATGTGAGATGGCAAGTGACAGGTTTAACATAGGTTTAGGCCAGGGGTGTGTCTGGTGTCAAGGATATGTTGATAGGCTAGTTCCCATCTGCGGAGTTCTGAAGGGGTGGTGGTATTTGGAAAAACTCTAATAGCTCTGACTGTGAAACAGGTGTTGAGGTTGTTTGAATTATGGAAGTTCGCATGAATTGCCACGGGATGGTCTGGGTTGGAAGTATAAACTGTTTGCCTGTGGCCATTCATTCTGTAGGAAAGTTGTTGAGTGGTGAGACCAATGTAAGAGGCAGTGCAGTGGATGCAGGTGAGTTGGTAAATAAGGTGAGTGGTAGCACATGTGGCATGTCCAATTATAGGGAAAGATTCGCCTGTGACAGGATTAGAGTAAGTAGTGGTGGCAGGGTGCATGCTGCAAGTTTTACAGCGGGGTCTGTTACTTGGGAAAGATCCCTGTGGAGGTCTAGGGGAGTCAGCAGGTAAATACTTGTGGACCAAGATGTTGTACAGATTGGGCGGTCTGCTGAAGCAAGTGCAAGGAGCTGTGGGTAGGATTTTGGGAAGGAGGAGACGCATTTCAGGGAAGGAACGTAAGAAATCATGCCCACGGCGGAGTATCTGGTTGACAGATTCCAGGCCAGGAAAGAACTGGGTGACAAGTGTTGGACCACGGTCAGCTTTAGGAGGTGCAGAACGAGGGTTGTGGGTGATGGCACGGGAAATTTGTTTTTCCACCAGATCATGGGGGTATTGGCGGGAAACAAGGGC
Organism: Vandiemenella viatica; assembly: GCA_031002005.1. Classification (NCBI taxonomy): domain Eukaryota; kingdom Metazoa; phylum Arthropoda; class Insecta; order Orthoptera; family Morabidae; genus Vandiemenella; species Vandiemenella viatica. The sequence goes on along the minus strand of JARYHS010008075.1, from coordinate 131,324,272 downwards.
TTGGGATAGTTTTTGGGAGTAACTGGAGATTGATTCATGATCAGAACAGATGCGTCTGCCACGGATTGCAAGGCTGTATGGGAGGGAACGTTTAATGTGGAAGGGGTGACAACTGTCAAAGTGTAGGTATTGTTGTAAATTGGTCGGTTTAATGTGTACTGAGGTATGGAGGGTCCCCTGTCGTAGGGTGATATCTACATCAAGGAAGGTGATACAGGTGTGGGAATTTACAGCAGCAAGGAATTTTTTGCATTTCGACCGAAGAAAAATAAACATCCATGCTCAGATTTAAATGGAATTCCAAAGCTGCCAAGTATAATAATATGAAATTGTTGTAGATATTAAATGGGTTTTTATCTCAGATCTATAACCTTGAGTTTATGCCCTTGCAGCATAGTGACAGATCACTGTTATTGACACTAAACGTCTATTGGTCTATTGTTTAAAGTTTTCATTTATTAAGAAATAAAGAAACTCAGTCAATTAAAATTTTAATGTATTAATTTAAAAAAATAAATCCATATATTTGTACAAAATATATCATGATAATAATAAGAAGGGAAAAGATAGTGGTATTTTTATGGCCCTATCCTATGCCAACCTATTCCTGAAAGAACAGTTACTGTACAAAATTCCACTCAAACCCCCCTTGTGTTGTTCAGATATATAACCGAGATATTTATGATCTGAACCAGCAGTAAAAACTACCCAACTAACCACCTCAGTTGCTTAAGCAATGATAATCCTGTGGTTTTCTCCTACACACATCACCTTTCTCATTGTTGAAATTCCCTCACAGAAAGCAGGCCTCCGTACCTCTGTTCACAACAAAACTACATTTACATTACTTTCTCATATCCAGAAATAGTTTCTCAGTCCAGTATTGATCTATATCAAATTCTTCTTTCTTGTGAGTCCCTGGGTTGCTGGGGTTATAGTTAGCAAAACAATTTGGGCATACCAACGGATGTTTCATACTTTGTGTTGCTCCATACCCATCGTCTATACCAGGGGTGGCCAACACAAATTATCTTGCGGGCCACTTTGGAAGTGCATCATTACTCCGCGGGCCGCATATAAAATTATATATCCCCACTACAGACATTTTTTTGGCGTGAAAAATTGAAACATGAGTTATTATTGTGTTTACTATTATTCTTACATATAAACATAGGTAATATAATAATAATGATACTAAACGCGCATTGTAAAGAAATATATAACACAAAAAATGAAATATAAAAAATATTTTGTAAAAGTGTGATGAAACTAGCAGGCTAGAAAAATGTTCAAGGCGGGGCTGCATGCGGCCCGCGTGTTGGCCATCATTGTTATGTGAATCACCCAACCTAATAGCTTGGTTTTCACAGGGTCTTATTGTGTGGTTCATTGATCTCTGTGCCTTCCAGTTTAGTGATGAGTCACTGGGAATTTCTGCTCTAACTGGGGTATTCAGGCAGTAGTTCATACTGTGTGGTGTTCACAAAGGTTCTTCAATATCTGAGGCCTCCCATCACCATTTTCCACTCCATAAAGAGAGTGAATTTTGTCAAAGTCATTAAAAAAAAATAATAATTAAAAAGACCTGACGTATATTGAATTATATTATTACGGGAGGAGCTATTGTAAAACCAGCAACTCTATATAGATTATCCAAAGGATTACATTTTATACAACCTTTAATTTTCCCCCATGTCTCAATGAGGCTTATCTCCATTTTCCCAGCAGGGGCTGAGCTAAACCACAGTGGGCATGCATATTAAGCAGTATAGAAACATAGCACTTGAGTGGTGGTTTTCAGAACTATTAGTTAGGCACCACATTGACTATTTGCCAGCTTTTTCAGGATGTCATTTCCAGTGGCAACTAAGTGGCGAGCCTTTCCGTATTGGTGCTTATATGTTAAGGAGCTCCCAGGTAAGTTGGCTTTTCTGTGTTATACATTGATTCCATTCCAATTCACCTGTCAAGAGTGAAGATGAAGGGCACTAATTTGAGTCTTTGTCAGATTTGATTTGATGAAGTTCTTGATATAAATATCTTTACATTGACTTTTCTCATCACTTATACACCAAATGTTCCCTTTCTTCTATGGCAGATGCTTCTATTCTGATGAAGAATCACTTTCCAGGTGCTACAAAGACCTATCATAAGGCCTCATTTCCCACTATTTCGAACCATCACATCAAACCGACATTTACAAAAACAAATCTCTCATGTTGCAACTCTCTCTTCACAATACTCCCAGCCTGCCAGCCTGCACCTGCACACACACCTCAAGATTCTCGCAAACTGTCACATAGAACTTTCCCAAGCAATAGACCACATTGCTAAATTTCCAGTATCCACCTGTCCAGCACCTACTCCAATCCTACTACAGGAAAAATTTCTTCCACCACTGTACATGCCACATTCACTACAACACACCTCAAGTTCCAACTCACATGGTACACTTTACCAGTTCATATATAAGCCTTACCTCTAAGGCCTCTTATTCACTTGAGCACACTGAGGCGAATGAACCACTCAGTGAAGTGAGTTGATCAAGTGTGGATGCTTGAGAGTGCTCAGGGCAAGCTGATCAAGTGTTGGTATTTTAGAATGTTCAAAGGAGAGCCAGTGCTTGTTCGGCGCTCAGTGTGGTTGCTAGTTTGGCGGTTTTTACAATGAGCGCGAGCATGTGGGACAACGATGCTTGTTTGACAACAATTAATCGGTATGCATCAAAGAAGTTATTACAGGAAAGCTCATATGAACAGTATTTATAATCAAAGTAAATGAGAGGACGCATGGCGTGAAATCAGCGAGGTATTAAACCATGATATTGATGACATAAAGAAAAAACATAAAACAATATTTGAATATATATTGGTAGTAAAAGTCTATAAACATAATAAACAGGTACCAACCGAAATATAATTTTGGAGCTACTGAACAGTAGCATCACAGACTACCGGTACAAAACGGCTGCTGATGTAAGGTACTTTGGACATATGCTACAGGTTTGTATAGGAATCTCCAGAAGGCAGGAATCTTAAAGTTATCACTAACTTATTTCCTGGTGGGATCGTCTCAAGCATATGTGTACAGTGCTATTTAATATGAGGTTCAACTAAACACAGGAAATGTTCAAAATTGATCTTTGTAATGGTCGTAAAGTTTTGAAAAGGCACATTATCTTCTTCAAAAGTCAATTCGCGAATTATATTTATTAAGATAATTTCTTCACTGACAATAACTTTCTCTAATCAACCACCTTGATACTTTTCTTTCCTTCTTTGATATTGTTTGGATAAAAATAAAGGCCACAGCTTCCACGCGCACACATGATGAAACAATAATTGAGCATTTTCTGAGCATTGGCATCAGGCTAGTTCGACTAAAATTTCCTTTTTCTTGAGCACACTCAAAAGAATAAGCGGCTAAATTGCCTGAGCATGCTCAAGTGGATTTGAGGCCTAACCAACTCTCCATAAGAATGAATGGCCACAAATAAACAGTTTACATTGGCAACCTCCACCATCTAGAGCAGCGATTCCCAAACTATGGGTCGCGACGCACTGGTGGGTCATGGCTTATGTTTTGGTGGATCGCGGAGCAATCGAGTTTTTCGCAACAAAGATATCTTTTATTTCATCTATTTAAAAAAATGTAACATGATATTTTACAAGTGCAATAATCATGAAAGTTATTAGCTTAAATTACAACTTTGTGAGAGAAAAAAGTTTTCTTTAACAGTCAGCTGGTATTGTGCAATAATCTCGTTGTGAGATATAGCAGTGGCAGCAATCGCGCTGTCATTACGACAACCCCTGAAAACCCCCTGTCCCGCCCCGTGATAGAGCGGAGATGTACGCGCGTACCACTTGCAATTTTACTGCTCTCATTCTAATTTTCTTGTTTATTCTAGAATCGAAACCAAAGTCTTTGATTGAAACAGTCTGCTTGTGAGAATGAGTTATTGTTTGCATTTAGTTTTGATTGAGAGTGAGTTATTGTTTGCGTTTAGTTTTGATTGAGAGAAGATTTAATGTAATTGTGTAAAGTTGGTTGAAGACTTGCTCGTGCGGTAAAAGAGAGTATTCAAGGATTAGTTAAACCTCGATTTACAAATTAAAATGACACTGATGTGCCAAGTGATATCTTGGTGGAAAACACTCACAAATCCCATTTTAGCGGTTGTCTGGTAAGTTTACCATTGTGTTTTCCAGCTTCCAGTCTTCCTTATTTTCATACATTTGGGTGCAGTAAAACACAATGATAAACTTCCCAATCAACCAACAAAATAGGGTTTGCATGTGGTTGCCACCAAAAAGTGAGTTGATGGACCAGTTGCCTTTTAATATGCTGATCGAGTTACTTCTAATCGTGGAATTTCAGAAGTCAACTTGATGAGGTGATGGTCTGTGCACCCACCTCCTGGTCTACAATATGTTTGTTGTTTTATGTATTATCAATTCTTGTTTTTGTTGATAATTTATCCTTTGTACTAAGGTTGCCTTTTCGTAGGACAGGATAGTTGATAGCGTATTGAGGTCATACAACAGTTCCCATTCCAATAATAGATAGACTCTCATATTAGGTGGGTTGCGAACAAATTTCTTTACTTAAAAGTGGGTCCTGTACCAATAAAGGTTGGGAACCACTGATCCAGAGACATCCCATTATTGTAATATTTTTTTCGTCTCTACCTTCCTGACTTCATCTGCAGTAATTTTTGGTTTACTTTCCCCATTCTTCTAGTTTTTTTTTTTTTTTTTTTTTTTTTTTTTACAAAATGCATGTTTGACCCCCAATAAAAGGTAGGATGTTTGTAAAATAATGTAGTAGTTTCCTTTGGAGCTCACCTGAAACTGTTAGAGCAGTTTCACTAGCAATTGTACTAGTAGCTCCTGAGCTCAAACAATGGCTGATGACATTGCTTGAAGGAGGAGACATGAGAGTGCAATGTGGGTGTTGCTGATGTCCAGAACTGAGATGCTGTTCACTTTTACTTAGTTCCGTGCCAGCCAGCAAACAGGAAGGACCTGAACCTGTATTTCCAGGACCAGGCCAGCTGCCTCGGCTTGCACTTGATTTGACTAGCTTTGGATCACGTGGTGGCAGCTGAAGCAGAGTTCGTTTGAGGCTTCCACCACCAGTTCCAGCTCCTATACCACTTCCGCCATCACAACCACCTTCACTATCTGCACCGCTACAGCTGTCTTCCATGCGGTGTGACAACAGGGACCGAACTGGGATTCCAGGAGTAGTGGCATGTGGCCCTCCACCCCCTCGATCCCTTGCAAATGTCAGGACATCCATCAGCCATCTTGCACCCTTCCATGCAGTATTCAGCTGCCCCTGATATTCTTGTAACTGTGCCAGTCGGTCCTTTGCTGCTGCTACTTCTGATGATGAAAAAGCCTGTCACAAAATTTAAAAAATAGTGTTACCTTTTATACTTGCTATAGTCATGAAAGCAATTTACATAAACAACAAGCACAATTTTTCTTCAGCAAGATATTTAATATAAATTGATTTGGAGAATAATGCTGGTGGAACAATTTCTACAAAATGAAAGGTCTCTACATTTTTATTATTTACTTTTCATATTACATTAATTACAATATAAATGAGTTTAAAACTCGTATCTGTAGTAATAGAATTGAACAATACAACTTGTCAATAAAATACTTGAAAATGCATTTTCGTAAACAGAAGAAAAAAAAAACCCATTTAGTTTTTTAAGTGAGAATGTTTGAAATTAGAAATTACCGTGGAACAAAAATTATGTACTTGTAATGACTATACAAATTTGAATCCGTGTTTTCACTGGAATGTAGCTTTCATTACTGCATATAAGTACTGAAATTAAAGTGGCAATAGACAAGAATATTATTACAGACTTTAATAAAATGAGCAGAACTGATGCAATTTAGATAAAGAAAAAATCACGTGAACACATTAATTCAAATTAGTGAGTTGAAATAATGTAGACAAAATTTGTTCTAAATCAAGAATAATGTTCCTTATAAAACTAAAATGAACATGACCTTAATCAACTAATATTTAACAGAGCTTAAATTAATGTAATGTTTTATACGGCAAATTAATATTGAATTAATTTTTTTTTTCTCTCTTGGGGTAAAATTTTGATTGTAAAATTGGTCCTAAAAGAATCTCTGAATGCAGTCTATCCTGCAAAGATACTTCTGAAAGGAAAGGCCTACTCATATAAATATTTCCATTGTGGCTTTTCTCTACCTACAAGATGATCATCAATCAACATTTCAGCATACTTACAAATTACTGCTGGAAAATACAAGCCAATCACTTACTAAAAATGAGGGCAGGATGACTGTAAAGACAAAAGAATGACACAAACATTTGATTGGACCGATAACCATGTTATAAATATAAGGCACATGGTTTGGTTGAAATTGTGCATATCGTAAGCCCTGTCATGGGAATGAAATGGATAATTTGTCACGATTGAGTTGAAGATATAAAGAGGGGAGGGACAATGGAGGAAAAATGGCCAAAATAAAATAAATAATTATGTTAACAATAAAAATAAAAATAAACACTGTCTGGAAAACCAATAACTCACAGATTTAGTAGCATGCAGTGTGAAGGAAATAGTAAATTACATGGAAAGGGAAAATGACTCATCACTCAGCAAAGTTGAAGGCAGAGACAGGAGAAGAAAATATAACACGAACACAAAAATACACAATATTTTGGCCTAAATCCATCTTCGTCTTAAAAAGAGAATGAGTCATGTGGTTCGGGAGGTGTGCACACACCGAAGTTTCCTACATGACTGAGTGGATTATCAATATGGTGGTTGGACTAAGATGTTATATATAAATACGTATATAAGCAAATAATCAACTGCAACACAGTTACCTTTAATGATGTTTATTAACATTGTGCGTTACGCATTTCAAGAAGTAATTCCCATTTTAAAATCCAGTATAAAATACATTTTTATGCATTTTACTGTGCAATGTGCTTGTGTTAGTTTCTGCTATACATGAGAAAACCTTATGGAGTTTTCCTGGAAATAAAAATTGTGGATTGTTGTAATACTTAAAAATTTTGTAATTGATGTGTAATAATTATCAACTAAACTTACCTTTTGAAGGTATCTTAAAATGTGCCATTGCAGAAACTCACAACTACATGCTCACATTACATTAAACAAAGGTCTTATGTATACAATTTGAAAGTTTACGTTATATAAACAAATCAAAGATGATTCAGTATATCTAACATTAAAAAACAAAGGTAATATATGAATAAGGATATATGTTACTATACAGCAGAGGTTACTTATGACTTTGAAGATGTGACCGACACTGATATCTAACAAACAAAATTATAAGTTGGGTTTCGTAGATGATGGTACATAATTTACAATAATGTGTCAAAACAATTTAAAAAGTTCACAGAATCACTTTCTAATTTTTCATTTAGTATCAAATCTTTAGATAATTTATAATGAAAATAAATTTCACATTCTTCCATCAAATCCATATGGTGGCTTTCATTTAGGCAGTGGAGTACCTTCAAATCTTTGTCAATGTCATCGAAAGGATGGCCAGTGTTGTGTATGTGGGTTGCAATAGCTGATTTTGTGTGTTGTCCATTTTTAAAGGCATTAATGTGTTCTTGGTATCTTATTTGGAAATTCCTGCCAAGAACAAACACATTAATGCCTTTAAAAATGGACAACACACAAAATCAGCTATTGCAACCCACATACACAACACTGGCCACCCTTTTGATGACATTGACAAAGATTTGAAGGTACTCCACTGCCTAAATGAAAGCCACCATATGGATTTGATGGAAGAATGTGAAATTTATTTTCATTATAAATTATCTAAAGATTTGATACTAAATGAAAAATTAGAAAGTGATTCTGTGAACTTTTTAAATGTTTTGACACTTTATTATAAATTATGTACCATCATCTACTAAACCCAACTTATAATTTTTTTTGTTAGATATCAGTATCAATCACATCTTCCAAATCATAAGTAACCTCTGTTGTATAGTAAAATACGAGGGCTGTCCAGAAAGTAACAAACGTTTTGTAATAAAAAATAAACAAAGTGAAAAAAACGATTTTTATTATATACATTTTAGAGGTAAACTCTTAGGCTATTTTTCAACATAATCGCCATTTAAATTAAGGCACTTATCATAACGTGGTACAAGCTTTTCGATACCCTCTCTGTAGAAATTTGCCGCCTGAGACTTCAACCACTGGTTTACACCGGCATGCAGTTGAGCGTCAGTTTCAAACCGTTGTGTTGCGAGCCACGTCTTCATCACCGGGAACAGGTGGTAGTCGCTCGGTGCCAAATCCGGGCTGTACGGCGGGTGATTGAAAACTTCCCATCCAAGAGCTCTTGGGTACGATTGGCCATGTGTGAACGAGCGTTGTCGTGGAGAAACAAAACTTTCTCACTGAGTTTTCCCCGACGCTTGTTTTGTATCACGCGTCTTAATGTTCTGAGTGTTTCATAATACCTTTCTAAAGTGATTGTTTGGCCACATTCAAGAAATTCAACGAGAATCACACCCTTAGCATCCCAAACACAGTAGCCATAATTTTTCCTGCTGACAGCGTTTGCAGACACTTCCTCGGTTTCTTGGGCAATGCGTGTGTCCCCATTCCATAGACTGCCGTTTTGTTTCACAGGTGACGTGCTTTACCCAAGTCTCGTTGCCAGTTACGATACGATCGATAACTTGGTTTCCAGTTTTGGCGTAGTCTTCCAGAAACGTCAGTGCTGCAGCAAGTCTCTGTTTTTTGTGGTCTTCTGTTAAGATTTTCGGAATCCACCTGGCACAAAATTTGTGGTAACCAAGTTTACCAACCACAATCTCATGAACTAAACTCCGTGAAATTTGGGGGAAATGTTCTTAAAGCTCCGTAATCGTGAAACGACGATTTTCACGGATTTTTTCGTTGATTTTCACCACCAGTTCATCACTCACAACACTAGGCCTACCCATGCGGTCCTCATCATGAACATTGGTTCGACCATTTTTAAAATCAATGCACCATTGCCTCACTCGGCTTTCACTGATTATTCCTTGGCCGTACACATCACAAATCTGGCGATAAATTTCAATTGGTTTGTGATTTTTCGCCAACAAAAACCGTATTACAGCTCGCACTTCACAACTGGCAGGATTTTTAATTGCAGCGCTCATTTTAACACTCTACTGTATTCGAAGTACGATAGGAACGATGTGCAAACTACCACGGCTGGTTGCGTACTGAATGTATGAACAGTCTGATGCCAAGAAGGCGGCGCTAGGAGCACCCATTGTTGCGCCAGGTCAAAACGTCTGTTACTTTCTGGACAGCCCTCGTATATCCTTATTCATATATTATCTTTGTTTTTTAATGTTAGATATACTGAATCATCTTCAATTTGTTTATATAACGTAAACTTTCAAATTGTATACATAAGACCTTTGTTTAATGTAATGTGAGTGTGTAGTTGTGGAATAATTATCAACTAAACTTGCGTTTTGAAGGTATCTTAAAATGTGCCATCGCAGGAACTCACATCAACTTAATTACAAAAATTCTGATGTAGTACAACAATCCACAATTTCATTTCCAGGAAAACTCCATAAGGTTTTCTCATGTATAGCAGAAACTAACACAAGCACATTGCACAGTAAAAATGTATTTTATACTGCCTTTGAAAATGGGAATTACTTCTTGAAATGCGTAACGCACAATGTTAATAAACATCATTAAAGGTAACTGTGTTGCAGTTGATTATTTGCTTATATAATTGAAACAGTTACAGACTTTCGTAAGTTCATTTACTATGGATAAAGTTAAGAATAAATATGTATATCGCAGAAGGTGATAGAAGTAGTAATGTGCCAAAAGGGTACAGATGAAAACAAAAATTGGGGAAATAAATATAGATATATAAATTTTAAAAAAAATGTGATATGGTGGGTTTATCAATGGTGGGACTGGAGGAATGGGGTGTGAGACTGGGACCAAATGAATGTATGAAATTCAAAATTAGGTGGTAGGCTGTAGCTAAATCTATGGATTTCAGATGGTGAAAAACTTTCATGGAAAACTTTGTTGACACTGCTTGTGAAACAATTATTTGAGACACAGGAGTTGTGGGAAATGCCTTAGGCATCAACTAAGTGGTTTTATTTTGGAAGTAGGATGCCTCTTTGTAACTTTATCCTGAAGGATAGCTTGGTTGTGGCAAAGTCTACATATGCACTTTGATAATGGAGGCAGGTGGTCTGGTAAATGAGGTCACTTGTCATTTCACCAATTTTGCACTTGGAATAGCATGCCATGGTTGCATCTTTCACAACAAGATTTACTCCAAGGAAGGAGAAATGAATTGTTTTTCAAGAGTTATGGATAGGTCTTTGTGAAAAAGGATTATTAAATATATGTTTTGAAGCTAAATGATGCACAATAATTTCACTCTGTGAAATTAAAATCTTGCCAGGATAAGAGGAATCTAAACAAGATTAATGGCTGTGAATATTAAAACTTTTAGTACTTCCATCATCTTTTATCAAGTCATCCACAATTCCAAATGATATCACAGTCACATAGATTAGGGGCTCCAATAAAGAACAGCAGACAGAAGAAGATATGTGGTAGGCTATCCATGAGAGTAAACTATCAACTTAACGACAACCTCTCAAAGGATAGGATGTAGAATTCCATTAAAGCAAATAGCTTCATTCTTAGTTGATGATAAATGTGAATTTTGGTCACAAAATCTTTTGTTTCCACATTATTTAAATTTTTAGTGAGAATTTGATCAAATTATACAACATTCAAACTTTTAAATTACTATGAGTTAAATTCAAAATCAGTTACATAAATGCTGCTTCTGCTGTATTAAAAGGGCCTGTAAAATTAGATTTTTCATCTTCTCTGTAATTTTCCATAGTAATATGAATTGTTAAGGGAGCGTGCATAAACCACGTAGCTCCATTTTGGCCTCCTGTGAACCCCCCCATCCCCCCACGTAGCACGTAGCTTTAATCCCTTTTGATTCCAGAAGACATTTTGTGCTGTTTTCTCTTGTCAGACTATTGTAAATTACATATGGAGATAATTAACTGAGGGAAATAAATATTCACATGGTGTTGTGAGTTATATTCCTCATTTTAACTGTGAAAAATTTTATGAAAGGAAAGCTACGTGGCCTGGCTCGGAACCACCCCTCCCCCCACGTAGCCTAGCGTAGCCTTCCAGCCAACCCCTCCCCCCCCCCCCCCCTGGACCGAGCACGGTCCCTAACTAGAAGATATTAATAGTGTTATATCATTTAGGATAACTGTGACCATCACCTAAAAAAAAGTAAAATGAATGTAAACAGCTTTGATATAATCGTTGCTGTCACCGATACTCTAAAACGAAATAAAGAATTTACACACATACCTCTCGATGAGTGTGGTGAGCCAAGACAGTGTCTAGCTCAAGGATACATGACATGCGAGAATAGCGTGATATAACTTCCTTTTGGTATGTACCAAGATGTACCATTTCAAAAACCTGCACTGGCAATGAAATTAGGTCACCTCGCTGAAGCAAACTATCTCGCTGACCAGGTACAGCACAAGCTGTTTCTGCTGGTGGCACTATTATTAGAAAAGAAACTTCTGAGCTGAGATCAACAACTTCAGTATCATACAACCTACAAAATATAGAATGTCAGTCAGTAATTAATAGATGTAAAACAAACTATAAAAAAATTCTCTCTTCTTATATATCAATTGCTAAAAACTCTAAGTTTAACATCCCAACACAGAAAACACTTGGAAATCACTGTAGGAAATGTATACAGCTCAGAGGAGGTACATTGAACAAAGACAACAAATTTTTTTAACTTGTGCATATGAATGCCAGATAATGAACTTATGTGTTATAAACTGCAATAGAAACAACTGATGTACTTGCATTACAAGTTTTGCGATATTATAATATTCACAAAAAAGTGATTTCACATTAAAATTAGTTACATAATATTACATTCATTAATTTTTCATAAAGAAAAACAAAGCATTAAGGTGGATTAAAATGAAATTTTTATATTTGAGGTCTCGAAATATTAACTAATTCCAGAAATTTCATTTTAAGCTGTGCTATTTTGCACTTTTTATCATCGATGGTTGTTAGGTGGCATTTAACTACTTTAGATTTAAATTAAGATATTATTAAGGGAGGGCAGGGAGTGAAATAAATTACCAATGAAAATGATGAATAATTTACCAAATGCTGAATTTAATTTATTTTAATAGTCACGTATAAATAGTAACATGATTTAGATTAGAAGTTTTTGTTTATATAAATATGCAGTATGTATCCATAAAAATCTGAATATGTGTACCATTGAATCAAAATAACTCTGAATTAAAGAAAAAATTTATAGATCTTTATTCATGAATTTTAACCTTGCAATATAAAAGAGAGATGTGGTAACAACAGTCAAACAATGACATAATTTACTTGGTAAAATTCAAATATTCAAACACTTTAAGTATAATATACCTGTGTGCCAGTGCATCTTGTGTACTTATTTCCATGTACGAGAACAGCCTCCTTGCCGTTGCAGCCACAAGTTCAACAAATACTCTTTGCTGCTCTGAACATTGCTCCTGATCATCTCCTGCACCTTCATCCCCTGATGTTACACTTACAGTCTCACTGGAGCAACAGCTCTGTGCTTTATGCCTTGAGCTCTGATGTTTCAACCATTCCCATTCTTCACTGTAACATACGTGATAGCAAAATTACATAATTTGTTTTTATCATGTTTCCAGAGAAAGAGAGCTTTACTATGTTTAGATTAGGTAGGTGCTGTAGATCACAATTCCTCCTTATATTGCAGGTGCAGATCTCAACAGCCACTGGTTATGGTAAATAATGCATATTTGCCTTGTCTGTGTAGTGAAACAATAATCACTTCACAAATACTCCATGCTATTTTTAATTTAGTGCATCACAAATCTGTATCATTAACTTCAATTCATTTGGTTAACTTCAGGTTGACATTAAATTTTTCCTTACATCTGAACTGATCAGATAAATTGCCTTGAACTGGCAAATTAATTTACTATTTTATACACATCAAACTAAGAATACAATGAGTAGATCTATGAGAATACATATCTTGGCAACAATTGAACAAGAATTAATGGCATGAGAATATGTATCCTTTCCTTTGCGAGATTTTGAATTTCACAGCTGGAGGTAATAATCACATTTGTGCTGTACATTTTTTTAGACTCAGAATCCTTTGGGAGTTATTGACAAAGATAATAACTAAGCTCTTATTTAAGGGAGTATATCAACCCCAAGATTTTATTGCTTTAATGGTAAGTTTATATTCAAAAGCAGGATTAAATGAGACTGTAATATTTATTGGGCAATTGTTGTGATCAGCTCACCAGCATGGTTGTATGGTAGAATATTGAAAATCACGAGAGAGAGAGAAATAAATAATTATTACTGGATACCATAGCTGATTTTGAGAAGAAAAATCTTGGATTGATAACATGATTCCGTTAAACAGTTAATACACAAAATAAATGAAAGTTGCTTAGATGTGCAATTAGCTTTAATTGGCATGCGGTACACATATTATAATAACCCATTACGTAAGCTATTAAAAAAAATTGAAAAATAAAAGAATTAATGGAGTATATGAATTAAAAATAGAAAAGACGGTGGCTAAAGATGGGTTTATGAAGAATATTACTGCTACAGGGGGACCACTGATTGGTGCTTCTAGATATTTCTATGGTTATGTTAGAAAACTGAGGGAAAGGGAGACAGGTACAATCATGAAAAGGCCACAGAATTCAAAATTGAAGAAACATTTCAGGGAAAGTTTCAGCAAACTGAAGGATGGCACAAGTACAGTGTGTAACATTACATTGGGCCTGCAATCTTTGTTTAATGATTATCGGTATAAATATCGATTATCGATATGCCGCGAGAGACTAAACTCTGTGGCAGAGCAGTAGTAAGTCAAGTGTCAACGGTGGCGGGAACAGTGTGTGGCGGCGTGTACATGTTTTAGTACATTCGGAAAAACATTCTCGGGCACTTGGATACGGAAATCGTGCGTCCGCGTCGGTAAATATAATTTGGCAGGACGTCGATTCCGTAAAACCTGCCATACAGTGAAAAGTACACTTACAAGGATTTAGAGAACAGTGAAAGTGTTATAGTGAACTAGCAACTGTTTTGTGAACATTCAATATACTTCTTATTGATGAGGAGTAGTTAGTTAATCAGCTTTTCACTCAATAAGAATCTGTAGTCTTCGGATAAGTATTATTTAATGATTTCCAGTTGGTGGTCAGAGTACTAGTGTATGGTACAAACTATTAGAATAAAACGAGTGTTGTTATTGGTATTCCCGATGTGTGAGTGTATCATTTTATATTTCTAGTACTTTAGACTAACCTCTGGTGGCGACTGTGATTAAAGAATAAACTGCGAAGTACCGATACCTACATTAGACAGGTCAATTGATAAAACTGTGATCAGAACTTTCAGTATAAAGTTAAAACTGACTATTAAATTAACCCAGTAAAAACAATAAATGTTATTTTGCATGGCTTCGCGACAGGACTGAATTTGTTACGGACCTTATTAACAAGTGTAAACACTTTGTAGTTTTACATGGCGCACGTGAAATGGACTTGGGTTTGAAGTTGGTTACAGTGAAGAAATAAAAACCAGCGGAAAACTCAAACTTTGAGTGAAAAAGTGAAACGAAAAACAACAATACAGTACGTGTATCGCATGTATTGGATCGAATACATTGTTAAGTGCAGTGGTTGCGGAACTGAGTGCAAAGAAGTTACGAGAGAAAGAGACAGCATTGCTAACCAAATGCTAACATTACGGAGGTAAAGTCAACGACAAAGAAGAACTACATCTCGCGGCGCAGTAGGACAACGCGGAAGGAGACGAAGAGGAACTACATCTCGCGGCGCAGTAGGACAACGCGGAGGGAGACTGTACCGGAACTGTCTTCGGCAGATAAGAAGACACCGAACAGGCAATCTAAAATAAGTTCGGCCGCGGAAAAGTTTAAATTCCTAATTTTTTTGAATAAGTGAATGAGAAATAATTTTTTTTGCGCCGGGTAGTATTCACACCGAGCTTCATAGGTACCATAAGAGCAATGTACCGTTAAATTGAACCGAATTCGCGGATAAATAAATACTTAACAGGAAGAAAAATTATAAATATTTGTTTAAATGCATGCTTACTAGTTTTCAGTTTTGTTTTGAAAAAAAATATATAAATTATTATGGCAGAGTAACTTCGGTAATCAAAATCATTTTCGCGTTTGGATTTTTTATTATTATTATTATTATTTTGCATGCAACATTACAGGTTGCCAGCCTGTGAGCTACCAGGGTGGTGTAAAGTATATGAAGCTTACACCCACAGCAGCAATCACCAGTAATTAATTCCTACATTTCTGTGTGAGTGATGTGTTATTTTCAGCTATTCCGGATTGGAGCAGAGTAGCAGCCAAGATTACTGCAGATTCACGTTGTATGCCTCCTTGCAAGTTTGTTTATGTTTGAAATATTACTGTTCATCGGCGTTGTACTGGTTGATTTGTTGGTCTATCGGCGTTTTGATGGTGAAGCTTAAGTTGTTTTGCTTTTGATGTTATGGGACAAGCTGTGTGTTGTTTAGCTACTGATTCCTTTGTTTTGATTTTGAGTGTGGGCAACTTAGTGGCTTTAACCCCCCCCACTGCACCTTTTTACTTTTGAATCCTGCATAGTTTTTTTTAGTCTGTGAAAATACTGAGGAAACTTTTGTGGAAGGAACAAGAGAGCAGACCGAGGAGGTGTCTGTTAAAGAAATGTTTATGCAGTTAATGAACCAGATGAACCAGAATCTCAATGAGTTAAAGAAAGAAAATGCTGAGAATATCAATGCATTAAAGAACGAAAATGCGGAGAGAAGCGAGGCTTTGGAAGAGAAACTTAACCACTCCTTTGCTGAAAATGCGGAGAGAAGTCACTCTTTGGAAGAGAAACTTAAACACCGCTTTGAAGAGAATTTCAATGCTTTACAGTCCATGAAAACCGAAAATGCTGAGAATCTCAAAGTTATACATGAAGAGAACCAGGCCATTCAAAAGAATTTAAGGGCGGTACATGACAACCTCAGGGCAGAAATAGAAGAGAAAGGGAAAGCCCTACGTGAAGATATTACTAGGGATTTGGATGAAAGACTCATACAAATAAGGGGAGAGATGGAGCAACTGCAACTGAAGTGTATCTTAAAAGGAGAAGAAACCAAGGCAGAAGTGGAACATTTCAAACAGGGAATGGTGTTGGAAGTAGGACTCACTCAGCAACGAGTTGAAGTCATTGAAAACAAGATGGAGTATCAAGATCTTAAATTAAAACCATAGGAGAGGACTTGAAAGTGTGTGAAGAGAATGTAGAAGAAGCACAGAAAGAAGTTAAGTTGTGGACTGACAAAATCAATTGCCTTGCGGAAGGGATAGAAAAAGTGAAACTGGCCTCCTATTGTGAAATAGAGAATAAAATAAGCCAAAAGGTGCCAGCCATCAAACAAAAAGTAGAGGGGAATTTGAAGACCCAAGTGTTAGGAGCAGTTAGAGAAGAAATGAGCAAGTTTCAAGGAATTCTTACTAACCCTTTCTACCCAGGATACCCACTAGAGGAAAAGCGCGAACTTCAGAAATTTGATGACTCAGGAAAACTGCACCCAGTAGATTTTCTGGATAATTTTGAAACTTACCCACCATTCCAAGTCGCTCTGGATGGTCAAAGAATACGGATGGTTCATGAACACATGAGAGGAAGAGCTCGCCTATGGGGCGACCGGTTTTCAGAGGAGTTCACTACCTACCAACGTTTCAGAGAAGAGTTTCTTCGACACTTTTGGTCGGTGGAAAGGCAGGTAGCCGTCAAGTCTGAACTGATGCATGGTGAGCCCTACTCACCAGGAAATGAAACACAACAAGACTTCTTCCTACGATGTCTAGCTAAGTGCCATCACCTCGACCGGCCATATAGTGAGGCGGAGTATGTTGAGATAATCATGGCCAGGCTACCAGAGTCAACGCAGCTGATTTTCGCCAGTCACAGAATAAACAATGTCACTGAGGCGATCGAAATGTTAGGAAGGCTGGATGCACAAGAGAAGAGGATGGGAAGGAAAAGACCAAGAGAGCGAGAGAACCGAAATGAATCATGCGACAGAGGGAGGAGAGAGAACCATAACCAACAAAGAAATGAAATGGGCAACGGTCAACAATATTGGAGGAGAGGACAAGACAATAGGGGCCGCGGGAGGAGCAATGTTAACTTCAGGCGGGAGCAAGAGCAGGAGAGGGGTCGTAGTAGAGAACGGAAGCAACAGGATAGTGACCAAAGAACCCGGCAAGACGATAAACCAAAAACCAATAACAATCCTTCTAAAGGAAAGCGTGACACGGAAAACTGCTAGCTGCCACTGTTTTGGTCCGACCAGGGGCAGAACAAGTCGTCGGACCACCAAAAGAAGCTTCAAGGGAGAGAGAAGCTCCACCTCTCCTACAGAAAGGAAAACGGCTAATCACAAGGAGAGGGGCTGAATTTATCGTTCATGCAGAAGAATCCATCAACGGTCAGGGACAAGTGGTGCCTGGCCTATCGGGATCTATGTTTACCAAGCAAGAGGGAGTGGAGTCTTGTAAATTTGCAGAGATTGGAGAATTTTGGCAACTCTGTAAGGAAACAAATGATTCTGTCGTAAGGTTGGAGGATGATTCAACGGAGGAAGATGTTGAACCACCATTGAAGAGGACTACAATGAGAGCCTCTATACTTTCGGTGATATAGGGATGGTATTGATCTCTGAGGAAAACAGCAGCTGTCAGAGAAACGAAGAGTCTAGGTCGGCGAACATAGTAAAGTCCATGGATGGGGTAGACATTGAAGACACAGAAGAAGAAGAGGAGGAAGAGAGCGAAACAGAAGAGGGAGAAGAGTATAGTACGGTGGGAGAGTATGAGCAGATTCGTTTTGGCAACTGATGACCCTATCAAGCACATCCTTAGATCAAACAACTTAAATCTTGAAGATGGGCAACTGATCAGCATTGAAGTGGAAGGGGTGATATCCATGACAAACGGTCAACTGACAGTGGAAAACACCAACGTCATAAGGGGAAAAGAACCCAATTTCAACTGGGAGAGAGATAAACAGACGAAGAAAAATAGGAGTGAAGAAAAGAAAGGTGATACTTGGCAGCAGAAATGGAGAAGGGAGAGTTTCGAGCAGAGAAATACCTGTAAGTTCAGTGTACCTGAGTGATCCCAGGCAAGACCTCATAGAAGAGGATAATCAGTTGAAGCAAAGGATATTCAGGGTACCAACGGTAGAAATAGAAATATTAGGGGAAGAAGATCAAGGCAGTAATTGATACTGGGGCCGAAGTTTCATGTATATCGGAGACCCTATACAAGGAGCTTGCAGAGGAACAGGATTTTGAGTATTGGCCTACAAACACCATCGCGATAGTGCCAGCGACTGGAAGAAGGAGTAAAAAGGTAACAATACAAATTTTATTGGTAGGAAAAGTGAGTGGACAGGAAGTTGGAATCCACATGTATGTTGTACCCAATCTCAATATTGACTGCATCATTGGTGTGGATTGGATCATACCAACAGATACCATATTGCACTGTGGAAAAGGGTATATGGAATTTTACACGGAGGGAAAGAAATGCCGAGCAGAAATTGGAAATGCTAAGAAAGAGACTAAAGAAAGTTTTACCGGTATCCAGTTAGACTATACTGAACTGGAAGATGACACCGAAGAGGAGGAGGATGCGCGATGGAAAGCGGGAGAAGGCGAGGAAGAAAGCAACAAGGAAGAAAGGAGAATTGATCATCCAGAAGGAGGAGAATTTGGTATATGTCCGCGGATATACGAGAACACTTCGAGAATGTTTTTTCTGACAAACCCGGACTGGCAAAAGGCTACCAGTGCCATTTCAAGGTGAAAGAAGATAAACCGTTTTCCATAAAGCCGTACCCAATTCCACTGGTGAAAAGGGACAAAGTGAGGGAAGAACTGGAACGCATGGAAATTTGGGGAATCATCGAGAGATCGCAAAGCAAATATGCAAGTCCACTCGTAGTGGTGACAAAAGTGCTTGATGCAAGAGCACTAAACAAGATTTTAGTCACGGAGAGAGATCACCCTGAGAGGGTGGATGACTTGCTACAAAAATTTCATGGGGTGAAATATTTATCATCTCTTGATCTTACCTCATCCTATTGGCAGATTCCCATTCAAAAAGAGTCTAGGAGGTACACAGCATTTAGATTCGAAGGAAGATGTTATCAGTTTAAGGTACTTCCATTTGGATTGAATAACTCTGTAGCCCATTTCATAAGAGCTCTGGACCAAGTACTTGGAAAAGAGTTGAGGGAGAGAGTACAGGTTTACGTTGACGACATAATTATTGCAACCAGTACGATTGAGGAACACTGGGAGCTGTTGAGAGAAGTCCTGACGGCGATACAGAAGGCGGGAATGACATTGAAGAAGAAGAAATGCATCTTTCTACGGTCACGCTTGAAGTTTCTGGGACATGTGATCACCCCGGAAGGAATTCTAGTGGAGGATTCGAGATTGGAGGCTATTCAGAAATTTCCTCGGCCTACTAACAAAACGCAACTCAAGAGCTTCTTAGGTTTATGTGGCTTCTACAGGAAGTTTATACCGGAGCAACAGTTAAACAGTCCGAATCTAAGGAAACTGGATCAGAAGAATTCAGTTTGGAAATGGACAGATGAATGTGAAAAAGACTTCTGTGACATTAAGCAAGCACTGGCCCAAAAGAGGATACTGTCATACCCCAATTGGGATTTGGACCTTTATTTGGCCACCGATAGTTCGCATTATGGTTTAGGTGCCGAAATCTTCCAGGAGAAGGAAGTAAATGGGCTGAAGGAGCACCATACAATTGCTTTCGCAAGTAGAATGCTCAATGCGCATGAAATGAGATACTGCGTAACGGAGAAGGAGGCATTGGCTATTGTCTGGAGTTTTCAGAAATTCCGACATCTCTTCCTAGGGAGAAAAATAATTATCCATACTGACCATAGGGCCCTGTCGTTTCTGATGAATTGTAGACTGACTCACGGTAGATTAACTCGCTGGGCGCTCTTACTCCAAGAGTTCCAATTTGACATCAAATACGTCCCAGGGAAGGAAAACCTAGTGGCAGATTGTTTGTCCAGACTCCCTATTGGAATGCCGGAGGACCGCGGGAACACCCAGTCAATTCTAGAAGCAGCCCTTCATTATCTGGAAGGGGTTCCTCAGGAAGGCAAGGTCGTTAAATGGATGAGAGAAATGAGTGTCCAACAAAGAGAAGATGAAGGATGGAGAGAGGTCATCGAGGCCCTTGAAGGAGGAAGTGACAATCCGATATTGAAGAAACACTACTGCCTTCATAAAGGGATACTGTTCTATAGAAAAGCAGAGGATAAAAAGGAGTGGAAAGTGTGTGTACCGGAACACTGTGTCGATGAGTGGATTATATATCACCATCTCAGCTATGGGCACTAGGGAGCGAGTAAATGCTCACTTATAATGAGAGAGCATTGTTATTTTGGGAACTTAGAAAGAAGAGTAGCGAAGATTTTGTCAACATGTGAAACGTGTCAGAAAGTTAAGGTGGACACCGTATTGAGAATGGGAAGGATGAAAAGTATAATTCCGTCAAGACCTCACGAGTTGATATCAGTTGACTTATATGGACCATTGCCTGCATCCAGGGGAGGAGTCACTACTATTTTTGTTGTTATAGATGCCTTTACCAAGTATGTGAAGCTCTATCCAGTCAAGAAAGCATCTACAAAGGTTCTTTTAGGCAAGATACTTACCCAATACTTACCCACGGTGGGGAAGCCGAAGCAGATACTGTCCGATAATGGACCACAATTCTCTAACAAGAAGTGGACGGAAGTACTGGAAGGTGAAGGAATAGAGGTGGTGAAAACCTCATTCTTCCACCCTCAAGCAAATATGGTAGAAAGGGTGATGGGAGAAATCGGGAAGTGGTTTAGAATCTACTGTCAACATAGCCACAATAGTTGGGCACAGCAGGTAGAAAAGTTTGAAGAGGTGATGAATACTATTCCTCATGGATCAACCAAAGTTACCCCGTTAGAATTGATGTTTCAAGAACCAGTTCCAAGGATTATTACCAAATATGTCAATTTTCCTGGCGGGATGACAGTGGATTTCCAACAGAAAATTGAAGAAGCCAAGAAGGTGTTAGTTGAGAAAGCCAAAGCATAACAAATGAGACATAACAAGAAAGGGAAAGTGACAACATACCAGGCGGGAGACTTAGTGCTCATTCAAACACATTTCAAGTCTTCCGCTATCAACCACGAAATAAAGAAATTCAAGATACTCTATGAGGGGCCGTATAGGGTGAGGGAGAGTCCCAGAGAGAACGCCTACACCCTTGAACACCCCAAAGATGGAAAGTTAAAGGGGACTTATAATGTTATATCCCTAAAACCTTTCAAGACTACAGCCCAGGGTGGGGGAAGAGAAGGGAGTGCCTAGGGGTGACGTGCATCCTGAACACCCCATGAAACCCTCCACCTCCATTTTGTAAATAGTTTAGGTTGTAAATAAGTTCTTTTTTCTCTGTTTATATGTATCTTAGTTGTTAGGTTGTTTTCAAGTTGACCAACTCATTACTGTACTGCACACGTATCGGGAGGTCGATGACCTTTATCGCCAACGGGCGTTTCTTTTCCTTGTGAACCATAAAACTAATGTAAGAAGCTCGGTGGTGATATTAACCCGGTGGCTAATGGTCTAGTCGTGCACTCTCTAGGTCCTTGCAGTAGGCCGTATACAGTGACGAAGTGAGTGGCCCCCATAACCAGCGTGTGAATTTCATTTTTTGTGTTGCAATTTGTTTTAAAGGTTAAGTTTGGGAACGAACAGCTGACCCTATAATAGCAATGAAGGACATTGTGCTTTGAAAGAGAACCAGTTGGCTAATTTGTATGTACGACTGTTTGTCTATGCCATATGAAATTTGTATCTGCTTCTTTAATGTCGATGTACCCATGAAAATGTAATTTTTGTTTGAGGAGTACCGACCACCAACGACATTGTACAAGAGTGTAATTGTGTATGTGAATTTGTACTTATGAGCAGTAAGTTAACTACCCAATCACACCTCGACTGTTTGTCGGTTTCTGTTTAAATTGTTCACTGCTTGTTCACATTTGTAAACAGAGACCTGGAAGGGGTTGTAACATTACATTGGGCCTGCAATCTTTGTTTAATGATTATCGGTATAAATATCGATTATCGATATGCCGCGAGAGACTAAACTCTGTGGCAGAGCAGTAGTAAGTCAAGTGTCAACGGTGGCGGGAACAGTGTGTGGCGGCGTGTACATGTTTTAGTACATTCGGAAAAACATTCTCGGGCACTTGGATACGGAAATCGTGCGTCCGCGTCGGTAAATATAATTTGGCAGGACGTCGATTCCGTAAAACCTGCCATACAGTGAAAAGTACACTTACAAGGATTTAGAGAACAGTGAAAGTGTTATAGTGAACTAGCAACTGTTTTGTGAACATTCAATATACTTCTTATTGATGAGGAGTAGTTAGTTAATCAGCTTTTCACTCAATAAGAATCTGTAGTCTTCGGATAAGTATTATTTAATGATTTCCAGTTGGTGGTCAGAGTACTAGTGTATGGTACAAACTATTAGAATAAAACGAGTGTTGTTATTGGTATTCCCGATGTGTGAGTGTATCATTTTATATTTCTAGTACTTTAGACTAACCTCTGGTGGCGACTGTGATTAAAGAATAAACTGCGAAGTACCGATACCTACATTAGACAGGTCAATTGATAAAACTGTGAGCAGAACTTTCAGTATAAAGTTAAAACTGACTATTAAATTAACCCAGTAAAAACAATAAATGTTATTTTGCATGGCTTCGCGACAGGACTGAATTTGTTACGGACCTTATTAACCAAGTAAACACCTTTCTGTAGTTTTACAAGTGGATCTGAAGTAGGAAAAAGTTCAAGGACATAATAAAAAAGGGTTATTAAATATGTATCCCAAAACAGAAAATAAAGAGAAGTATAGAACATATGTACCGAAATAGGGAGATGAGGTAATTAAAGAGGTTGGCAAGAAGAGAATACCACAGAGTTAAAAGACTATAAGGCAGTAGGGAGTACTTGAAACAACTAAATAAGGAATTAATAATAGCAAAGAAGATTGCTAAAGATGGGTTTATAAAGAATAATATTGTCACAGGGAAAACAATGATGGATGGCATTTTGAAATTTCTATGACTATATTAGAAAACTTAGGGGAAGGGAGATTATTTAGTCAATTTTAGATAAGGATGAAGAAAACATTGCTAAGAATTTGAAAAAGGCAGAGATTTTAAGTAACCAAGTTTAGTGAGACCATTAGGGAATATGATTCAGATATGGGATGATGTAAATCATAGAATGGTACTTATCCACACAATTAGAAATGAAATTTGAAAAAATCCTCAGGATAACATGAAGAAACTAAAAAAAACTTTAAGGTGCTGGTATAGACAATATTGCAACCAATGACTTGAAGATAGAAGGAAGTGACATCATACCTCATCTTGAAACATTAGTGAAATTGAGTCTGGATACTTGCTGCTTACCATATGTAACGTAGAAAGTCTTTTATATCGATATATCGAGCATTGATAACACTGGCAGAAGAGAAATATCTGTGGGAAAGAGCAAGGATACAGTGGAGAGTGGTGGACGAAAACAGTGCATTGTGGTCTCATGCAGCATGGTTTGAAAGTGTGCTGAGAAACTTGTGTAGAGTTCCCACATAGAAAGGTTGTTACCTGCAACCGCTTGGATACGTTGTCTGATCTTTTAACATTGTTAAACTTTTAGCATGGTATCAGAGTGACCTTCATGGTAAAGTTGAACACAATTAAACATAAGATCTATGAAACCACCAACTTTTGTTTCAATGCTGTAACATAACCTGCAGTGTGCTAATCCATAATATTCTCCATTTCAATAGAGTGGCAACCAGACTAATTCTCGATTACAAATGCACAATTCTTCACCATACAGAGGACTGTAAAGAGTGATAGTAGTATCAGTTCATAAAGGAGGGGTGACAAACGGGGATGAAAATTACAGGCCAATCAGTTTGAGTGGTAGGTAATTAATGGAAAGATTTATATATAACCACATCAGGAAAGTCTATAAGGTATGTAAATGGTTTTGAAGTCAACAAAATGGTTATAGGCAAGAATATTTATGCAACGCTCAGTTAGTAGGCTTCATGCAAGATATTTTGGACTTCATTCAAAAGCTTTCGATAGAGTGAGCCATAAAATTATAAATGAGGTAAAAACTATTGATGTGGAAGGAAAAATGATTTACTGGCTAGAAGAATTCTCTTAAGGTAGAAAGAGAAAAGTTAGAAAGTTGGGGTAGGAAATACAGTATGAAAAGAAGTGAAAATGGGCGTACCACAGGGTACTGTATTGGGACCATTGTTATTCCTCATTCGATTGTACATTTGCATTATCAGTTTACCATCAGAACTTAGGCCACTTGTAGATGACATAATGTTATATAATAGGATCTAAACAGTAGAAGACTGTGTGCAGCTGAAGGGTGATCTGGACAGGATATCTACTTAAGTAGGTCTGCATGGAAAGAGTCAGCTACTGGGTACACAGATAAAAAACTAAAGGTTGATTATGTTTAGAAGGTTGGGAAAGACTTGAAATATAAATATCTTGACATAAAATTTGATAACAAACACAATTGGGTGGGATAAATTGGGCAGATAGCAGGAAAAAGTTCAAAAATCCTTCACTTGTCGATGAGGGGATTTACCATGAAGTAAGGGAATTGGGTTACAAAACTTTGGTCAGAACATTCCTTTAATACGATGGTGTAAATATTTTTGATATCAAATTTACGAATTGTAGGTGGTGCAGATAAGGGCTGCTAGATTTGACTGTGGAAATTATTGCAGCATACAATCATTAAGTGATACGATCAAGGAATTGGAATAAGATTCATTGAAAGACAGGAGGAGGATGAGAGAGTCATGGGAATGTGCAAGGTGTATATTCGTGACGAGGTATGGAAAGATATTGTTGGAAGAATTAGGAAGATTGTGACAGAACAGGATAATTTCATAAGAAAATCATATTTTTGTGAAATGAAATTAAACAAAAATGATATATTTACTCCTTTAGCAAGGAAATGTAAGTTGCCATGGCAATAAAAAAAAATCAAGAGATAGCTAGAGGTTTAGCGACGTACAGGCCGAAAGGTTGCTTTGTTACAAGTTCACTGCTTAAGAACCTTGCATTCTTCGGATATTGTAAAACCGATGTAGTTCCTAGAAGAATAAGAATTGGGAACAATAAATGTCAATCATAATAAATAACCAAGAAGATTTATATTTATAATATAACGCCACGAGCGCGACATGGCGACCGTGACAGGACTTGCATTTGTGTGGTGTTAAGCTAGAATGCTGTATGTATATATGTTTTCATTAAGACAATACATGTTTTTTTTAGTTCATTTCTGTATATTGTTGGTATTAAGAAAAGAATATTTTGTAAAATGTTTTGTAAAAAATTCTAATAGGAACAGAGGAAAGAGTATCGCTGGATGCAAGGTTATTTTCTTAAGTTTACCAATGTCTTTTAAGCAAAGACATGGTGAACTTGAGGAGGCATGTGACAGAACAGGATAATTTCATAAGAAAATCATATTTTTGTGAAATGAAATTAAACAAAAATGATATATTTACTCCTTTAGCAAGGAAATGTAAGTTGCCATGGCAATAAAAAAAGAGAATCAAGAGATAGCTAGAGGTTTAGCGACGTACAGGCCGAAAGGTTGCTTTGTTACAAGTTCACTGCTTAAGAACCTTGCATTCTTCGGATATTGTAAAACCGATGTAGTTCCTAGAAGAATAAGAATTGGGAACAATAAATGTCAATCATAATAAATAACCAAGAAGATTTATTTATAATTATAACGCCACGAGCGCGACATGGCGACGTGTAGATGACTCGGCAGTGAAAAAAGTGTATCAACAACAGCAACTTGGCTACGGAAGGAAAAGCATTTAACAGTTACGACAAAGATTCGACAACGCCGCGAGAAGAATCGCTGGAATTTACGACGACGAGAACGACTGATATAATTATTTTCATCTCTGGCTGTTGAAGCATATCTACGACGAACATCTGGTCGCGGATAACAGACACGACGAAGCCACAGTCTTTGGAGTAAACATATGTCTGCTGTCGGCGAGATTTGTTCACAAATCTTTCGTTTAAGTTAAGTATATGTTTATGAGGCGTTACCAGTGGAGCGTCCTGACGTAAATGACTATAAAATACCTTCTAAGAGTGAAGTTAATTTCATGGTTTCATTTTGAAGTCGGAATATTTACGAACTTTGGAGTTGAATAGAACTTGTTAAATCATTTCATTTTTTGCTCTTTTGGTATGTTTTGATTATACTGAACACTCGCGTGCCTTATTCAAACGGTACTATTTATCAAATAGTGGGCAACTCACTAAGATCGTACTTTCTTCTTGTAATCTTCCTGTTGTAATTACGAGAATTACTTATTTATTTTTTCGCAGCAACTTTTCTCAGTTCCTGAATATTAATCTACCTGTCTCTCTGGTTTTTCAAGATGGAGAGAGGATTAACTGGTGAATTATCGCCGGTAAAAGAGGTTAACTCACATACAGAATCCAATCTTCCTACTAACACAATGTTAGATATAAACCTTCCCACCAACAGCGTTATGCTGAATAGTCCGGATAGGGATTCTTTAAACATGACTCAATTTTCTACATCCACTCCTGGAGAAGATTTTCTAGGGTTTTCTAATCAATATCAGCCAAATGAAAGGCTTGAACAAACACCCTGTACCAACACACATATCACCAAACCTTCCACAGACGAGCTCTTTGTCCTATTGATTTCAAAAATGGATAGTTGCAATGCACAAATAAAGGACCAAACTTCAAAAATAGATAGTCAAAATGCACAGATTTTGGAATTCAAAGAGAGTCAAAATGCACAGATTTTGGAATTAAAAGAGAGTCAAAATGCAAAGATTTTGGAGTTACAAAACACCTTTGAAAAACAATTAAGTAATAAATTATCCCAATCTCAGGTTATCATGCAAGAAATAAACAAGAAGTTAGATAAGTATGTAGAAAGGGCTGAAAAACAGTATACAAGGATAGATGAACTAAAAGTATGCAATGAGAGTCTAGTAATTAGAGGGTTTGAACAAAGTACGAATGCAATTCATTGTGAATCATTAAGTAATACAATTGAAAGCAATGATAGTAGGCCTAATACTGTAAGGGAAAAATATGAGATGAGTGATGTTACAATTAATGGTGATGTAAATAATGTAAAGGATAGACAAATTGTAAAAGAAGAGTTTCAATTAAAAGGTGAGTTTAAGCATGAAAGTAACCAGGTGGAAACTTACACGAAGACAGATGAATCAGTAGAAAAGGGTTGTAAGTCTATAAAATTGTTTGATATCAGAGACTTTAAAGGACCAGGTGACTTTTGTCAGGTAAAAGAGATGGAAGAGACTTTAATGAAGGTAGATGGATTAAGTAGTTTGATGATTTTGAAGGATGTAAACTGTGACATTTTTTCCATTGTTAGGGAGAATTATGTTTGTCATTATGAATCAAAGCAGTTAAAGAATAATGGTGTTGAACATTTTCAGAGTTCTTTACATATTTTTGAAGTTGGTTTGCTATGTTACTGTTCTGGCAAAGTAAGATTAACTGTAAACAGAAAGTTGTTTTGTATAAATAACTGGGAAAAGGTGAACTGGAAATATAGAAAAAAAAAAAAGGTTTTCTCTTTTGTAGAGGGGTAAGCTATGCTTACTGCCTCATCCTGTGTACAAATTCAATCAGGACATTGAATCTACAACTCAGAAAATGCAGAGCTAGTTTAAGATGAGTGAAAAGATTTAACACTAGTGCAAGGCACAGGTGTGTAAAGATAAACTCCATCATATTGGAATTTCCTATTATTATTAAGTTGTAGTTAGCATATTATTATTCAGTGCCACAAAACACTTGTAAATAGTACTGATTGTTGTGGCTGCGCACAATTCAACTGTAATGATAGTAAAAGTTTATAACCACTAAGTGGAAGCTGTCACTTACCGATATTGAGGATCTCGATCAGATGTGCAGTCTTCGGCTGTTACCACAGCATACCATTACATAAAAGTTTATTGTCTATTAAGACTTTCTTTTTGTAAATATATAGTTTGTAAGGTATACCGGAGCATTAGAATGAATAGAATGAGTGGAGAAGAAACGAGGTGTTACTATGATAGAATAAATGTGTAATGAATTAAGAAGTAAAATATCATATAGAGAGGGTACGGGTACAACAACACAGTCAAGACTCAGTTCCTGTAAATAAGGCCACTATCTAGGCATTGCCTTTAAATGATACCGAAAGGTTCGGGATTTGGTTAACACAGGCATAGCTGAGGTCCAGGTAGAACCTTCAAATGACTCTGTTGTTACATCTCATAGCCTAGATATGAATATTCAAGATGAAGTAAAGTGGAGAGAAGTTATTACTTATGGGGAGAATACAATGTAATGTACTGAAGAAATAAAATAAAAATGAAGCATGTCCAATAGTTTCATGCTATAGAAATAATTTTTTGGTCCAGGTACCTTTTTCCTTATGGAGTAACTACTTCCAAATAGTTAATCTGTTTTCACAAACGTACACAAATGTGGTTGAAACAGACAGTAGAAATTGTTATATTCATGGGAAAATGATTAATAATTTTTATTTTTGCCCAAAAAGATTGCCTGATCAATAGTTTAAAAGAAATGAAACTACTTAGATCAGAAAGTGTAGCTTTGACCTGGAAAGATGTAGTCAGTTACATTTTATTTTGATGTCATGGTACTGTGATGTTAGGCTAGAATGCTGCATGTATGTATGTTTACATTATTAGATATTTCAAGACAATACCGCGACAGGACTTGCATTTGTGTGGTGTTAAGCTAGAATGCTGTATGTATATATGTTTTCATTAAGACAATACATGTTTTTTTAGTTCATTTCTGTATATTGTTGGTATTAAGAAAAGAATATTTTGTAAAATGTTTTGTAAAAAATTCTAATAGGAACAGAGGAAAGAGTATCGCTGGATGCAAGGTTATTTTCTTAAGTTTACCAATGTCTTTTAAGCAAAGACATGGTGACTTGAGGAGGCATGTGACAGAACAGGATAATTTCATAAGAAAATCATATTTTTGTGAAATGAAATTAAACAAAAATGATATATTTACTCCTTTAGCAAGGAAATGTAAGTTGCCATGGCAATAAAAAAAATCAAGAGATAGCTAGAGGTTTAGCGACGTACAGGCCGAAAGGTTGCTTTGTTACAAGTTCACTGCTTAAGAACCTTGCATTCTTCGGATATTGTAAAACCGATGTAGTTCCTAGAAGAATAAGAATTGGGAACAATAAATGTCAATCATAATAAATAACCAAGAAGATTTATATTTATAATTATAACGCCACGAGCGCGACAAGATGCATGGAAGCAAAAAGATGACCATGACCACTAGCTGGCACTTGATTTCAAGCATAAATATGTGGGCAGATTTTCTTTCACAGGTTAGGGTGGTTAGGGATTGGAATTAATTACCAAGAGAGGTGATGAACAATTTACCAAAAATGCTTAATGAATTTAAAATTGAAATTTGTTGATAGAAAAATTAAGTGGGAAAAGGAAAGGGGGAAAAATGGGTGTGCAGGGAAATTTCCACCAAAGTGTGTGCTCCATCGAAATTAAATTAAGTTATTTTAAATTAAAAACAATTATAAGGATGTGAAAGTAAGTGTACATATTAACAAGGCAGGGAATCAAAGTTATTGCCTTCTTCAAACTTTGTTCAAAAATAAAGTAAGTGTACACATTAACAAGGAAGGGAATCAAAGTTATTGCCTTCCTCAAACTATGTTCAAAATACACATTAAAGATACATTATATATCTGGAGAAGAAAGTGCTTAATAACGGGTAAAGAAATGGATGGAAGTTGTATATATAATCTCATATTTGCAAATGACCAGCTTGTGGCAACAGGGAATGAGTGTATATGCTAACTAAGTAAGTAGAGGAGTATAATCAATAAGGCCTAACAATCAGCACCACAAAGACAAAATACTTGCCTCTTGGACACATAAAATCACCTCAGATAACCTGACGATAAATATACATGAAAAATAAAAATATTTGGAGAGCATTATTAGTAACTAGTGTAAGCCTGTGACTGTTTTTTGCGTATCGTCACGGGTCTAGAATAGTTCCAGTTTTTACGATGAAAGATTATGACAGGTTGATCTGATATGGCCAAATATAAGCTTGATCTGTGTTTCACCCTTAGGATGAAGAACTCAGAAGCATTAATAGAGGTATTAAACATGGACAGGAACGATCATGCTATCGTGTAACTGTTTCAAAGGTCACACACTTGAACTTGTATTTGACTCTTAAAGTTCACTCTCCAAAATTAAAAAAAATTAAAAAAATCCGGTTTACTTTGAAAGCATCACATTGTTTATTATTGGTCATAGTATCTAGTATCTGTGATGGCCAGAGAACTTAATACACATTCAATATTATGAAACGGTTGAGCAACTCCGCAGAAATAAGTTGCCAGACTAGTTGATTCGGTAACATATTTGGTCTGATGTCCACTTAAAATAACCTAATAACTCACGTACAGTGAACATGAATAAAGACCATCAACAAAAGTGGTCAGTAAAATACCTGACAAGCAAATAAACCGTAATGCATAAACTGTGGTCAAGCAACAACATTAGTGACAGTTTTAATTAAATTGAAATTCATGCTTAGCTGGAATGACAATTGGTTAAAATTTTAAAAAGGTTTTTAAGTTGGTTTCATTAGTAACATGTTATTGAAAAGCAGATCAACTTTTTTTCAGCCCAAAATTTATCGATATTTTTTTTTTAACTATGAAACGCTACGAAAACAAACTAAATGACAGTTTTATGGCTAGTAGTTGCTTAGCAATTAAATTGTAGACATAACCATGAATTTCTACTAATGGTATCTCTGGTCGCTATTTTGCGAGTGAAGGCTGACACATGACACCATTCTACAGCCAATAGGTATCGAGGTGAGTAGATGAGCTTACAAAATTATATAGTAGATAAGCATACATCAGAAAACTATAGATGTCGACTAAACCTATGGAGGATGGTGCAGAACACCTTTTGTTGTTAGTTATGAGATGGTGCGACTTTACTCTTTTATCATACAAGCAATACCATTGAAGTCATCCAAAATGGGAGTGCCACAGGGTAGCGTACTGGAACCATTGCTATTCATTATTCTAATGAATAATTGTATTGATTTTTTACATACAGAAATAAGATTGTTTGCAGATGACTTAATGCTACATAAAAGGATCAAAATGATAGAGGACTGTAAACAGCTGCAGGGTGATCTGGACAGGATATCTAGTTGTGTTGGTAAACCTGGGATGAAGATAAATACAGAGTCAGCTTATTAGTTACACAAATAAAAAACTAAAGGTTGATTATGATTACAAGTTGGGGAAAGAATTGTTTGTTGAAAACTTGAAATGTAAATATCTTCGCATTACATTTTATAACAAGCATAACTGGGCAGCACACACTGAACAGGTAGTACCAAAAGGTTTAAAAATTCTGTACTTGCCGGAAAGAGTGATGAGGCAATGTACGTGAGAAGTAAAGGAATTGGGTTACAAAACATTGGTCAGACCATTGCTTGAATACAGTAGTGTAGTATGGGACCCACATTTTGAATATCAAATATAGGATTTGGTTACCAAAAATGTTGAATTTAAAGGAAAAATTTGTAGAGGGGAAATGTAGGTGGATGCAGCAAAGGGAGAAGATGAGTGTGTAGGGAAATTGTAACTTGAGCGTGCATTCCATTGCAATTTTAATTAAACAAAAAGCTTTATAAATTCTAAGTTTGCAGTGAAGAAGAGAAGACTTTTCCACTTCCTTTGAAAACCAACACTATACTTATATAACTGCATGCATGTCTCTGTACCCGTCACTTCTTTAGAGAGGTCCAAAAAATATGTCAAAACAAAAAGAGAAATAAACAAATAATCAAAGCTGACAATATGAATAACCCCATGCACTCCAACTTATAGCACCACACTGTGTCATAGATTTTTGTTTACACAGAAAACTGCTACTAACAGAAGATAACCAAAAAAATAGACAAAACCATTAATAATAAATATTAACTATGATTAAAGTACTGACAATAATGATCTTGATCTTACATATTAACATTAACATTATCCAAAACAGTAATAGCCAAAAACAGGAATCCGAAAACTTTTCCACTGATTTGAGCACCACCCAGCGATAGTGCAAGGCCTGAACATGGGATAAAATTGTACAGATGTGACACAGATTAATAAATATAATCAGGGAAGATATCAACATATATATGCCAAAACAATCACAGATGGAAGTGGCCCACCAAAGTACATGCATTGGATGCAAAGATCGTTTAAAAATAAAAATAGGATGAATACTGGGAAACCATCCTGATCAAGAAAACTTAGTTTAGTTATGAAGACAGGTGAAAAATAATATACTCGAGGCCTTTAACAATTTCCATAGGATTTTCTTTCTTGCAGCTTCCCGCAAATCTAAATAATTTTGATAGTACATAATAAATGTCAGTTTTAATTACAGCCGTATGTCAGCATTAATATACAGTAGATTGAAATTTAATTAAAACTAAAACAATGCTGACATATTAAACACCAAATTAAAAACCTGATTCACTAGAGAAAATATTCTTCCACATCACATGGAGTTAGTGATGGATTTGTTACAAAAGATACAGCACATAATGTAAAACAATACAGTTTCTGAAATATGGGAAAGTAGTGGCTCTTGGTAGTACCCTAGTAAGAGTGTTCTCAGAGCACGTAACTGCAATTGAACTATTTCTGTCAGGTTCATACCATAGACTTTTAGAAGAAAGAAAAGTTCCTTCTCATTGTGAAACAGACCAGGTAATTTCCATTATAAAAAAAAGAAGAATGTATTGATCCCATGAAATACTGATCAGTATCTCTAAAATAAGTCTGCAATAGAATTCTGGGGCATCTTATGTCCTAAAATAATATGAAATAAATAACTTACAATAAATTGACAGAAATTAAAAAAACAGAATGTGTGAAACATAGCTGCCCCTGATGTTCTAATGATTTTAACAAAGTTAATAATTTAGAATCCCAAATTGAAGCAGATTTTTAGGATTTTCAGAAAGCTTACAGCTCTGTATTACATATTTTCATTTTAAATAAGAAAAGAAAGGGAAATTAACCCACCACATACCAAAGTGGACGGATGCGATGAGAGGGAACACTTATGCTGACAAACAACTACACAATATTTCGGCATCTGCCTTGTTCACAAGTAGAAAAATGGGCCATTAGGTTCGGAACGTGTGTGCACAATGAACGTTACCTAATGACTAACCGAGTAGTGGGGGAGGGTGGGGGAACGGCTAAGGAGTAGACTATCGATATCGGTATGCAATGTCTGAGATAATATATTCCAGGCGATGGTAAAATTAGCATATGTAGTAAGGGTACGGTATAAACACGGGGGGGGGGGGGGGGGGGTAGTGATGGGTTAATTGGATTTTAACGGTGGTTAAGTCCAGGTGGGTGTCTTGTATCCAAGATATTCTGGTATGCTAGTTCCCATCTCCGGAGTTCTGCTGCAGTGGTGCTGTCAGGGAAAACTCTGACTGCTCTCACAGTAAAACAGTCGTTGAGGTTGTTGGAATCATGGCTATTGGCATGTTTGGTACTGGAAGGTACAGGTTGCGGGTGTGGACTGTTTGTCTGTGGCCATTCATTCTAACAGAGTTGCTGTGTGGTGAGGCCTATGTAAGAACTGGTGCAATAGCGGCAAGTTAGTTGGTATATAAGATGAGTGGTTGAACAGGTGGCATGTCCAATAATGGGGAAAGTTTCCCCTGTAGTGCGATTGGAATATGTAGTGGTGGGTGCAGGTTTTACATCGGGGTCTACTGCAAGGATAAGATCCATATGGTGCTTTTGGAGAGTCTAACGGAGGGTATTTGTGGACTAAGATGTTCTTAAGATTGGGTGGTCTGCTAAAACATGCACGAGGGACATTGAGTAGAATTTTGGGTAGGAGAGTACGCATTTCCGGAAATGAGCGAAGGAAGTCATACCCCTGTCGCAAGATATGGTTGATGGACTCGAGGCCAGGAGTCCCCCCCCCCCTCGTGTTTATACCTTACCCTTACGACATATGCTCATTTTACCATCGCCTGCAATATATTATCTCAGACTTTGCATACCGATATCGATAGTCTACTCCTTAGCCGTTCCCCCACCCTCCCCCACTACTCGGTTAGTCAGTAGGTAATGTTCGTTGTGTACACACATTCCGAGCCTAATGGCCCGTTTTTCTACTTGTGAATAAGGCAGATGCCGAAATATTGTGTAGTTGTTTGTCAGCATAAGTGTTCTCTCCCATCGCATCCGTCCACTTTGGTATGTGGTGGGTTAATTTCCCTTTCTTTTCTTATTTATATCGCCTAGAAGCCGCTTCCATTTTCCTTAGTTGCATCATATTTTTATTTTAAGAAAGATTTGATTATACAGTGTAATGGAACAGACTTGTGAATGGATTCATCATTTTTTTAACTGACTAATTGCAATATACGGATTTGGCTGTGGTAATCTGACAGAGATACAACTAAGCTTTAGAATGAAGGAAGGCTTTTCCAATGTATCAACTCTATAAAATGTTCTTGGGCCTATCACCAGGAGAGTGTGTCAATTTAATGCTAAGTTTCAAAGTCACTCTCCGATTTCATTGACAAACATTGCATCAAATTGCTGTGCTCTTCTGGTGGCAGGCCAAAGAACATTTCATATGACATATGTTTTGTTTGAATTAATTGGTAAAAATATGAACTGCCATTTTCATCTATGACTGCAGTAAAATACTTCAGCCACCAACCTAATTGGTTCACACTGAAAGGAGAATGATGAGAAAGGTGTCTCAGTGATGCCTTTATGAAGTCTTTCTTCCCTCATGTTATTTGGTTTTGGAATGCACAAAGTAGATTAGTTTTGGTGCAACATATCCTTTGCCTCTGTGAATTGCAGCTCATAAATACAGATATGGTCAATATATTGGGTTTCCAGTTGGTGGAATTTTTTATAAACCTGGTAAGGAAAATTGTCTAAAATTTACGGCATTGATGTATGCTCAAACAATAATTTTTCAGTGTAAAAGGAACTTGGTTCTCTACTTGATAAGTTATAAACATCTAATACTACACAAAATTTTAAACATAAAATTCACTTATTTATCAATGAAATGCATAACATGCAAATTTGAAGTTAAATTTACTCTTCTTAAGAGCTAGATGCTAGTGAAGTGACAAAAATAGTGCTCTATATCCATTTGGTAATAGTAGTTTTATTTCCCTGTTAAATGAAACATCATGTCTGGGGTAACTGACACTGAAATCTGAGATACTTTTAGAAAGGATGAAGCAGATGATAAATAAGAAATTTTTTAATTAAAAAGGAACAATAAATCTTTATATACAGTATTAGTGACGAATTTGATTAATTGAAACGCGACAATAAATCTAAATTTTTTGAGATTAATGAGGAATTTGCTGATCTGAAAAATGACATTTCAAAATTCAATTAATTAATGTTAAAGTGTCATCATTGTCAACAATTACAATAACAGTTTCCAGCAACTGGCTAGCTGGGTCTGCTTTGCATATAAACCTCTCCATTTTCTTATATCTTCCCACCAACCCACTGTCATCACCCTGGTCCAGTCCTCTCCTTTCTTAAGCACTCATTCCCTGTCCCTTGGCCATATGTTTGCTTACACAGGAGAAAATTCTGAAAGACTATGGAAAACAGAGGAGTTCCAGATGAAGTAATCAGTAGGGTAACAGAATTACGTCAGATAAGGTGAATTTGGTGGCATGGATGAATTCTCTCTCATTCTCACTGTCATCCATTATATCATTCATGACTAAGATGAAAAGTAGCAGGAAGAGGGCACTTCCTTGTTTTAGCCCATTTCTTTAATCCAGCCAATCTGTTATTTCTCTTCATATATTTAAATAGCTCACATTGTAACAGTCACTCTGTGGATTGTTTCATTTGGAACTCCCCTATGTCCAGTGACGTTCCATACTTTTCATACCTTTCTTCTGTATACAAAATCATAAGCTTTCTTAAACACCAGCAGCAGATACTATCCATACTGCTTTTCTTGGGGCTGTCTCATCCCAAATATCAAGTATGAGGTCTGTCCCAAAAGTATCTGACCTTTCTTCATATTTCCCCGCTGGTGTTATTCTGCATCATCGGGCTGGTGGCATCTTTCGAAGTAGTCCCTTTTAATTGAAGAATATGCTCCCAATGGCCTTTCCACTTTTGAAAGCAGTCCTGGAACTCATTTTTTGATACTGCCCTTAGAGCATTCAACATATTAGTTTTAATTGTTTCTTTGTCATCAAATCAGTACCCTTAGAGTGGGATTTTTAATCTTGGGAACAGCCAAAAGTTGCAGGGAGCTACGTGACAGAGGCTGACAGAGCTGTATGACTTTGTGCTTTGTCAAATATTGATGACGAGGTTTGATGCACATACTGGCACATTATCGTGATGAAGAAGCCAGTCACTGCTTGACCAATGCTGATGCCATTTTCTTTTAATTGGGTCATAACAATATTCTTTGTTGTTCATCGGATCTTTAGGAGCATGTTCATAGTGCACAACACCATCATAATTCAAAACAAAACAACCTTGATATTGCTCCAACTTTGGAGCACTTTTTTTGGTTGTGGCTCCAATGACAGCTACCACTGCGAATGTCAGTTTGTTCCACGATCATAACCATAAACCCACAATTCATCACCAGTAATCTTATTAAGCACATTTTCATCGTTATTGACCATTTCCAAATAGGCAAAGGTTTTTCTGCTCCACCACAAGCAATTTTGGAATGAGTTTTGCACACATGCAAACCATTTGCAAATTTTGAGTTAAAATCTTCCAAATTGTAGTTTTTGATATTACTGATCACATCCTTGTTCTCACATAGTCAATCAACGAACATCATTGATTACAAGTCACACATATTTGATATTATCCGGTATTTTTGTTGTTGAAGGACACCCAGAGCATGGGTGACTATCAACATAAGCATGGTCGTCTTTGAAACGCTTATGCCATCCTTTTAGTTGTCTTTTGTTTATACACTCATCCCCAAATGCAGTCTTCATGATTTCAATGGTCTCCACACAACTCTTTTCAACTTTAAACCAAAATTTAATGCAAATTCGTTGCTCTGATTTTTCTGTCATTTTTTACAATAGCAAAATGTGACGAACGTTCAAAACACTTTGTAAACAAGCACACGCTGCATGTGAATTATAGCATCCTGGCGACAACTGCGGCATCTAGGGAGTTCGTGAAACTTTACTGTTGACACTTATACTGGCATCATCATTATCAGCCAGTTCAATCATTTTCTGATGTGGCCTCTTAAAGTCATGATTTTTTTCAGATATAACTTAAGCAGTCTTCTCCAAGTTGCACGATCTTGGGCGATCCTCTGCCAGTTAACTCCGACAACCCTGTGTATGTCCTTGTCCCATCGGTCTGGTGGTCTTCCTCTCCGTCTGGGGTGATCTCTTAGGCACCATTATAACCATGTTTTTGTCCTCCTCTGGTCTTTTCTCCGTGCAATATGGCCGGCCCATTGCCACTTCAGGGATGCTGTCTTCTCTAAGATGTCTGTGACCTTTGTAACTGACCTAATGGCTGTTGCTCTTTTCTTGTCTTTTCTAGTTAAGCCTAGCATTGACCTTTCCATAGCTCTTTGGACAGTTCTTAGTTTACTTTTTGTAAATTAACTGAGTCCAGGTCTCACAGCCGTATGTCAGAAACAGGAAGAATGCACTGGTCATAGACTATTTGTTTTAGATTTGTGTGCATTTTAGATTTCAGGATAATAGAATGCCTCCCAAATGCTTGCCATCCCAGCTTGATGTGATGGAAAATTTTGGGTATTACATCACCTACCTTGGCCAAGATAAATTAACACCTCTCTCAATGCAGAACTCATTGGTTGATTCTCTAACATTGTCAAAGGCTGAGGAGGTAACATGGATATTGTGGAGCACTCTAACATAAGCTGTATCCACGCGATGTTCAGTTAAGGCTTGCAGGACAGCCTTGTGACTTATTGAATCAAATGCCTTTTCGAAATCTACAAAGGCTACACACAGAGGCATCCGATATTCGTTTGTGCAGCTAATTAGTTCTCACAGGGCAGGAATGCAGTTGATTGTGCTAAAGCTGCTGTGGAATTCTGCTTGCTCAATTGGTTGGGCAGAATCAAGGGTGTAACTGATTTGGTTCAAGTTGATCTGTGTAAAAACCTTTTAGAGAACAGCCAACAAACATATAGGTCTGTAGTTTTTGATGTTATGAATACTTCCTTTTTTGTGTAGCAGAATGATTTTAGCTTTATTCCATGAAGAAGGGATGGATGAATTGTGTAGGCAGTAAGAGAAGACTTTAGCTAAGTGCTTGATAGTTTGTTCACCAACTAGCTTCAAAATATCAACGGAGAGACTGTCGACGCCAGTGGCCGTTCCTCTTTTCATGTCATCCAGAGCATAACTGACTTCAGATGGAAGTATATCTGGTACTGTGGATACATTAGAGGGGGCAGAAAATATCTGAGTTTCCTCTAAGCTGCTATATAGGTTGCTATAAAAACCTCTGATGAATTCCAAAATTTCATC
The DNA here is from genome assembly GCA_031002005.1 of Vandiemenella viatica. Classification (NCBI taxonomy): domain Eukaryota; kingdom Metazoa; phylum Arthropoda; class Insecta; order Orthoptera; family Morabidae; genus Vandiemenella; species Vandiemenella viatica. The sequence continues at coordinate 131,285,173 of JARYHS010008075.1, read as the reverse complement.
TTTGTCAGTAAGTTTGCCATGGTTTCCATTCACTGCTATTATCTGCATCTTACTGAGTATAAGCACATTTCCTTCTTTTTTTTGAATATAAGTACAATAATTCCTTTCTTTCAGACTACTGAGGTAGACCTCTCCTTACATATTGTTCTCATCAAACAATATAACCACTGCTTTCCTAGTGCTCCATCAGATCTTATCTTACCTAAATGTGCTTTCACTTATTCCCATGTAAGGTCTTTATTTTTATCTCTCCAATCTGTTTGTTGTGCCCCTGCTTCTCTTGTACTTTCTCACCCTGTGTCTAATTTGGGTTTAGCAAAGCTTCAAAATCTTCCTTCCACATTATTTTTAGATTTCCTATTTCTTTACTTCTTTTCGCAGTCTCATCCATCATGGCAGGATTTTTACTCAGGTACTTCCTCCTGTTTTGTCCATTCCACACAGTATTTTCTTATTACCTTTGCTCTCTTCTTCCATCATATCTGCTAATTTCTTTCCTTAGCTATTAATCTTTTGGTCTCCTTTTTCTTTATGTACATATATCATGTATTCAGTGTCCTCCACTTCACCCATTTTCTAAAAGCCACATTTTTCAACTCTACTTCTTTTACTCTGTCACCACCATGCAGTCTCTTTCCATTTTTTTGTGTTACAAGTACTTCAACACAGTGTTTATGTCACTACAATCAACAACCTTTTAAATACTTCCCACATCTCTTTCACCATCTACATTTCCCTTTTCTTCTTTTTTACAACTTTCTGATTTATCTCTTTATTCTTCCCCTCATTCAGTTGCCATACACTTATTTTTCCATCCTGTCTTTTAGTATTTCATCTACCTGCTACCTTAACTTCCATATCAATAGCTGGTGCTCGCTGTCTAATGCCTTTAATGGTGCCATATTACCTTCACATCAGCAACCGTTCCCTTCAATTCTCCATTAAATACCATGACTCCAATCCTCTGAAAATCACTGCTATACTAAGCAAAACTGTGACTGTCTTGTGTTTTGTACCATGAATTTCCTACCATCAACCCACTCCTCTAACAGAAAATCAATAGCCTTCTCCCTTTTTTGTGCTAGAGGCATGAAGGCCAAGCCTGTTTTGTACTCTTTAGAGAACTGACCAGGATAATAGTGGAAGAGGGGGAATGGTGGAATGACAGAAGACATTAGGCTTGTTTTCCCAATGGAACAGTTACTAGAAATTGTCCAAGATGATGCAGACGATTTAAAAAATAGTTTTATCCTTACGGCACAAAATAACTAGGTTGTTCATTAAGATGGTTAATATCATGGTACAAAAAGTTAATTAATATTTTAAACAAAGATTGTGCAAAGAAATAAAATACAAGAGTCTAGTATTTGTTATAGTATTTGGTGCTTGGGAATTTATTATTTACAACTAATTTATTTTGAAATCATAAAGTGGATTAAAAACAGTCCATGAGAAGACACTTACGAAGACACATGAGGATTATCCCTTATTTTGCAATGAGGAAGAACATTTGGAGTTTTTGTTGGGACAACAACTTGTATCAAGTCCACTGAGCTTCTCATCTTTAGATAACCTAAGTATAATCCACGGCTCAATCTTATGCTGCTAACTTGATGATATGTGATTTGCTCCTGTGAATGAAAATCTAACTAAGTATTTACAATATTAGTTATACTAATATTGCACACAGTGTAAAAATAAAATGCATGCATGCAGTATTTATTGTGGTAACTACACAACATGTTATTATTATTACTATTATAAAAACATACACACATATACTAACAATAATCTTCAGAACTGCAAATGAATACGGTGGTTTCAGCCTTCAAAATTTTAATGACCAACCATACGAGCCTTTTTATACGAGACCAAAATATCAAACAATTTTATTTCTTAAACAATCATAAGCACATTACAAATATAAATTACCGCCAGTTGATTAATAAGCATTACACGTGTTATGAGCTATTGCTAAAAGACACACATATAAAGCTTTTATTCAAGATGTTAATAATAAATCCAAAACTGCACGAGCTCTAATAAAACCAGTAACAGAGAAAGGCAATAGTAAAAATGTAATACATGCATACAAAACAGATTTTTTTTTTAATTATTCTTAGATACTACTGCTAACTCACTAACAAGTGAGCCATTTTATTCATCAGACAATCAAATTGTTTATGTTCAACAAATGAGAGAGTGAAAAATTTCTGTGAAATGTAAACTTGTTTCTTAATAAAAGCTCTGCCACAGCAAGATGATGTACATAATTAATGTCCGGTCATATACATGTTATATAGTAACAGTGTGCTCAGGGTACCATACACAGATTATGTATCAAACTGAATTAACTCAAAATAAATAGTAAAAGCTCCTTTCTTTACAAAAAAATAATAATAATAATAATAATAATAATAACAAGTGATTTTCTAATAATTTCATCAGACATTTTGCAAAACTGTGTTTTAAATTTACATATTAATCAAACACAAAATATTTTTGTAAAAAAAATTGTTATTGGTTTTTAGAAAATTTTCTACAACAAAAAAGTATTTTCACAACACATTTATTATCAAACTAATAGTTAATGTGGTTTCGTCCACATGGAATTTGAGATTTGTAATGTTAATTCACAGATTAACTATATATACATAAAAATAAAAAAATTCTGGGTTCAAAAAATCAAAAGAGCAGGCCAGTTTTTTTCCCCTTCCTTTTTCTAGGCTGTCCTCCCTTAATTCTTAATTTAGGTTGTATCTAAATGATTGAAACACTTTTATGCACATCATTTGTTTTTACTATCCCATAGAAACTGGAACTAATTTGGAAGATTTTATCACTTCTGATTACACACAGGCACATTTAAGCTTGTTCATGAAGTTTGTCTGTAAATAATCTTCAAAGTGTGTGCTGCACGAGATGTGTACCAACAGGTATAAAAACAGTGATAGAAAATCGGTAATTGAACTGCAAAGTCCATCTGTGGTAGTCTCAACACACCATCACCATGTATGAAAGAATGTGGCCATCTGTTGGCAATTAAGTGAACTGTTTCCATATGTATACCCATCTATACAAAATTTTTCTATGCTGCATGAACTTCATAATGATTGCTATGAGAATTTATAAGTATGTACTTAAACTCCCAACTTCCTACATTTAATTAAAATCCATATACTGTTTTGAGATGTGAAGAATTATTTATGTTTTATTATGCAGCTACATAACTTTTCAAAACAGAAAGTACTCTGTATGTTAACCTATGACATAAGCTGTCAGTTTCAAAGAAATCCATTAATTATTTCTTGCTGGATGTGTGCACAGACATGCAAAGCTTCCTAATTTTATGCCTTCAGATACAGTGATTTCAGGAACTAGGTTTCTAAGCTGGATAGAAAGTGTTTTATATGTTAACTGATCAGTGCAGTCTTATTGAAATCCATGCAATGATGACTGCACAGACAGACAAAAACTTCACAGTTTATAGTTCTGGCCTCTGTATGATCAGTTACTAATTTGTGTAAAAAATATTCTGTATACTAACTAGTGATGTGCCGGATATCCGTATCCGTATCCGCGGATATCTGAGGGGGGAAAAAGATCTGTATCCGTATACGTTACTTTTTTTAGTGGATCTTTAACGGATCATTTTTAAATAATTTCATCACGTATATAAATTTTTAAAGATATTTAACAATGAAATACTATTAACTTCAATTCCAATTACTTTGTATTTGTTAAAATCTCATATCTGGCACATTTATATTGCAAAAATTAATTATTTAAACATTTATTTTACTAGGTTACCAAAGGTAACTGATAACTTGCGACTGTAGTAAGTTTTAAGGTATTATTTTAACCAACTTCATGGTGAGATCAGACCTCTAATCATTGTGATTTGCTAGCTGAAATTGTTATTTAGGTACTTCAAAAAGAGTAACTTGGCAGCTTTGTCAGCCAAAAGTCTATTGCGATGACGATCATAAATAATTTCTGCTGCACTGAAACACTGTTAACTTGGAATGCTAGTTGCAGGTGATGATAAATACGTGCGACCCATGTGTCATAGACTTCCAAATTTTTTACTGTTATTGCTCACAGCTTTTTTAAGAACCAGGTGCAGCTGATGTGCTGTACACTCAAAATTATCTACGTCAGATAAAGTGCAGGCATGCTTCATGTTGGATCCCCCATTTCTTACCATAAAGTGCACATTCTGTTTCAGATTCCCTACTCTTCAAACAAACTTTTAAATATTGCCGAAATCTCCGCTTTTAAAGCGATATTTTTTCCTATAAAATATTTTGTAATGTTAAGGATAACAATGAAACACCTGACCAAAAAGCCTACCAGATATATGATGTGAAGGAAACTTTCACAAAATCCTTCAACACGTTCTTTATTTTCGGTCGTAAAGTTTGCTGCAAATAAATTACGTAAAATATTTCCTGCCTTTTAGAACATAATTTGCAACACCATTATCCATCAATCGTCGGAACTCAAAATCTTCTACGTGTTGAAATGATACTCCAGATAAAGCTATCATTTCTGCAATTAAATAGTTAATTTTTATTTTGCAATGTTCCACATTTTGACTTTTTCTATGTATTCGTTAAAAATGTTTTTCTAAATTCTCTTTTTACCATTTTTAAAGACGTTCCCTACTGAATGTTCTCACCGGCTATCTTCTTAGTGGACTTTTAAGAATAACTAATATTTTTGTGGGTGTTTCGTCTGAAGGCGATTTTAACGAAGTTGTACCTTTATGGCAATACATTCATTCACAAAATTTGTATTTAGCAGATTCGTCATTTACTATCGTAGAATATTTCTGTATTACACAAATATGCTTTTTTGCAGAAATTGTTTTTATTTTAATTTAACTTACAACTTCCCAAAAACCACAAGCATATATAATCTAAGCTATCCTATGTCATCTTAAAATATAAACATAAACACACACAGTACAAGGTCAAAACACGTCGCGTATGCTGGATGTTCGTTGATAATAGAGCGTCAGTGACGACTTTTTCACTGTTGGTCCAGGTTGAGAAAGTTGAGATCCGTATCCGTATCTGTATTCGCGGATCTAGACACAAGTGATCCGTATCTGTATCCGTATCCGGGGATATACATTATTGACGATCCGGCACATCACTAATACTAACCTATGAGCTTTCACTATGAGCTCTTTCTTTAAAATTCATTCATTATATTTTGTGTAATGTGTGAAGGGACAAATAAAATTTTTGAAATTTATGGTTTTGGCTTCTATACCAATGGGAAGTATGTTAATAGTCTGGATAAAAGTATCCTATATATTAACTTACAACATAAGCTATCATTATTTGCAGCTTCATTAAAATCACAATTAGTTTTTGTGTGACAGGCAGAATCTGTCATCTATATGAATAGTATTTTACATTGCAATCACTCTCTTTAATATAAATTTCATGTGTGGATAATACCACTCCTTTTACTCAGCAGAAGAATATTTGAATTATATGAAATAATTTAATGTAAATATCTTAATTTATAATTGACATGTCTGATAAAATTATGTATAATGTACATGTATATGATATAGAGGACAAATAAAATACTACTACCACTACAACTTACATGCACTCTAATTATATAGAAAAAAAATCAGTAATTTTTTCATCAAATGATATACATCGCTTTTTAACAAAAATTACTGATTAAGTGCAAAATATTTCTAAAATCACCCATTCAGTTATTTTCTGAAAATCATAAACTTAAAAAAACATTAATTTTTGTGATAACTTTAGTGGGCTTCAGATCAACAGAAATTCTAAAAGAATTTTTGATTCAAGTTTCTGAAATACAATGGGAATGGATCAGTCATATATTACCACGACTTTTCGCAAAAAGCTTCCAAAAATCATGGAATAAAAAAATTCAAACATTTCAAGGGTAAACTGGTTTGCAGTTTTTATTTTGTGCCCTACACACACACACACGTATATATATAAACATGTTCACTATGGCCCTCCAGTCTTCATATATGGTGAGTGATGTCTTTATTTTCTCTATCCTTACATATTCAGGTGTAATTAAACATGAACCAATAATTTGTGTTGATAATAAAGAAAGATGTCAACAAGGCGGCTGTTAGTCTTTATTTCTTTTTAACCACTTACAATAGGTGGGCACAGTTTCTCCAAAAGTTAACTTTGTTAATTGTTAAATAGCTAATTAAAAAGTTAACTCTGTACATTTTTGCAAATTTAACACAAGTTAAAGTTAACCGTTAAAAGTTAACCATCCAAAATTGTAACTGATGTTTGCGTATTACAATATGTATTACTGCAAGTAATACTAAGGAGCTATGTACCGTGGTGTGAGTCAAGAATATGTCTAACTAATGTTCTTCTGGAAATTGAATTTTTAGTGGGGGGTCAACGTTTCAACCAGCTTCTCAAACGTATCGGATTCAACATGTAGTGGAATTATGTTGGCAATGAAAAGGTTTACAATAAATCCCTCTACACCAGCTTGGAATATGATGGTGCCAGTAGCTACGATACCAAATGTTTTATTGACGTAAACTTTTATTAGCAGATGGGGATGAAAATAAATCAATTCTGCTGCTATCTACATCAGAAAAAGCCACAGCACTTGAAGAAGACTTTGATTTCTTCCTCCTTACGAGATGGCTCTGCTTTTACTTTTTCTTCAAATTGTTCATATCTGTACATATCTGTACATTGTTTAGATTGTTTAGGCTAGACACTTGAGCCTTGATTGTAGAAAGTTTAGGCAAATGCAGTTTGCATTGATAAATCTACTGTTTACCCAGTCTTAATATAAATGCATCACACTTTTCAGGAAATAATCTGTTAAAGTCATGGCCATGATGAAAAATTTTGTTCAGAATTTGCAGGTCAGGATAGAAAAAGAGGGGGTGAATGTTGGTGTGTTGGACAATTTTTTACTTGGGAAATCTGTTTATGGACCAAAACTAGAGTATAAGGGTTTGCTAAGGGTAAAGCAATCCAGATTAGTGCTGTTGTTGCTCACTCAGATGGCTATGGCGAGACTGTATGGGATTAAGTAATTTTTTGTTGTATGGATGGCAGTGTAGATATTGTTGTGTGTGTGATGTGAACAGAGGTGTGTATGTGGCAATTATGCACAGAGCTGACCATATCAAGGAAGTTGATGTGGTGGATGGAAGTAGGACAGCGTGAAGTCTAGGGAGAAAATTACCTTGTAACGCGCAATATGGATATACAGATGACATAAATTTTATGATATTACTGGAAAATTATCCCTAACACTTGCAACAAGAGCAGCAATGTGGTGCAGTTGGTGAGAAGTGATTAATGATTTGATTTAATTTAATTTAATTTAATTTAATTTAATTGCAATGGAGCACAGGCTCCGGTGGCAATTTCCCTACACAGCTATCTTCCCCCTATCCTGCACCCACCTACATTTGCCCTCTACAAATTTTTTCTTTAAATTCCTTCAAAGTTTTCGGTAAATTATTCATCGTTTCTCTTGGTAACTCATTCCAATCTCTGACACCCTTACCTAAAAAAGAGAATCTTCCTACACCCTTGTGCCTGAAATCGAGTGCCAGCTTGTGGTCATGGTCATCTTTTCCCTTCCATGCACTACTTTTCATACCTACTGCAATATCTTTCCATGCCTCATCACCAGTATATGCCCTGTACACTCCCATGACCCTCCTCATCCTCCTCCTGTCTTGCAATGAATCCCATTCCAGCTCCTTCATCATATCCGTCACTGATTGCATTCTGCGATAATTTCCAGAAACAAATCTAACAGCCCTTCTTTGCACCCTCTCCAACTCCTGTATTTGATACGTAAAATGAGGGTCCCATACTACACTACCATATTCGAGCAATGGTCTGACCAAAGTTTTGTAACCCAATTCCTTGACTTCTCTCGTACATCCCCTCATAACTCTCTCCAACAAGTGCAGAACTCTGAAACCTTTTCCTACCACCTGTCCTATGTGTCCTGCCCAGTTAAGTTTGTTATCAAAAGTAAAGAGCACTTCTTCTAATGCATGAAAAGTTTTTATGCATATTTTGAACTGCTTGTTGATATAAGCGATAGGACTGTTTCTCGCACATTCTATTAAGATTATACTTATTATTTATCTTTTATAAGGTAAATTAATATTTTTTATTCATACATATGATGCTAATTAATTTATCTTACTTTCTTTGTAGTCAACCCATTGCATCCCCAACTAGCCTTCTCCATTACGACTTGTCTCTCCACCCCTCCTAGTCTGGAATGTCTATCTTTCTCATGTCTTCCTTGATAGCCTGCAGTTTCTTCCATGTGGTCTCTTCCTTTAGAAACATCCTTATAACACTGGTAAGAACTCTATCTCTTCTAATATTTCCAAAGCAGCTCTATCCATATCTATCACCATTTTGCATATATTATAATATCTAATAATACGAAGATATTTTGTTTTCTGAGTATTTATCTCCAGGACTGCTTCCTTCATTTCCTTCACTAATACCTCCATCATCTCTATCAATCCTTCCTTGCTTTTAGCTATTAGCACTATGTCACCATAGCTGGGCAGAAAACCGTTAATCTGTTAGTTGTTAATTAACAAAATTAATAAAATTGAAAAATGTAGCTTTTAAGTTAATCAAGAAAATCATTAATGACCTTCTTAATTTCTGTTAAATTGAACTACTGATAACTTTAATCCGTTACATTGGTAGTTGACTCACTTGGTATGTTTGAATTGCGTGCCACGCCACACTCGTATGTTCGGCGAATCGGATGGTGAACGCATTAGGTAATACAAAGTGCGAGTGTGATGCATATATAGCTGTTATGCAAGGCATGGTGTGGGTGTGAGCAGGAAATCTAGAGGAGTTCTGGATTGTGTCTATTTTACATCTCCAAACCTTTGCTCACTATTCATTTCAAATTTGATCGGTGATTGATTTTGATATGTCTATTGTCTATTTTACTGCCAGGAAAATATCAACATCATGCTGCATCACCTTCAACAGGCCACCTAACTTAAAAAGTACACTTCTCCGCAAATACCAATAATCTAATGTTCCTAAACTACCCTACAGTCCCTGTAGCAGGCCCACTTGCAAAATATGCAATAGGCGTCCACCCCCTCCCCCCACAACCCATTGTTACCCTACCCCATCATAGGCTATGCCACCTGAAGAACAAGCCATCTCACATACCAGCTCACCTGACTCCATTGTCAGAGTTCTCACACTGGCCTCACCTCAAGAATGAATGTTTACAGATAAACAGTTTACTCCCAAAATCTAGATGATCCTGTTGCTTCTCACATCTGCTCTTATAACTCCAATTACCATAATAAGTATTTCATAGACAGAGCCATCAGACTATATGAAACCAAATCCCCATATGAACTTGGATACTAATCACCTTCCTCACCTTAGCATACCCAGCATTTGAATTTCAAAATATAATTATATAGATTTTATTTTATTTTTTAAAAAATATTTGTGGGTAAAATTTTTAAATAATTTTTCACCTTTTTTTAGAATTTTATTATTTTATTTTAATTTCTATTAATTTGTTTCCATGATTAACAATTTCACTTATTAAGTCTTTCCCAGCATACAGATTCTCAAAATTCTACTTGGGTTTTTAGCCAGATAATTCTGCCAAGATTGACATTTCAACTGCTAATTTCACTGTCTTTATAAGGGAACATAATAAGCCAAAGTTGTCACTGCAACAACACATCATTGACTGTGTTAACGCAGTAACCACTTCAGCTTACTACTTCACCCGTCAAAGACAGTGAAAGTAGCTATTTTCATTAATATTGTTTACCTCCGCCATGACATCTACTCAGAATGCAATGGTCAAAACCACCATTCAAGTGGCTGTTTTGACCAGGGATCAGGATGTAGCCCAAAATATTGTGTTTTCTATGTTTGTGCAGTCATTATTGTCATTGCTGCCATCCTCCCTTCAACTTTGGTGAATGATGGGTGATTTTATCTTTTTACAAATATGCTACAAAGATGACTGGTTACAGTTCTTGCGGGGAATACTATAGGAATGCAAGTTATAGATTAGAGAGAGACCTGAGGAAAGTGGTGAAAGAGGTGTGCATAGCACGGTTGAATTCAGGCAGGACCTAAGTCGCCATGATCAGCCACAGTTGAACCATGCTGTGAGGTGGATAAATGTGTAAATGGAGGTGCTACTTGGGAAAGGCATTAGTTCGTCTTGGGGGTTGTGACTGTGGATGGCATTGGTATATGTGGTTTCACTAGGCATGGCCTAAATAGACCTAAATAGAAAGGTCAAAGGGGTACTTTCTGAGTTGTAAGCTACAGCATTAAGGATGCCCACTTACAGTGATTATGGGGTCAGGACTGTGCCTTTTTTAGGTCAGAGTCTGCTGGTGAGGGGATGCCAATAGATGATCAAAAAGATACTGATTGTAGATCTACAATGGGAAAAATCACAAATGCTAAATAAACTGATGAAGTTACTGAAACAATAACTGGCGGGGACAGAATTGGGAAGGTAAAAATTAATGCTGAAAATATCAGTAATAAGAGATCACGACCATGAGTTACTTGGGGTAGTAAAAAAGAAAAAATCAAGGTGTTCACTGCTTAACGTAGTAGAAGAAAGAATGATGAAGATAAGGCTCTTGTGAGTTGAAAGTGCAGAAGTGAGAGTAGAATGATCACTATTAATGGCGGATTTAAATTTACCTAATGTCAACTGGGAAAGAAATAAGATGAATAACACAAGGAAAAAGTGATATCCAAGTACCTTAGAAATGGCAAGAGTGTTTACACAAGTGGTAGAGCAGAACACAAGAGAGCGAAACATATTTGATATCTTCTTAATTATCACACTGAAAATCTTGTGAGATCTTAAATAATGAAGGGATAAATCATGAAGCAGGTCTGTTGGATACTAGAGCATTCAGTAAACCAGTGGCCAAAACTGAAGAAGGGAATAGATACAATTATAAAAGGCACAGATTTCCGGATGAGCAGATATTTCAGGGAAAGTTTAATCAAATGGAGGAATTGAACATTTACAGTGGAGTTGAAATAGGAAGGGTTCAAGGAGATGATAAAAAAGGTCAAAAAAAATGTTTATTAAAAAAAAAGAGTACTACAATAAGAAAAGCCTCTCTTGGAACACAAAGATAAGACATTACAACACAGTAACTAAGCCGGAAGCACTCTATGCAGCAGAGACACTAGTCATGGGGAGTAAAGGACAAATGGAGAAATTGGAAATCAAAGAGAGGAAAATTTTGAGGAAGATCATGGGTCCCAAATTCCAGAATAACAAACAAGTTTTCTACAGAAACGAAGCCCTCTACGCAAAGTCCGAGAGACTCTCGGAAACCATGAGAAAAAAAAGGATTGATTTCTATGGACACATATTCCGAATGAATCCTAACAGACTAACAAAAAAAATCTTTGACTTCTTTTATATAAAAAAAGACTAAGCCCAACTGGTTTAAGGAAGTGGAAAAGGATTTGAGAGAACTCCAGATTACCGAAGTGATGTTAAAGAATGGTACAGCCAAGACAGTGACCAAAGACAAAAGTAAGAGGTTCCAAGTTGCGATAAACACCAGAAAACCGATTCAAATATCAGAAGAGGAAAGAAGGAAGAGATCAGATAGAATGAAGAAATACTGGGAGAAGAAGAAAACGCAAGCATCCAAGAAGTGATTGATCTGCCATACCCCAAAGATGGGTGATTCTGAAACATAAAAGAGTACTAAGGGATCTACGTAATATCATAGGGAGATGAGGTTGTTAAAGAGGTTGGTGAGAACATAAGAGAGTAAAGATACAGCAAGGTAGAAGGCAATAATTGAAACAAGTAAATAAGGAAGTAATTACAACAAAGAATATGGCTAAAGATGGGCTCATGAAGTAAATTATTGGTGTAGGGGGACCACTGATAAATGTATCTAAAAATTTCTATTGGTATGTTGAAAAACTGAAGGGAAGGAGGGTGTTAGGACAATTATAAATAAAAATGATGAAATTACTGGGAATTTAAAAAAAAAAATTGAGATTTTAAGTAATTTACCAAGTGAGGGGTCAATGATTCAGGAAAGGGAAGGTGTAATTTGAACGATGAGCTGATCCACATAATTAAAACTGAGCAGACTAAAAATTATGAAATTCATCCAGATGGAACTAAGAATGTCGAAAAAGCATATAGAGACTGGCGTAGATAATATTTTAAAGACAGTATGATGTGACATTGTTCCTTCTATTGAAATGTTGCTTGCAGGGTAGCATATTGGGACCATTGCTATTCATTATTCTAATGAATAATTGTGTTGATTGTTTACTATCTGAAATTAGATTGTTTGCAGATGACATAATGCTGTATAAAAGGATCAAAACGATAGAGGATTGTAAACAGTTGCAGTGTGATCTGGACAGGATATCTAGTTGGGTTGGTAAACATGGGATGAAGATAAATGCAAAGAAGAGTCAGTTAATTAGATACACAAATAAAAAACAAAAGGTTTATTATGAATATAAGGTGGGGAAAGAATTGCTTGCTGAAGACTTGAAATGTAAATATCTTGGCATTACATTTGATAACAAACTTAACTGGGCAGGACACATAGGACAGGTGGTAGGAAAAGGTTTCAAAGTTCTGCACTTGTTGGAGAGAGTTATGAGGGGATGTACGAGAGAAGTCAAGGAATTGGGTTACAAAACTTTGGTCAGACCATTGCTCGAATATGGTAGTGTAGTATGGGACCCTCATTTTACGTATCAAATACAGGAGTTGGAGAGGGTGCAAAGAAGGGCTGCTAGATTTGTTTCTGGAAATTATTGCAGAATGCATTCAGTGACAGATATGATCAAGGAGCTGGAAAGGGATTCATTGCAAGACAGGAGGAGGATGAGGAGGGTCATGGGAGTGTACAGGGCGTATACTGGCAATGAGACATGGAAAGATATTGCAGTAGGTATGAAAAGTAGTTCATGGAAGGGAAAAGATGACCATGACCATAAGCTGGCACTCGATTTCAGGCACAAGGGTGTGGGAAGATTTTCTTTTTTAGGTAAGGGTGTCAGGGATTGGAATGAGTTACCAAGGGGAATGATGAATAACCTACCGAAAACGTTAAAACAATTTAAAGTTAAAATTTGTAGAGGGCAAATGTAGGTGAGTGTAGGATAGGGGGAAGTTGGGTGTGTAGGGAAATTGCCACCGGAGCGTTTGCTCCATTGCAATTAAACATTAAATAAAAATCACCACCAGGACACATGCTCCACCACAATTAAATTAAATTAACTGGCAATATTTAGTCTTCATTGCCTCAGTCCACAGAGAGATTTTGATTTTCAATGTGCCATCGTGATGGACAAAAGTAAGATTAACTTGGACTGTAATGATAATTGCATAAGCAACAGACACCTCTTGAAGAGCATACATACCAAACAATAGCTTTTATGTAGTGAAGGACAATTTCATAGTTTAAACTGCTGTTGTCTGAGGAAACTATTCACAGCAATCATGGCACTGCAGAAATCAAAGAAGCACATATCAGACATCATTACAACATTCAAAGTAGCAGTTTCTAACCACCTGCTGCCAGGAACAGTATTCACAACTTTTTTGCTGATCTACATATTAGCTATAGTCTTCTGATCACTGGTGCATCTAAGCCTGTTATCACTGATTTGAGGATTCACAAATTTTCGTAAGCTATTCCCCATAATATAACAACTTCATAAAATTAAAAGCATGTTTGATTATTGGCTGCAGGACTCTAAAGGACTGTGTGCTGGCTAAGTAACAAATTCAATTTGAAAGCCGTAACAAAGGCTTAATCCTACCAAACAATGGAATTAAAAGAAATATGGGGGTCTAAGCATATTTCATATGGACAAAGCAATAAATTTCCAGAAGTGTAGGACAGTCTAAGAGCCCATAAAATTTCTGGCTGAGATTGGAATGAAATCAGGATCTCTTATTTCACATTCAGACTCCTACATAACTGGGCCATCAGACTGCCAATTCTTCAAAGAAACAGCAAGTGCAAGTTGACACATCGAACATTGGTTATAAACTGTGATAGTTAACATCCCAATGATTAGATACTGTAGTGCAATGATTCTCAACCTGTGGTCTGCGAAGATAGGGCAGATAGTCTGCAGGAATAACATCATTTGGCTAATAAATATTCATGTGTCTTTTCAATATATAATTCTTAGTTTACTTCCAATCATACAACTGTGATTCAGTAGGAATTTAGAATATGCTTACAGATATTTTTTGTATTATAATGTTGCAATACAACATGTCCGAAATGTTAATAATATGTAAAATAACAATAATAATAATTAGAAGCATTCTGGATTCTTTGGGAAAACGAAATATCTAAAATTCCTGTATCAAATGTTATAATATTATTAGGTGATTTTAATGCACAAATAGGTAAAGAAAGAATCTACAGAGCAACAGTAGAAGAATATCCAGCACACCACAGAACAAATAGTAATGGAAAAATATTAATTAGTCTTTGCAAATCCTTTAAAATAAAGTTAATGTCAACTTTCTTTAAGAAACTTCTGTGAAGAGTTAAAACATGGAAGTCTCCAAATCCTGCATTGGGTGAATTTCAATTGGACCATGTGGCAATGTCCCAAAGAAACATGAAAGAAATTATGAATGTCAAGGTGATAAGAAATGGCAAATTTGACTCTGATCACTACTTATCAAAGATTAAACTCAAATTACATCCACACAGAAATTACAAGAAAAAAGAAAGAGTAGTGAAATACAACATTGATAAATTAACCATTTCACAAGATACAATAAATGCATTTTAGCAAGAAATTGAAATAACACAACATCTCAACAGTGTTCTAGACAAAGTGACCATTATGAATAATTCAAACAACAAAGGAAAGACACAGCAAGAATAATAAGAGGAGTCAAAGATATTTTCAAAAGTCACAGCTTCTTGAAATACAGGATAGTTTTAATAAAAATAACTCACACAATTTTTATCAGACTTTTAAAAATCAGTTGAAAGGCTATCAAGCCCGAAGTGTTTACTTTAAGGATAAAAATAGTAAACTTGGTTTTAACAATACTGAAAACTGTGACATACTTGCACAACATTTCGCTCAACTTTTAAATTACACAGAACCAGAATATAAATTAGAGTTTCCAGAGATAAATGAAAATCAGGAAGATGATGTACCTCCCACTGTCGATGAAATTGAATTAACAATTGACTCTTTAAAAAATAATAAAGCTAGTGGTCATGACTCCATAACATTGAGCTATTAAAATGGTCCAACCCACTAAACTTTGAAGATATTTGGAAAATAGAAAAGTTTCCGAATGAATGGAAGGTAGCTTTAATACACCCATTACACAAGAAAGGTGATAATCAAGAGGTTGATAATTATAGGGGTATATCTCTTTTGCCAGGTTCTCCACAATTCTGCTAAAAAGAGTAGAGAAGACCCTTGACAGTCATTTAGGTGATTTTGAAAAGGTAGATTTTGTCAGAGACATCACACCTCCAGAGACACAGTCATAACATCTATAGACTTCAAAAAAGCCTTTGATTCGGAGGATATTGAAACCTTAGATAAAGTAATTTGAGAATTTGGAGTTAAATGAAAATTGACAAACTTAATACGTGAATCCCTCACAGATACTATATCAAAAGTAAAATTTATGGGTGAAATGTCACAATCTTTCAAAATAAATACAGGTGTATGGCAAGGTGATAGTTTATGACCCATTCTTTTCTACTGTGTCTTGGAGAAAATAGTAAGGATTTGGAAGAAAGAATTAAAAGAACACGATATTCCACTTGTGGCAAAAAAAGAAAGGTGTTAAAATACATTCTCTGGCATTTGCTGATGACATCATTATCCTTTCAGAAAACTTAAAAAATTAATCTCTTGGAAGTAATAGCTAACAAAGCAGATTTACAAATGTCAGTGGAAAAAACTAAATTAATTACAAACGTAAAAGATTCTCCAAAATTTTTAATGACACATATTGGCCGAATTGAAAAGGAAAGGAATTTCAAATTTTTAGACAAGATAATTGAAGAAAATGGATTAGAAAAGTTTTCAATAGAAGTAAGGATATGCAAAATGGAAAGAGTGTATGGTATTACTAAGAATTTTTACAACAAAAAGCCTTAAAATAAGATACTATAATACAGTGGTGAAACCAGAATGTCTCTATACAACTGAATGCCTGGTAATAAATTATAAACTGGATAAGCTTGATGTATTGGAAAGGAGAATTATAAGGAACATTTTTGGTCCATTGAAAAATACAGTACAATGGGAGTTAAGAACAAATGAGGAAATATATCATAACAATGAAAAAGAACAGAATCAATCAGAAAAAGGAGTGATATTTTTTGGACACATCTATCGCATGGATGACACCAGGCTAACAAAAAAATATTCAAATATGTTTTGGAGAAAAAATCAACTGTAACCCGGATTCAAGTTATTGAGAAATATTTGAAACAAAATAATATCAGTGAACAGGGCGCTATGGAAAGAGAAAATTTTCAAAAGCAGATTTTGAATATGGCAGGATTCCAAGGTAGAGAGGAGAAGAAAATGGATGCAAAATGGTCTGAAGAGAGAAAGGGAAAATACAGTGCAATAGTGAAGGAGTACTGGAAAGGAAGAAAGAAAAAACAACAGGCAAAGAATTGAAATAGGCATGTGGTCCCTAGCTCGCCGTAACGAAAAGAAGACGAATGATGATAATAATAATAATAATTTTAGAAGAAAGGGGATTAGATCAAAAAACATGAGAACTCATAAAACAAACACTAATTGGCACTAAATCTAAAGTAAAATTCATGGGAGAAATTTCAGAACCTTTTGACATTCAAACAGGTGTGAGACAAGGTGATGGGCTCTCTCTCTTCTGTTCAACATTGTTCTAGACAAGGTTATGGAAGAATGGGAGAAAGAACTCAAGAAATGTAAGTGTAGGAAACCAATTCCACTTGGCTTTCCCAAAAACAACCTCTACATACCAGACCTCACTTTTGCGGATGATTTGGCGAAACTAGCAGAAGATGAAGAAACTGCCATCAAACAGCTTGGACACTCAAAGAATGTGCAGAAAAAGTAGGGTTACAAATCTCATTTGAGAAAACTGAATTAATATGTTCAAAGACAGAAATTGCAAGTTTGAGAACAAAATACTGTAACATCAACAGGGTCCCATACTTCAAATACCTTGGAGAATTCATCAAACTGACAGGCTTTGAGAAAATCTCGCAGCAAAATCACCTCCAAAAAGTAAAAAAAAGCATAAGGAGTAGTGCAAAATCTCTACAACAAAAAATCCATGTCAAGACAGACCAAAATTCATCACAACAACACAGTCGTAAAACCAATATTCCTCTATGCAAGGGAAAAGTTAACACTTAACAGTAAACATGACCTTGAAAAAATAAACAAAGTAGAGAGAAAAATCATTAGAAAACTTCTAGGAGCAAGACTCACTAAAGATGGTTACAGACTACAATCAATCAAAACAACAGAAAAGTTTTCAAACATCAAAATTGACTTCAAGGAAAGGCAAATGAAATTCTTAGGTCACCTTAAGAGGCTACCAGAAAATCGATTGACAAAAACGTTAATAGATTATGTAACTTCACTTAAAAATCCAACACCTTGGCTGAATGAAATTTGGAAGGATCTTAAAAGTGCGAACATAGGAGCA
The DNA here is from genome assembly GCA_031002005.1 of Vandiemenella viatica. Taxonomy (NCBI): domain Eukaryota; kingdom Metazoa; phylum Arthropoda; class Insecta; order Orthoptera; family Morabidae; genus Vandiemenella; species Vandiemenella viatica. The sequence goes on along the minus strand of JARYHS010008075.1, from coordinate 131,267,401 downwards.
ACAGACATCTTAGAAAGATACATCTTCAGACACAAAGTAGACAAATGGGAAGTTATAACTGAGCAACCAAAACAAAAACAGTACCGACCAAAGTGGTTGGAAGAACGCAAATAAGCTTTCTCGGAAATAATGAAAGCCTACTGGAACAACAAGAGGAACTCGAAGAAAACTTGATTGCGTCATTTGTTTAACGTCTTCCATTTATTGGGAGAATTCACCGATAATAATAATAGGTTCATAGAAATTAAAGGTCTTTAGAATCATTTTTGATAATTTACTGGTTTTTGGGTTGAAAAAGGATTAGAAAGACTGGCTTAATATGGAGGATTCGTACCACTTCATGAGATACCAAGGTTTAGATGATATAACTGTCAAGTTTTTCTTAAAAATTAGCTTTAATTGAAATTCTCATTGGTAACACAAGGGATACATTTTTGCTTCAGTCACATGATTATTTTTTGGTACTGTTATTTCAATGAACACTGGCTTCTTAATTGCAAAAACTAGCTTAAAAATACACACTATGATTTTGATAAGATAAAAACAAAAAGCTTATTAAGGGTGATGATCAATAAATTCCAAGATGCATAAGAAAATTATGATGTTTAATGAAGAAACTTATTCAATTATATCTTTACTTTAACTAAGCAACTACTTTTACTACAGTCTATCATTTAGTATAATTTAACTATTTGATTCCTCCACTATCATAATTTTATATTCATTGCGTAAGAATTTTTTATACAATTTGTCCTTAGATCTAATTTTATCAATTTGGTTCCATCAGGTTTCACACTTCATTGCCTTTCAGTACTCCGCATAAATATATAACATACTGTAGTAAAACATAAAGCAGTATTTTAGAAAGTTCCTGGAATCTAGGTTTCTAAGGCTGAGTGTTGTCTACAGAAATCATTGTGCAAATTGTTTCTTTTATGTGAGACAAGAGTGGTAGGCAAGAACTGTTTCAAAAGTGGACTTCTTTTATTTTCATTTCAGCCCAATAATTTACGGAAATATATAGAAACAATTATCTTACCTGTATTGATGCCATTAGTAATTCACCAACATTTGGCTCCTCATGTGTGGCTAGTTTCTTCTGCACCTTGCTCAGAGGAAGCCATCTTGAATTCAGTACAGATACAGTCTTTGGAGAACGAATGTAATTAACTGTTGATATAACGAGTGTTCCCTGAGAATCTCGTATTGGCTTGTGGTATAGCTGGCCCAAATCCTGAATACTTAATGCTGTCTAATAGGTAGCAATCAGTTAGAAACAGTTATTTATAAGAAGGCAAAGACAACAACTAACATCACTAATTATCGTTAACTCTACATCAATAACATAATTTTTCTTATGTGTGTCATTTTATGATTTTTAAGTCCTTCTTCAATATTTAAGTGACAAATCTTTGAATTGCTTTTTGATACCCATGGATGCATTTAGAACTTCCAGTATGTTTAATGTGCTTGCCATTGAATCACTGCAGGATGCATTTAATTGTTTACTCTTTTCTGCAAACATGACTGTTATACAGCTGAGATAGGAGAGATTTTTAGGATTGGTTGGAGTGTGTTATACTATTTTGATAATGAAGCATCAATTCAGTATTGCAGATGTCCATTTTGGACAGTGGGGGCAAGGAAAGAACCCCAATGTAGAAATTCACTAACCATTCCTTTCTTTCATATATCTTAAACTGCTTACTGGCCAATCCTTTAAAATCCCAGAAACCTTACCAAAAACACAGTAATGCCTTTAAAATTTTTATGTATAGCTGGAAGTTCTGATATGATAAGTACTTAAACTTTTCAGGTAAAGACAAAATATGTACTCAGGTTTTTTGTGTTATATGGTTTATGGGCTACATGGACATTGAGGACATTGGTGCCTTACAGCTTTACGTGCGTATTAGGCATGTAAAGCTGTAAAGTATTTGCTCATGTAAGCATCTCAGAATTTGTTAAATTCTACATCTCATCACTACAGATGTGGGGGACAAGAATCATACAGAAGCTGATACTGCAGCTTATAGCCCCACAGAAGCCGATTTAAAATCTAAAAATTAACTCAACATGTAATAACAGCTTTAAATAGATAGTTAATGATAAAAAGTAACCTTTAAACTCACCGAAATCATAGCAATCATCAATAGTTCAGCTTGCAAACACTTGATTTTTGTTACGAGACAATATCGTTTCAACACTTTTTGATACAATAAAAATTGTTTATAATAATAACTAACCAGGAGAAAGTAAAATTTGCAATAAATCAACAGTTTTAGGAAGAATAAATTACGAAAACACGATTTTTAAACTTCGTTAAACACACTCGCACTTTCAACACCACCTAACAACATGTTTTAAGCAATTTTCGGACCCAACTAATAATTTTTATGTAACAACAGAGAACACTGTACAACGTATAAAACTTTTGAAACATTCCACACAGTTAAATAGTCATTAAATCAGTTTTAAAGTAATTATGCACAAGAGAAGAATGATGCCAACTACAGATTCAAATTGTGGATGATGTAACACATGTCAGTAAACAAAATCACTTTCACAGTGTGGAATGAATACAGCAGGAGGCCATGCCACAGATCATTCCTCAAAATAAACACTGCTTTAATAGTAATTTTAACAAAATAGTAAGTTTAGACTAATGGCGCCTTCTTGATATACCACTTCTATTTTTATGAGATTGATAGCTTTTAAAGTACAGAAAAAACAAACTGTTCCGAAAACTGGAGAAATCAGAGAACAAAGTGACATAAGTTTTAAAATCTGAGACTAAGAAACTATAAAAAGTTGGAATATGATATCAAATTTGGGAAAGTCCCTTTGCTCACACGAAAATTGTATCACTACACGTTTGACATTTAAATTTTTTATAGAAAAACTGCGTAACTTTAAGGGGATAGATATGATAAAGTAAATTAATCAACAGGCAGAACGCCATACACTGTAAAATTCTGACCACTTGAGGTTACAGAATTTTTTCGAACTACGTTTAGAAGTGGTTAGCTACAGGTGTCTTAGGTCCGTAAATATATAAGGACTTGTGGTCATGAGGCCGCCACATTTGGTAGAAAGTCTTGGAAGCAGTCTATGTGCTGCGGGGAGCAGCACTTTGCAGTCCGAAGCATGCCAGGTACCGTCCGAGAGTAGTTCGCGCCACCGTAGTTTCCGGTCAGCCATTATGAAATTCTTGAATGTGTGATTTGTGAAATTTAGAATGAAACTTTGAAATTATTAACAGGGGTCGGTCGGTTTTATTCCTCTCCATTGCTTGCAGTTTAGGAAATGCTTTGTCCGATAGCCAAGTTCATATGTAATTGTGATTTATAACGTGACTTTGAAGAATACAGTGAAATTTTTTATTTAAACAGTGCATATTTCTTATTAGTGCAAATTAACCTTTTCTTTCCTGAGGATAGTGAGGGAAGTGGCGGCCATATTTCGTTACATTTGATTCATCCAGGCTTAGACATGGTTTAACAGTTTGAAAAGTGAATATTTCGACAGTACTGAATGCAAGTTGGTGGTTAGTTAAGGTGATAGAATCAATACTACAACCCCAGTACCGGTTTTCTCCCTTACCCTCAGTAGCTCAAAAATTAATCAGTTTCTCTGAGCTTAATGCTTAGCTACACGGTAAGGAGAACTGGAGAGCTAAAATAATTTTTACTCTTTAGTCTTTAAAATGATCTTTCAGAACTTCAATGCAACATGTAGTTAAGTATTGATGTTAATAGTTGCCACATTATTATCAAAGATGTGAATGATTCCTGGTACATATTTTGTGTTAAATTTAGATCCAGACATGACATAGTAACTTGAAACTGCTTCCTGGGTCTCAAGACCACATTAATTTACCTAAACTGAAAATTTCCATCTGTTCGGTAATACAATATCTTTTTCCTTATTCTTTTGTAAAATTGATTCACCATGTTTTTTATTTGTTCTTACAGCTATCATTCAGTTCATCATTCATTTCAGTTTGCCTAAAATGTCATTAACCCTGATTTATAGAACATCAAATACAAAGTATAGATAAGGCTTGCGAATTTATAATCAGATTTTAAATCTGCATACAGTAATGGAGTCTTCAAACTACATCTCCAAAAATTATATTGAAAAAAGTTTGTTAGAGCCATGATGTCTTTAAAAAGGCTTTAATAAAAATTATATAACCCATCATATTATAATATTTTGCATCACAGAAATATGTTTTAATTATTTGTGTTGCTTGAATTAATTGAGAAAACTTGACTGAACGTATGTAACTTATCACAATTGTCTTTATGAAACGTGACAGATGGTTTTATTAGGGGAAAAGTGGTTGTAAGGGGAAAGGGTAGCCGAATGAAGCACAGTGGTATTTGAGGATTGGAAGAAATAATAACAGATGATCAAAGGTAACTGACTACAGGTATTGGGAGAAAGACACCTCAAACCCAAAGAAGTAATTGAAAAAAAGAAAGGATAGCGAAAGTAGACCCATCACCAACCATAGATGAATGTAGAAGAGCCACATCAAACTAATTAACATGAAAACACAGTATAATATTTCAATTATATAAACCTAACCATGAATGAAGGGGAACATATGGCAAAGGGGATCAGATGTGTACACACAGAGACTCATCACATGTGGTAAGTTTTGGTATGAATAATCTGATCCCCTTGCCATAAGTCCTCTTCTAATAATCATTAAAGCTTTACACTGAAATATCGTAAAGTGTGTTCATGTTTGTATGTTTGTATTGGTCCGTCTGCATTCATCTGTAGTGAATGAGGGGTTTATTTTTTATTCAATGTTAATTTCATTATCTAATAGAATTTTCATTGTTACTATTATTAAAACGAAGTAAGTAAAGTTGAAGAAATAATAAATGGGAGAGTTCCTATAAGAAAGTAAATGATATCAATTAGAATGTACCACAGCCAGATAGCTAATAGTAAAGTGAATGATAAATAATAATAAAATAAAAAAAGCTTTTTAATGTAAAATGTTTTTATAACGAACTAAAAAGTATAAAATAATTTATCTAATCCTTATGAAGGATAAAACCACATACAGATTTCTAACTTCTTCTAAATTGCACTCAAACTTATACATGGAAATTTTTGATAGCTAATAAATTACTAGTAAGATTGATGACGAAAATCATTGGGCGCATGCAACAGATAATTGATGCATTAAAAGCTCTACTAACAATTTTATTGCACCGCAAATAATGTGAACTGATAAGTAAGTTCTTTCATTGATAGCTACTCTCTACACTTTTTATAGTTATGTATTGCATGCGCCCAATGTTTTTAGTCATCAATCTTACTAGTAATTTAATAGCTATCAAAAATTTCCAATTATAAGTTTGAAAATAAGATAGGATAGGGAAAATAAACAGTTACCCGGCGGGTTGGGATGTGACCACATCTTTCCCCCTGCCATATGTCTCGCCTCCCACATGACTAAGACTAAAGTCGAAATATTGTGCAATTCGTTTGTTTTTACGTGTCTCGCCCTCCTGCCTTCATCTGTGGTAAGTGACGGGTAACTGTTTATTTTCCCTATCCTATCTTATTTTCAGTGCCTCGCGGCAGTTTCTTTGTTTACTTTATCCAATTATAAGTTTGAGTGCAATTTAGAAGAAGTTAGAAATCTGTATGTGGTTTTATCCTTCATAAGGATTAGATAAATTATTTTATACTTTTTAGTCCATTATAAAAAATTTCCATTAAAAAGCTTTTTTTATTTTATTATTATTTTATGCTTTTTAGGGTTATGTGAGTGGAAATTTGGAATTGATTTTAAATACTTTGATGACATATTCACAGAGACATGCGACAAATTTCAGATTTATTGCAGTCTCTTTTCTTCTGATTATATCTGAAATAGAAAAATGTTATATCTACATACCAATAATACATCAAACTATTAATTTATTATTATTGAGAAATGAAATAACGAAGCAGGTGAAAATTTTTTTATAAAACTTTTATTTAAATACTAGCCTGTACCCACGACTTCGTATGCGTGGATTAAGAATTTTTTTTGTCAGAATTAAAGTTGCTAATGAAGGATTGGTCCCAAACAATATCGAGTAGGAATAATATGACAGGAAACCTATCACTACATCATTGTACCGTCGAAACTGTCTCTTGAAGAGAATCAATTTCTAACATATTTCTGTCACCATTCGATAAGGTCTCAAAATTTTGTGACTACAACTGCTAATCATACTGGAAAAAATATCCTGTGCCCTTCATACAGATTTCCTTATAAAATTCCATCACAACGATATAGCCATTTATTCGTCAAAACGTAACAAAAAGAGAGAGACTTACTTCCGTATTAATAATAATATTACTGTGGTTCACACTCGCACATTGACTGCGAACAACACCTGAGGGATCATTATAACGTAAAAAAGTGTACACCTACAATATTGCAAGACTACCTACGATTTTCCTCGTATTGCACCCCTAACTTCCTAATATCTACAGTTTAACATTCAATCTGAATAACCTACTGCCCAGGCCTGACTCTTACGATGAAAAACAATTTTTAAAAATCTTAGCCTCCATGGAGATTTGAACCGGAGATCACGAAGTTCGTAAGCAAGCGCTTTAACCACTAAGCTGCCAGTCCACTATACGGAAACACGGTATGGAGACGACCATATCCAACGTGTCTGTCTATCGCCTTATTTCGAGGTTATGAGACAACGTGTTATTTATACAGATAATTTTTCAACCAAATTTAGGCAGTATTTATCTCCTTGTTTCAAAGGATAAGTGTGCAAAGTTTCATCGAGATAGGATGAAAACTGTTGATTTGTATGAAGTACAAACAAAGTCCAGTGCTCTCCCTACAAATTTTCTCGTCAAATTCCATCAATATCGGTATTCAATCCGAATAACCGATGGCCCAACCGCGACTCTTACGATCAAAAACAATTTTTAAAAATCTTAGCCTCCACGGAGATTTGAACCGGAGACCACGGCATTCGTAAGCAAGCGCTATAGCCACTGAGCTGGCAGTCCACTACACGGAAACACGGTACGGAGACGTCCATACCCAACGTGAGACAAAATGTGTTATTTATACAGATAATTTTTCAACCAAATGTAGACAGTATTTTTCTCCTTGTTTCAAAGGATAAGTGTGCAAAGTTTCATCGAGATCGGATGAAAACTGTGGATTTTTATGAAGAACAAACAAACAAACAAACAACCCAACAAACAAACATACATTCATCTTTATATATAAAGATTTAAAAATCAATGTCAGATCCATTTTAGTCAAAATTTTAAATATATGACTCCATTCATGATGGTCGAGGTCTTAATTGTCGCATTCGGTCCATCTCCTTCATTGCATTTTCGTTGCACGGTGTCTTGGCAGTGAGTTTCGAGCAATCGAGCTCCACTATTCTTAATCCATCCAAAGATCTGACATGGCTTAGTGCGACATACGCCTGTTCTTTAGCAAATAGTGCAGCATGGCCCACTGTACATCCTTGCATTTTATGGACTGTGCAGGCCCAGCATAGCATTAGCGGAAGTTGTGTTCGCTCAATTGTTCCATAGTTTCGAAGTGCCGAAAACTGTATTGATTTTGGCTTGATTAAATGAATTCCATCTTTGTCAAAGTCGATACGAACAGATGGAATGTCAGTATCGTAGATTTGATCACGGCAAAATAATGCCCATTGCACCATTGCACCATTTACAAGTCCTTGTTCTATATTAATATTCGAGCGAAGCATCACTCTCGCTCCGTTGAAAATTTCTAACTACTTTTGTAATCCTCCAGTCTTGTTGATATCACCTGACACAATGTTGTCCATGTTAACATTATCCACATTCCTTATCGCATTAATCAGAACATCCTGAGACCAAATTCTGAAAACTCGCATTCCTTGGGCTTGATATCAGTCAAGGACAGCTGTGTTGTGTGCATCAACTTGTGCACGAGTTGGATATATGCGGATTTCTCTATTCAAATCAAAATCGCGAGATGCTCTGTTAGCACTTTTGACACTAACAGAGCAAAATGTGGGGCCTTCAACTCACCGACACGTAGAGCATTCAAGAGATCGACAAATGTTGTATCACCTTGTTGTCGCATGTTCTCTGTCAACTCAACAAGACTGAAGAGTCGCCACAAATGAGTTGCCGGAATGAATCTTTCAGGTCGGTGAAATGTCTGAGCTCCTCGAATAGGTGGCAACTGAAACAAATCCCCAAAAACGATAGTATTGATGCCACCAAAAGGTTCACTTTCCTTCTTTTTCAATTGTCACAATCTACAATCAATCATACACAACATTTCATATGGAACCATGGAAATCTCTTAGATGAACAGTAATTCTATGTCCTTCCACTGATTTCGCAAGATTTTCCAATAGTTACCAGTGAGTGATGCCAAATTTCCTGAAAATTTTCCGTCTTTCTCAACGGGTAATTTAAATAGTGTGTGTAGTGTTGTTCTACCAACAAGTTGTGCAGCTACACCAGTCAATGCACCAACTTTTACTGTCTTCTTACCATAACAGCGATTGATCTGTTCTTTTAGGGCATTAAATGTGAATGTTTTGCCAACTCCAGCCCCTCCGGTAACAAACATTCTAATGCGATACGGACTTCCATTCATTTGGTCCTGGATACTGTGAGCTGTCGTAAATTCATTGCAGCACACACATTCTGAAACTGTTCATTTGTCATTGTCTGTTCATTAACTTCAACAGTTTCTCCTGGATTTTCAAGAAGATTGAAAGCATATGCCTGATTAAAAGCAATCTCAAGTTGTCTATCTCTTGCATGGTGTATTTCAAGATATGCATTTGTATGTCTCAATTGCTGTTCTTGAGCAAGAAAAGCCTCACGTGCATTATTATGCTCATCAATTAAGTCATCTTCAGAGTAAAATGGTACATATTGCACGAGCAGACTATATTTTTTTTATCTGCTTAACGTCTCTCTAACAGCGAGGTCTTTAGAGACGGGAAAGGATGGGGGACAAGGAATGGGAAGGAATTTGGCCATGGCCTTTTGAAGGAAGCATCCCGGCATTTGCCTGGAGTGATTTGGGAAACCATGAAAACCAAAATCTGGATGCCTGGACGGGGATTCGAACCGCCGTCCTCCCGAATGTGAGGCCAGAACGCTAGCCGTTACACCATCACACTCGGTGAGCAGACTATAGAAATAATTTTCTGGGTCCGTCTGCATTTGAAAAAATGGCACTCGTACAATAGCTGGTACATTTCTGATGACCATTTTAGTGTTGTTTACTAGATTTATGAATCTTTGTCTTGTTGGTTGTTCACTATCTCCCACTTTCTTTGCATAAAATGACTCAAATTTCATTGAAAATTCAAGTAGACACATATTTTGAAAATCATAACCCTGTTCTTGTTGTCATGGACGATTAGTATATCTCTCAAATAAGTTTGAGCATAGTCCAACTGCTCAAATCTCAACACTCAATATCGCTGTCGGGCTTTCTTGTATTCAAGAACACACACTTTCTTGAACTAGAACGAAGTGGCAGGTGATAAAGTGGATAAACACATTCGGACGCGGAAACTTGTCACTCTTTCGAAATCCGCATGCATGATTTAAAGAGCTTTGTTGCAATGTTGGTTTCATCTTGACGAATTTGACGGATAGCTTGAGCTACACATTGGTTTACATATGATAGTTCCATTTTCGAAATATGTTTGGCAATGTAATGGGCAATAGATTCATTTGATCCGCATGGTTGTATATCCGTATTAGCATTCCAAAACTTAAGAATCTGTTGATTATAATCATTGATCCATTTCTCATTTGTTGTTTGTTTTAAAGTGCAAAATCTTTCACCATTTCAAATAAATTCGTTTGAACTCGGTGGTGAAATACGACTTTGTTGACATGAGTCACGAGGAAAAGCAAATCAACATGTATCAGATTTGTTCTTATAACATATATGCGTATGGCAATGAATTTGGTTCAGTTTGAGGAGTGTTCTTAAATCTTGATCATCTTCTTCGCTTGGCATGCGGCATGAGATCACTTGGTCTATGCACGCAAGTCCTTCTTAAGTTTCAAAAGATGGAGCGTTTCCAATCATTGCAACAAGGTGAATATGTGAACTTCCATGGTTCTGAAACTCAATTCGATACCAGAAATCAATGATTTTTCCACCAAGAAGATCATCATTACGTTTAATTTGTTTTATGAAAGCATCAACCCGATGTGAAAAATGTCGGCTCAACACAACAGGATACGATTCAATCAAATGTTGCACTTCATCGACCTTTAATTGGCTAGGATCTTCATCGAGTCTGCCATCTGCAATCAATAAAGCTTTGCGCATGTCAGTCCAATTCAAATCATTACAGCTCAAAGTAAGAAACCAAGTTGGAGGACCAAGACAACGAATAAATGCAATTAATTCATTATGAGCTTTTCGCCAATATGATGCAGATCCTCTGAGATTCTTTAAATATAAATCAAGATGTTCAACAATACTGTGTTGTCAGCTCTGCCACATGAATTGATTGTCGACTGTACTTTATGATATTCAAACATCGATAGCGCATAAAACATATAATCAATCCTTTGAAAACGAGTATCCGAGCCTAGAATTCATTGCTGAAAATAATCCAGTGGAGTAATTTCGACCAAGCGCTTTTCGTTCAAGCCATTTTTGCCATAGGGGAAGAGATAGAACCATGAAAATTCCTCTGCTTTTAACTCCCGATTTACATTTACAATATTGTCCTTAGTTTTGCGAAAAATTTCGTTAATGTTTCTACTTTCTTTAAATTCATCATTAACATCTGGCTGCTCGTGATCAATTGGTGCCATTACAGATGTTTGCACAGGAAAGAATTGCGATACATTTACTAGCTTTGGTTCTAGATCATTTTGTTCAGTAGAAACTTCATTGACATGTATTAATGGATGTGGTTCTGAATATTGTTGCATAGGTACAACTCTTTCTTTTACGACAACTTTGATTGCATTAATTGAAAATTGTGTACCTGCATTGGAATGTGTATTTCAGCAGATAATACGAAGAAACTGGTCAAGAGTGTCGCATTAGATAATAAATGCTTTTCCATTTTGCGCTCCAATGTTTGTTCCCTTCGGTCCGCATGAATGAGAATCGGTGAAATAAAACTTATCATATGCACGAGACCATATGCACTACTGGCAACTATCAAAATACCAACATTATGTTCGACGAACTATAAGTCTATTGAAGCACGAAGATTTAGGAAATTAACTCCATCGTTTTCCCTGTCACGTAAACTTCCATTGAAGGCACCATCTAAATCATTATATTCAATGGCAAAGATATTTACGAACATAAGGATATCATGTCTTACAACATCAAGATTTATGATCTCTAAATAGCCGTGACTATCTATTGGAAAAGCACCTGGTTGATTTTTAGTTTCCCTGTCAATCTGTTCGTAAAATCTATCGCCTTCGATCAGGTTTCGACTTAAAACATTTGTATCCCATTGATTCGGTGAAAGAATGGCAGCAAGAATTAAATTTACAACAACCATGGCAAAGCATTGATGTCCAGCATGTCCAGATCGGAAGATTTCATTATTTTGATTCCAGGAAGCAAGTACGATTAGCGATAAATCATTAATTTCCATATAGGCACTGCCAGTTGGAGCATCAGTAGCTTGGTCATCAGATTCATTAGGTTGTTCTGGCTGAGCTGGAATAATGTGAATGATATCCTGCGTATTTAATCAAGCAAATCGATTTACTTGTACGTCCTTGTAGAGTGGGTTATTTGCAATTAACCAACCAAGTGCTGTGTAGACACGATCCGGCGATATGTTGTAATTTCTTGATAAATTTAAGTTATTCAGAGTTTCAGTTACTACAACTATTCCTACATCTGTGCTCGATCGAGGAAGAATTTCAGGCAGCTTTTCACTGACTTCAAAAATATCGAGAGCAAATAATATTGCATGTCCTTTGAAACCATATTGACCAAATCTACCTGGAAATTTGATCACTTTGACATACGGAATCATGTGCTGAAGTAAACGTTGTTCTGGTTCAATTAATGCTGCAATTTCACCAGGAATATCACCTGGAAGCAAATTATTCCAATACGCCTTAGATGGAACATGACTCTTTGAGCTTTTCAAATGCATATTGCATCGATGAAAACAAGTAAATCATTTTTAGCGACAAGTTCCGGTGGCAAGTATGGCTTTGGCAAAGTCAAACCATACCTACCTGATTAGCGTAGCAGTTTTATTGGCAGATATCACAACACTTGTCACAAAAAGTGTTTATAGTTGATTGAAAGTCTGAGTCATCAGCTAACAGTTGAGCATAAGCCTCACATCGACATCGTAATCTTGCCTCACGTTCCCGAATTGTCTCTCTAATTTTTGATTCCGAGAATCTAAATCGACTAGATTCCAGTCGAGAGCTATGCTGATTAACCGTTTCATTTGCTCTTGCTTCGGCATGTCACTGTGCGTCACTAGCAAGACGAGAAGAGTGTGTGAATGAGTTCTTGATGGATATTGCACGAGCCTTACGTTCCTTATCATTAGTGCATTCGACATTACGCTGATGTTCATGAACTTCTGTTGCTCGCTTCTGACGTTTAGCTAATCTTGCAGACCGATCTGCTTCCAATTCCTGTTGAAGCATTGCAAGTTGCTTTTGCTTCTGCTTTTCTAAGCGTCGCTTGCGTTGAGTGGCTGTCTCCTTTACCATAACAGAAACTTTTTGCTGTGCCCACACGACGACCAAAATGTCAACACGGCGGACGGGCCTGGAGATGATCAAGCGAGAAACGAAGCAGAGTCCAAGGAAGAAACTGAACGTAGACTGAGAAGTTCACTGAGCAGAGTCCAACACGTGATGCACAGAGTCCAAAGGAGTAAACGAACTTAACCGAGATGGTCAGAGTCTAATAGGCGATGCACAGAGAGACGGAAGTGAAACTGAGTAGAAGTGAAAACAGCACTGTCCTAAGTGGGTCCGCGCGGCTTTATTTATACTAGGAAGATCGCTTCTGATTGGCCGCGGTGGAAACCCTGCTAGGCGGTGGCACTAGTTGACCTGTCGTTAGCGCCGTCTATCGGTTGTCCACCTCTATCTTTTCTTCCGGGCATGTGACGGTGTCGGGCCGGGATACCAGACTTTTCTATCAGGAAGGCTGTCTAGAGTTTCGAATCTATTTGAGACTCAGAGAAAAAAAATTAACTGAATACTAAATAATATTGTAACGACTGGCCTACAACTGCACCGTTTATTCAGTGGGTTTCTTTAATTTTAACACTGCATAGATACAGAAATCAAAATAAAACAGCTGACTGCTCTTTATACTCTTTGGATCACACTGCGGCAACGCGACGATTGTTCCTTGCCGGACAGTCAAAGCTCAAAGCGAGTTAGTTTTTACCCAATTTTCCAGGCAACTTATACAATGTTTCTTTCTTTAAAAACCTTATTCAGACTATTAAGAACATTTTTTTATATTTTCATGCATTGTCAGCCAGTTCTGAGCTATGGTCTAAATTTCAAATCTCTAGCTTCATCCGGACAAAGCCCAAAGCGAGTTACTTTTTCCAGAATTTTCCAGGCAACTTTTCCAATTTTTCTTTGTTTAAAAACCTTATTCGGACTATTAAGAATATTTTTTAAAAAATAGTCAAATTGATACAAAGAAATAAGAATTTCAGTTTTCTCCGAATTTTCCAATTTTCCTGGTAACTTATCCAATTTTTCATTAACTAAAATCCTTATTCTAACTATTACAACATTTTTAAAAAAAATAGCCAAATCAGTCCATAGAAAAGAGTACTTTCACTTTTTCCCGAATTTTCAAATTTTCCGCACAACTTTTCCAATTTTTTTTCACATTTTCATGCATTGTCACCCAGTTCTGAACTATGGCCAAAATTTCAAGTCTCTAGCTCATCCAGAAGTTAGTTTAAAATAAATTACTAAATTCCACCCGGACAGACAAAGCCCAAAGTGAGTACATAAAAACATTTTAAAACGTTGTATATCACTGGAATTCAGAATACAGGTGAAAACAGTGAAAGGTGGTCACAAGGCATACACTGGCAATTAGACTTGGATTTTAATTGGAAAAATTAGTATGGGAAGCTTTTAGAATTAAAGTGATGACCATTATCAAAAAAATTACTGTATTTAAGCAACAAAGAAGTGTTAAAGTTTTCATATGTAGGTAATGCAAATGGAGTAGATTATCGAAAAAGGTGCTTTTAATAAACTACCTCAAAAAGTAACACAATTTGAAGTAAAATTTTGTATAGGAAATTGGCATTGAGGCATTAGAACCATTGTCACAATTAATAATTACAATAGAATAAAAATATTGCATCAGATCGTGCCCACAAATGCATAGAAATTATAGTAGAATATGGAGAGAGAAAAGGCCACTAATAAAGGCAAGAACATAAAACAAACTTTGGTGATTGAACTATCATCTCAATTGTTGTAAGCAATAGTTGTTTATCTTCTTCAGTCCAAGCAGATTACAAATTAGCACTTTTCCTTCTTTATGCTGATAATATGCATGTTTAATGTTAGGGAAAAGCTTTTGTGGACCTTCAGTATTCTAAACCAGTAGAGTCATACACCTTTGTTCTAGGATTAAATCTACCTTTCTTATTATGGTGAATTATAAAAGAAATCAACAAAAGCACTATACCACTCTAAAACCAGCAAACTTACCTAATTAAGTATTAGTAACAAAAACTCACCTGCATTTGAGCAGCCGCCTGTAGAAGTTTAATCCTAAAATGTACCGTAGAAGAGCTCAAACTTTTTTCCATATCCTGGCGAAGAGACTTCACATCATCCCATGTACAAGCTACCTGTTTAAAATAAATCTTATATGTGATCAGTGTTCTGTACAAATGATTATTTTATGTTTAATTAACTTGACCACATTGTAGTCCTTCTGGGAAAGACCTATAAATATTAGTAACTTTTACTAGTTTGAATCTAGCTTGAAAACAACTGCATTATGTGACAAATTATTATTAACATCATATTTGGCGAAAATACATAAAATTGGCCAACTAACAGTCAACTCATTTATAGTATCCAACTAAAACAGGATTTTAAGCTGAAACCGAATCTTCGGCCTCGATCTCAGTTTCAGCCAAAACCGAAACTTATTTAGACATGTTACATTTTTTTATTGTAAACTGAAATTCAGTGTAATTTTTTTACACATATACAGACAGTTAACTCACAATAAATGAAATAAAAAAAACAATAATTGTAGTATGTGACAAAAACAATTCTTTATTTATGTTATATTAACAATTTAACATGAAAAAAAATTATAGTCATGTTAAAGACTTACTCTTGTAAGTCAAAAATAAATACTTAGATATAAAGTACAGACTTATTACTATTCGAGTATTATAATTCTGTTCACAATATTTTTAAGATTAATTTATTATTTTAAAACATAGAAAAAAAAAAACAATCACCAAGTGCCACATACAAGATCTCAATAAATAATTCATTTATTGAGATTTTGTATATAGCACTAGGTGATTACTTAATTATCAGTATCAAACATGAAAGAAAATTATCTTATTATCCATCTCAACAAAGATTATAGTAATTAATTTGTATGACAATCAAGTACTCAATTTAAAAAAGATATAAAATAAAAAATTATCATTATTAGTTTACTAATAAACTTTATTATTCATAATTAAAAAGTCATATAGTGTACACTAAGAAAAGCATTTTTTAATACAATTTTATGAAGCAGATTACTCCGACAATCTGTGTATATTTCTCTAGCAGCACTAAACAGTTGCTCACTTGGAACACTGGTAGGCGGAGCAGAAAGATATGTTAAAACTGCTTTTCTCAAGGTAGGATATGGACTTTTGTTCCAATAACAATATATGCCAGAAAAGCATTGCAATAATGGCTCCTACAGAACCAGTTATCTCCATCTGATTAGGAGTACTATAGTGTATATCCCAAAGACTCTCCTTTTTCGTATGTTGGAGGCTAGCAAGATTGATTCTGAAGAAACTGAGGGAACATTTTCTTCGCCACCTGACAGAACAGGGTTGACGTTACACTTCATCAAAAAAGATATTATTTATGTCAATGCAACATCAACTTCATTGGAATAGAGATATTTCAATTTAAATCACAGGTCAGCATTGTCACAGTCATCAATGAAGGGTGCCTTTTTTATAAAAAAAAGAATTTGGTGTTCAAAAACTTGCACTTTAAGTTTTTCATATTTTTCATCATCTCATCTTTGTTTTCAGATCAAACTTGTAGTTTGTGGGTTAATAATGATATCAAAGGTATCACTATTGATATAAATGTTACATGAAATGATAAATCAAGTGTGGCTTCATAAAAGAATTTCAAAACGTCTGTAGGGTTTTCTATAATATCCAATTCATTAGAAAAAATAGTATCAATCCCTACTGTAGTCAACACTGTACAAGTTGACTGCATGCTTTTTCTCTAAAAGCCTCTATAACATCAAATATGTGCTATATCACCTCACATCAACATCTTGCACCAAAGTATGCTGTTGCAGTCAGCATTTTATTTATTTATGACATTTTGTTAATTTTCTGGTTGCTTACTCACTATGGTTGAAATGGCCTATGATTTCTCTGTATATTTATAAAGATGAATGTATGTACATTTGTTTGTTCTTCATACAAATCCACAGCTTTCATCCAATTTCGATGAAAGTTTGCACACTTATCCTTTGAAACAAGGAGAAAAATACAGTCTACATTTGGTTGAAAAATTTTCTGTATAAATAATACATGTTGTCTTATAATTTCGAAAATTTATCGACGGCGATAAACAGATGCGTAGGATGTGTAGGTCTGTGTACTGCCTTTCCATATAGTGGTCTGGTAGCTCAGTGGTTAAAATGCTTGCTTACTGCCGTTTGGATTGTGGTCTCTGGTTCAAATCTCGGTGGAGCCAAAGATTTTTAAAAATTGTTTTTGATCGTAAGATTGAATGTTAAACTGTAGATATCACAAATTTAGGGGTTCAATGCGAGGCAAATCGTAGCTAGTCTTGCAATGCTGTAGGTGTACACTTTTTTACGTTATAATGATCCCTCAGGGGTTATTCACAGTCAGTGTGTGTGTCATCAGCAGTATTAATACTACAAATTAGGAAGTAAGTCTCTGTCTTTTTGTTATGTTTTGACAACTAAATGGCTAAACCAATATTGATGGAATTTGACAAGAAAATCTATAGGAAAGGCACAGGACATTTTTTCCCATATGATTAACAGTTGTAGTCACGAAATTTTGAGAACTTATCGAATGGTGACAGAAATATGTTGGAAACTGATTCTCTTCAAGAGAAAGGTTCAATGTTAGAATGGTATAGTGATAGATTTCCTGTCATATTATGCCAACTCAGTGTTGTTTGGGATCAATCCTTCGTAACCAACAACTTTCTATATTCAATTCTGGCAATGAAATTCTTAATCCATGCATACGAAGTGGGTATCAGCTAGTTTTTAATAAGTCCCTGGTTTCTTAGTCTGAAAACAGTGCCTGTTTTATCACAAACTGCAGCGTTTATGCCACATAACCTATAGTGACCACGCATAGTGCAAACAATTCTTGCTCCAATGTCATGTAGAACCAGAAAAATCTTGCTATTTAAACTTCATTTAATGAGAGCATTAGGGACAGTGAATCAGAAACAGATGGTACTGAATCGGATAACGAGCTTAACAAAACAATTAGAAATGAGCAGACCATAAAATTTGAAATTCATCCTGAGGATATCATGAAGGAACTAAGAAAGCAGAAAAAACATAAAAGGGCTGGTGTAGGTAATATTACTACACATGTCTTAAAAATAGCAGGATGATACTTTGTACCTTATCTTGAAATATTATTTAAATTGAGTCTTGATCCTTTCTGCTTACCAGAGGATTGGAAAAGTGAAATAGTGCTGCCAGTATAGAAAGGGTGAGAAATAGAGTCGAAAATTATAGGGCCATTAGCTTGACGTCAGTGATAGGTAAATTAATGGAAAGATTATATGCAAACACCTCAGAAATATATGTGAGGAGCGTAAGTGGTTTTCAAGTAGGCACCATGGCTTTAGGCAAGGATATTCATTTGAGTCTCAGTTGGTGGGATATATGCAAAATATTTCGGATGAAATGGAGAAGGGAGTTCAAATTGAAAGTGTAGCACTAGATCTTTCAAAGGCATTTGACAGAGTGAGCCATAAAATGGTAGTACCTGGTAAATAAGGTAAAATCTATTGTAGTGGATCAAAAAGTGATTTGCTGGATAGACAAATTTTTGAAAGGTAGAAAACAGAAAGTTGGGGTAGGAAATGTGGTATCAAAAGAAGTGGGAGTAAAAATGGGAGTGCCACAGGGTAGTGTATTGGGACCATTGCTATTTATTATTCTAGTGAATAATTGTGTTGATTTTTTACTATTAGAAATTAGATTGTTTCCAGATGACATAATGCTATATAAAAGGATCAAAACGGTTGAGGATTGTAAACAGTTGCAGGGTGATCTGGACAGGATATGTAGTTGGGGTGGTAAACATGGGATGAAGATAAATGCAAAGAATTACACAAATAAAAAACTAAAGGTTTATTATGATTATAAGGTGGGGAAAGAATTGCTCATTGAAGACTTGAAGTGTAAATATCTTGGCATTACTTTTGATAACAAGCTTAACTGCGCAGATCACATTGTACAGGTAGTACGAAAAGGTTTCAAAATTATGCATTTGTTGGAGAGGGTGATAATGGGATGTACTAGAGAAGTAAAGGAATTGGGTTACAAAACTCTGGTCAGACCATTGCTTGAATATGGTAGTGTAGTATGGGACCCACATTTTGAGTATCAAATACAGGATTTGGAGAAGGTGCAAAGAAGGACTGCTAGATTTGTTTCTGAAAATTATCACAGAACACAATCAGTAACAGATATGACAAAAGATCTGGAATGGGACTCATTGGAAGACAGAAGGAGGATGAAGAGTGTCATGGGAGTGTACAAGGCATATATTGGTGATGAGGCATGGAAAGATATTGGTGTAAGAATTGAAAGTAATGACCATGACCACAAGTTGGCACTCTATTTCAGGCACAAGGGTGTAGGAAGATTCTCTTTTTTAGGTATGAGTATCAGGGATTGGAATAAGTTACCAAGAGAAATGATGAATAATTTGCCAAAAATGTTGAAAGAAATTAAAGTTAAAATTTGTAAAAGGTAAATGTAGGTGGATGCAGAAAAGGGAGAAGATGGGTGTTTATAGAAGTTGCCACCGGAGCATGCGCTCCATTGCAATTTAATTTAATTTAATTGAAAAACTGTTACTGACTGCCTTGATTAATCTATTGCTGAATTGCCATAGAACAATGGTAAATTCCCACAGGGAAACACTATTCTTTGTTGAATTACCAAAGGCCCCCTTTCCTGTGGAACACTAATTTTACTCAGATGTTCCCAAAGTTTTAATATGTTATAATTTATTTTATTCCGAATCTAACAAATTTTCTCATAATTATCCTCGTTTAAGAGCTATTAACTCTTAAAAGTCACACATGGTAATACCATAACATCTCAACACTAGAACTTCTTTTATCTTACTTTAAATTTCAAGTTACCTTTGAACTGTTTTATTATTGTTATTAAATGAATTTTTCTCTCTCAGTTAAGCCAACTTGTATCTTCCTAGCTCTTTTATCTAAAAAGTTCAAATTCTTTATTTTTCCAATATCTCCTTAATTAAATTTTAGAAGCATACAAAACACACCTTACAATGATCATTATTCTCTGCTCTCTTAGTGGAAATGAATGCAACAAAATTTATTAAGACTGAAAAACAACATTATTTGTCTTTTGTGTTTTTTATGAAAATGGTATAGAATCATTTAAAAAGTGCTTTCTTGCTAAGAAAATAGTTATAAAACTTCTTTACTATACCACTATCTGAGAATTGCCTCCTTCAAAATGGTTTTAGCAAGATAATGAACATATAACAAGGTTACGTTCTGAGATGAAAAGTGTGTTACTATTGAAAATGATTATAAAAGTTATTTGGTATACGCATTATTGTAATAGGCCAACTGCTGAACAGTTTAGGTAAGATGATAGATATATAACATGCCCCCCTGCGCAAATTAAACTTATTCTGTGAATTACGAGAGCTGAAATAAGTTTAATTTAAAATGTAAGAAAATAACATTCCCCTCCTGACTATAAATTGTGGACAGCTTCCCCCAATCACTCATCAGTCATACTACAAAACATTCAAACCAAACCTGCTGCTTCCCATTAAATGATGCCCTAAAAAATGTTTGAAAAATTTTAAATTACAAACTCAAATTCCCTAAATTCTATCAACATTAATAATAACTAAGTGAATAGAAATATGAGAAAACTTGTCATAATAAAAATTGTTGGAAAAAATTCAGCCTACAAAATATCAATAGTTGAAAACAATTTGGTAAAATTTCAGTATCGCAAGGACAGGATTTTTGGATTTTACAAGAGGAAGGTGGATTACCATGGGATATCACTAGTATTCATGTTGTTATCAGAATGAAATTATAAAAGACTAAGTCAGAGTTGCCTCACTGCCAGTCACTAAACAGATCTTACATGTACAGGAAGATCCATGCCAATCTCCACAATGGCATGTGAGACTATGAATAATTTTACATATGAGGAATGTTAGGTGACAGAAAAATTGTGGTGACAAAAATCAACTTACAAGAATTTGGTGTCGAACATTTTATTTCAAGCTCATTCAATGGGATTGCAATTGTGGGTGACAATGACTGAGTGAATGCTATAATTGTGGTGTACATTTGTTCAAATCATAACTTGCGATCTTCAACTTAAGGTTTGAAGTCTGATTAACTTCATCCAATATTAAAAATGTATTGCCTGCCTGATACAGTCATTAAGGTGAAGAGTTTGAAATGAACTTTAGTAACTTTAAATTTTGGATTATTGTTTTCACTTGGATCCTTTGCAGTGTAAAAAGTTTCATTTTAAATATCAGAAGCAGGCAGGCAACTGAATTTAGGCCTGAACTTTGCATGAAAAAAAATATTAATGGCAATAGTATTAGAAAAAAGAAATACAGCGTGGTCATAGCTAATGAGAAGCCTCTTCCAATGCCGAAGACAAGTTTCTGCATTACAAAGACTTAATTATTAACATTTTTTGGTCGTTGTAAATCAGCATCAGCAAGCAGATGATGAATAAATGTTTCCCTATTTTCAATGACTTATACTTCAGTTCAAGATGATTTTCATCCTCATGGAAATTTATGCTGTGAGTTAGTCAGTGTAGAAAACAGAACCTTCAGTGCTGCTGCTGGCAGTTCTGCTGAATATAATCAGAGTTGTACTTTCGATGTCTCAAGCCTAGTAATTTGCAGAATTTCACAAAAGGTAAAAATGAAAACATCACAGTAACACAGTAAATCTGTTTAGATTATGTCAAGGTGATTCAGAACTATGAATATTTGTGACTGACCAGCCTATACCTCCAAACACTAACATTAGAGCAATATCATTCCATATGCAACTAAAGATATAACTTTAATGAATACAACTTTTAAACTATACATTTCTATACTTACAATTTTTTCTTACTGCTTGGTAAAATAAATAATTTTAAATGTGTCTAGAACACTGTAAAAGCCACCTTTAGTTTAAAAATATGAAACAAAAGACTGGTTTAACAAAAATTTGTGCTGAGTAACAGAATATCAATTACCTTCATTAGCCAGTGAAAATCATTGTAGATGCAGCTAGGATATGTTTCATCCACTTCAATAACAGGCAGAAAGTCTTCATTTGTCACCAATACCTTGTCTTCATGATACAGCAAACATGCTAAAAAAACTCCCCTAAAAATATGATCACAGTTTTATCACACAGGAAAGAA
This sequence comes from Vandiemenella viatica, assembly GCA_031002005.1. Taxonomy (NCBI): domain Eukaryota; kingdom Metazoa; phylum Arthropoda; class Insecta; order Orthoptera; family Morabidae; genus Vandiemenella; species Vandiemenella viatica. Next base: position 131,245,410 of record JARYHS010008075.1, on the reverse strand, counting down.
GTGTTACTGAAAACACTTTGAAATCATTAATGTTTCTGTTTGATATAAAATAATATTAAAAGCACATACAAAATGACTAGAATGCCAAATAAGAAATTATGAAAAAAAAATCTCTTAACAAGCAGGGTTCAGCAATTCAAAGCTAATTAAAACAGCAAGTGTTCATAACATTTGACATTTTCAAATAAACATTTTTGTCCAAAATTAGTAAATAAAGAAATGTTTGTTATTATTTCTTGTAAGATATAATTAGATTACAGACATAATTTTTTTAGCATACTTAAGTTTAATTTATATGGTGTTGGTTTATTTTATTTATCAATCTTGTTTCGTGGGTCCCTGCTGAGGAAGCACCTCTGGGATGTGAAATATGTCATGGTTAATATACATACAAACAATAAAAGTCATAATCATAGTGAAAACAATTATATGTTACAAAGAAAAAAAAATAGAATAAAATAAACATAAATTTTTACAACTGAGTTTTGCAAAAGTCATATTGAATACATTTAATTATTTTTTTCAAATTCTTGAATGGAGTAGGAGTTGCCAATAAGATAATCTCTCAATTTTTCTTTAAATACATCTTTATTTTCTGCAAACTGTTTTATACCCTTGGGAAGTTTATTAAACAAGTGTATACCAGAATAATTAACTCCTCATTGTACTAATGACAGAGATGTTTGAGGTTTGTGCAAGTTATTTCTGCTTCTTGTATTGAAATTGTGTACTGTGAATTTGAAAAAAAACAGGTTAAAATGATCTATGACAAAGCACATGAGCGAATATATATACTGAGAAGTCATTGTAAGAACATTGAGTTTTTTAAAAAGTTGTCTGAAAGAAGTTCTTGGGTTTACCCTACACAACATCCTAATAGCTCTTTTCTGTGCTATGAAAACTTTTTTACTTTGTGAAGAGTTTCCCCAAAAAATTATGCCATATGACATCACTGAATGAAAATATGAGGAGTAAAACTGTTTCGTTAATTCTAGATCTGCTGTTAGAGAAAGTGTTCATATAGCAAAGATGGCACTACTTAACTTCTTCAGTAGTGAAGTCATATGTTCATGCCAACAGAGTTTCTCATCTGTTTTAATACCAAGGAATTTTATACTCTTTGTTTCTAATATTGTGTAGTTATTATAGCTTACTTGTAAATTTGGCTGTGCATTATTTTTTGTTTTAAACCTAATGTAATGTATTTTTTCAAAATTTAATTTTAATGAATTTGCCTCAAACCAATTTGCTACTTCACTAAGTACTTCATTTACATTAAATTCTAGATTGCTGTTTGGTGTTTTTCTCACAGTCAGGTTAGAGTCGTCTGCAAATAAAACACTCTTAACTTTGTCAGATAAGTTTCCAGGAAGGTCATTGATGTACAACAAAAAGAGGAGGGGTCCTAGGACAGAACCTTGTGGAATTCCATGTTTTAGTTTCTCCCAGTCTGATGAAGCATCTTTATTTATTTTAGAAAAAAATGGAAACTTTTTGCATTTGACTTCCATGTATGATTTAAACCTGATTCACCTGCAATTCCATAAATACCATAGTATTCCATTTTCTTCAAAAGTAATTAATGATTTACACAGTCAAATGCTTTTGCAAGATCACAAAATATTCCTACAGGGTTCATTTTATTATTCAGTTCCTCAAATGTGTTATTTAAAAATGAATATATAGCCATTTCTATAGGTGATCCTTTTTGGAACCCAAATTGTGATTTAGTGAGTATATTATTTTGGATAACATTACTCTACAATACATGACTTTTTCAAAAATCTTTGAGAATCCAGAAAGTAATGAAATGGGACGATAGTTATCTACACATGTTGATTCTCCTTTTTTAAACAATGGTTTTACAACTGTATATTTTAGTCTATTTGGAAACACACCTTGTGTTAACGATTCATTACAAATGTGGGCAAGTACATGATCGATACAATCTGAACATCTTTTCAGTAATTTATATGAAATATTGTCATAGCTGGAAGAATTTTTAGGTTTTAATTGTTTCATGAGTTTATTTATTTCTGAGGAGGCCCTATAAATTGCTATTACTATGAGCTCTTCCTTACCATATTCTAGTTTAGTAACACAGCATTCAAAGTGTTGTTCTAAACAATACTTACTTACACTTACACTATTACATTGAATATTATTTTTAACAAAAATGGCAACTCCACCTTTCTCCATTTTACATCTACAGAAATGAGAACTTAGTTTATAAATTGGGATGGACAGCTGAGATATTCCTGTGTCAGACAAATGATGTTCAGATATGCACAAAAAATCTAAATTGAAATTTCTGGAATTTTGAATCTCTTCTAGGCATAAGGTAATGTCGTCAGTTTTACTAAATATCCCCCTTATATTTTGATGGAGAATAGTGGTCTGAACTCTTTGATTCAATGAATTTAAATTGTTTACTTTATTAGTACATACTGGTATGTCAGATGGAATTTCTAATTTCAATAAGTTTTGATCAGGAGAGATGTTAATTTCTTTTAGACATCTTAATACATTTATTTTATTTACCCTAAAAAAGGCCGCGACTTAACACCACTTATAACGGGAATACCTCTTTCAGTCACCTGGCATCCTCTGATCTCATCAGCAATAAGAAGTGAAAGCTTCCTTTTACCTCTGAAATTCAGATGGAGTCCATGGCGAGTATAACTGTCTCTACCAATGCAGGCCACATCTATCAAATCAATGTGGGAATTTGCTGGCTGCCAGAGAACCCTTTCCAATATGCCTAATGTTATGCCACATCCAGGGTTTAACATAACGCTCAAGCAAACCCACAAATCCCACATTTGTCTGACGTGTGTTCCTGGAAATGTGAGCAATGTCTTCCTCAATTGAATAATTGAGGACCTTATCAAGACTATTTCCTGGTCCCCCCACAATTACAATACAATCCTCCTTTGAGAAATCTTTCCCTAAGTCTTCCACATTTGCTACAACACTTCCAAGATCTGCATTTGGTTTGAAAATACTGCAGACTTCATAATCTGGCCCCAAGTCAGACTGAACCATCTCACAGATTCCCCTCCCATGACTGCTTCCAAGTAACAGTACCTTCCTACATTTAGATACTCCCTGAAAAGTTCTCCCTTTTACTTTACAAGATCCCAGATAATTCAGTCCAACTTGACGGTCCTCAAAGTCACCATCTAGATCCTCCAATGGCCGAAACACATTGGATGTCTCCAGCTGGAAACCATCAGACGACAGCGTCTCCTACCTCTCCTGCCAGAGCTGACTTCCCTCCACTCACTGTTATGCCTAAGCCTAAGAACAGAGTTTTCTGCTTTCAGGGCCTTTAAGTCCCTCTCTGCAGATGCCAGATCTGACTGGAGTTTCAGAATCCGCTGCTCCTGATCAATAATTCTGCAGGAGTGACAGTTCCAGGCAATACTGACACAAAAGTCACTGTTAGTAACATCACTGCACCCCCAGTGAAACCAGCGCCCGCAGTCCCGGCACGTCACTCCTTCTCTTACTGGTCTTCGGCAATTTCCATACTTAGTATCCATTTTGATACTTTCAGACAAACTTAATAACTTAAGAAAACAAAAACTTTAAAACGTTTACTCTTTAAAATACTTTTTAAAAACTTAAGAACTTAATTAACTACTTGTGTTTCAGTTGCCAAAGAGAAGTAAAAGTAGGATTCTAAGAAAAATGCTAAACAAATACTATGTGAATTAAAAACACTTATGAACTACAAGACTTACAACAAAAACAAACAAATAATATTAAAAGAACTCTTTAAACAAACGAAATTTGACACCCTAGAACTCTTGTTCTGAACTAAACTCAAATGTAAACAAATAAAACTTGTTTACACTTTACTGATTTTCTATTTAAAAAAACAGTTCACTATCACTCCACAATTTACTGAGAAACAAAACTAATGCAGTCAAACTTGCTATGAAATTCTGTTACGCTGTAACAAGAATATTGATACTAAACTATAAACACGGATGTAAACAAAAGCCAGGGAACACTGAATCTACAATTTACGGATGTAACAAGGCCTATAGAAAAGATCACTGATAATACGAACACCAAAAACTAATGTAAACGATATTAACGTTCTATAACAAAAATCTGAGCTTAAGCCTAGCATTCAAAAATGTAAAAAAGTTAGTTGTCAGATAAAAGAAATCTTGTAACAGTTAAAAGCAGCACATCAGGAGAATGTAAAGCATATTAAGTACAAATATTAAAAATCAAGGTCAATTATGCTCATAAGGAGGGGTAGGAATTGCTTGTTTAAGAGTTGAAATGTAAATATCTTGGCACAACATTTGATAATAAACTCAGCTGGGCAGTATTCATGCACAGGTAGCAGGAAAAAGATTCAAAATCCTTCATTTATTGCATAAATTGAAGAGAAGATGTGCCTGAGAAGTGAGGGAATTGGGTTACAAAGCTTTATGACCATTGCTCTAATATGATGGTGAAGTATGGGACTCACATTTTGGATATCAAATATGGAACATGGAGGGGGGTATAAAGAAGGGTGGCTACATTTGTCTCTGGAAATTACTAAAGACCACAACCAGTAAACAATATGATAAAGGAACTGTTGGATTGACTGGAAGACAGGAGGAAGTTGAAGAGAGATGAGGGAGTGTACAACGTGAATATTAGCAATGAAGTGTGGAAACACATTGGTGAAAGAATTAAGACAGGTGCATGGAAGGGAAAATATGACGATGGCCATGAGCTGGCACCCAATTTCAAGCATAAAGGTAAGCACACGCTAGGGCAGGTTGTGCTGCATCACATCGCATTGAGCGAAAATACTGCAGTGCACATCTGGCCCTTTTTCTGAAGAAGAACATTAAGTGGAAAAGACAATTTGTTTAATTTAAAATGGAATTTATTGCATTGCATAAGCACATTGGAAAGCAAGCATGTTACAACAGAAGTTCTGCCGAATAGCAGTTCTCTTTATTTTTAATACAGTGAAATATTTTTTTGTTTTATGTTTTATTAGCTTTTGTAGTTGCTGAATATTGTTTTATTATTTTGGTCATTGGGGAAATTCAACATTTGACTTACACAGGTTTTTAAGCTTTACTGCTTTACTAGAAAGCATTAAGATTTGGAAAAAATTTCACGATATATTTTTTAACAAAAGCTGACTTGGTTAATTGGTAACACGAAGCATTTCAAGGGTGATGCAAAAAAAAAAAAAAAAAAAAAGGAAAATTATATTACACACATATATTCACCAAACGGCGGTCGCTGTGTACACATCTGACTCTGCCTGGTGTCTTACTCCTTACTTCCGCATGAATAAGGTTGTTGTCGAAAAATTTCGCTCTTTTGTGGGTTTGTTTTTTTGTGTTCGTCAACCCAGCCGCCTTCATGTTTGGTAAGTGTTGGGTCATATTTATATATATAAAACTAAGGAAGTATAGGGAAATATGACCCAACACAGATGAAGGCGGCTTGGACGATGAACAAAAAACAAACACAAGACAAGCGCAATATTTCGGCCTATAGCAGGCTTAAACGTGCAGAAGGTCACATGTGTACACATAGACAGCCGACTGGTGAATGGCGTCTCAGGCGCGGATGGTAGTTTAGGTGGAAAAGGGGGGGGTGGGGAGAGTAAGCTCAAATATTGGATCGATAATCGATACTGATGCTGAAATTTTCTTATTGAAAGAGGTGAATAATAACTGGGTGGGGATATATATATATATAAAACTATAAGTGAAAAGTAAAATAAATGTAAATAGCATGGATAATAGAAAATAGAAATACAAAAAATATAAATGGTATAGATGAGAGAACTGTCTAAGAACAGGAACATCATTATTCTCCCAGCTGACAAAGGCTCAACGACCGTAGTCATGGACCGCTGTGACTATGAGGCCGAAGCTTTGAGACAGCTCTCTGACACCAACACATACCTTCCACACCCTACAGATCCTACAACCTCAATATGCCTAGAAGTACACACTCTCCTTGACCTCCAAGGCCCCTTCAAGGACTCTCCCCCAACTCTTTGTCCCTCCTTACCCCCACGTTTTACCTTCTTCCCAAGATCCACAAAACTGGAAATCCGGGGAGACCTATAGTTGCGGCTTATGGGTCTCCCACAGAACGGATTTCAGCTTTTGTGGATCAGCACCTCCAGCATTTTGTACAAGACCTCCCTTCATTCATTAAAGACACCCCACACTTCCTTGAACGACTTTCCACAGTCCCCACTCCTCTACCACCCGACTCCTTCCTTGTCTCCATAGATGTCTCTTCCCTTTACACCAACATCCCTCATGGACAGGGCCTCAGCACCATGGAACACTTCCTGGAAATGCGACCTCCCGACAGCCTCCCCAAGACATCCTTCCTCATTTCCTTGGCTAACCTCATCCTGTCTCACAACTACTTTTCCTTTAACTCACAAATTTACCACCAGATACGTGGTACTGCAATGGGCACCTGCATGGCACCATCCTATGCAAACCTTTTCTTGGGCCGTCTGGAACAACGATTCCTCAACAATCTTCCCATTAAACCTCTTGTGTGGTTCAGACGCATAGATGACATCTTTATGATCTGGACCCACGATGAGCATCATCTAATAGATTTCCTCAACTCCCTAAACAACCACTCCATCAACTTTACTTGGACGTACTCCCATACTCATTTTAACTTTCTTGGTGTTGACGTTTCCTTGCATAACGGGCGCCTACATACCTCTGTTCATATCAAACCTACTAATCTGCAGCAATATCTTCAATTCAACAGTTGTCACCCCTTGCACATCAAACGTTCCCTTCCTTACAGTCTGGGCCTCCGTGGCAGGCGAATCTGCTCTGATGAACAATCTCTTTCCCAATACACAGAAAGCCTGTCTGGAGCTCTCATCTCCCGTAGCTATCCTCCTGACTTAGTACACAAACAAATCTCCCGTGCCATAGCCCTTCCTTTACACAGCCACTCCAAGTCAGTACCCCTTAAAACTCAGTTCTTCCCTGGTCTCGAGTCCATTAACCTAATCCTTCGCCGTGACATGATTTCCTACGTTCCTTCTCCGGGATGTGCACCATTCTCCATAAAATTCTACCCACTGCCCCTCGTACATGTTTTAGCAGACCACCAAATTTAAGAAATATCTTGGTTCACAAGTACTCACCAAGTAATTCTCCCAGACTGCCACAGGGTTCATTCCCGTGCAATAGACCCCGTTGTAAAACATGCAGCATGCTCCCAGCCACTACCACTTACTCCAATCCTACCACAGGTGAAACATTCCCTATCATTGGTCATGCTACTTGCATGACAACTCACCTCATATACCAACTGACATGCCTCCATTGCTACAGTTCATATATAGGCCTCACAACCAATCCCCTAGCTATCAGAATGAATGGCCACAGGCAGACAGTTTATACTAACAATGAGGCCCATGCAGTTGCAAAACATGCCAGTTCCCACAAAATCAATAATTTGAACATCTGTTTTTCAGTTAGGGCAATCAGAGTTTTTACTAACAACACGACCCCCTCTGAACTTCGTAGATGGGAACTAGTCTACCAGAATATCCTTGAAACCAGACATCCTCCTGGCCTCAATCTCCAATAAACTCTGCCCACCAGACCCAGCACTTATTATCTATACCATTTACATTTTTTGTATTTCTATTTACTATTATCCATGCTATCATCATATATATTATTTCTATAAGGTATTTTTTTTGTCACAAGCCTGTATCTTCCTTCATATTTAACCAAAATCAATGAATGAGGTGTAATTTTAAAGCTTATGGTCTCCACTTTGGTCACATCATATTTTAAGAAATGAAGTTTTCGGAATTCGACCCTTAAAGGGCAAAAATGTCAATATTTCTAAAAAGCTGTTTTCTGTGTTATGAGTCATTTATCTCACTGGATACCAATCTGAAATCGTTTAATGAAGTATCATTTTAAAGAATAAGATCTCCTCTTTAGTGACATCATATATTAAGACAGATATTTTTCGGAATTTGACCCTTAAAGGGCAAAAGTATCAATATTTTTGCAATGCTTAATTGTATCACGAGCGATTTATCTCCTTTAATATCTAACCGATATATATAAATGAGATTTCATATTAAAGATTGAGGTCTCCGTCAAGGTAACATTATATTTCAAGAAAAGAATTTTACGTTTTTCGACCCTTAAAGCGCAAAATTGACGATTTTTCTAAAATGCGTTTTTTGTATCTCGAGCCATTTATCTCCCTGGATATCTAACCAAAATCGATAAACCAAGTAGGATTATTAGGAGTAATGTCTCAGCTTTGTGACATAATATTTTAAGAAAGAATGTTTTTGGAATTCAACCCTTAAAGGGAAAAAGTATAAATTTTTCAATAACGCATTTTTGTGTCACGAGCGATTTATCTCCCTTAATATGTAACCAGTATAGATATATGAGGTATCATATCAAAGAATGAGGTCTCCGCCGTGGTAACATTATATTTTAAGGAAGGAATTTTTCGAAATTCGGCCCTTAAAGGGCAAAAATGTCAATTTTTCTCAAATTAGTTTTCTTTTATCTCGAGCCATTTATCTCCCTGGATATCTAACCAAAACCGATAAATGAAGTAGGATTATGAGGAGTAATGTCTCAGCTATGTGACATAATATTTTAAGAAAGAATGTTTTTGGAATTCAACCCTTAAACGGAAAAAGTATAAAATTTTCAATAACGTATTTTTGTGTCACGAGTGATTTATCTCACTTAATATCAAACCGATATAGATAAATAAGGTACCATATTAAAGAATAAGGTTTCCGCCGTGGTAACATTATATTTTAAGAATGGAATTTTTCATAATTCGACCCTTAAAGGACAAAAATGTCAATTTGTCTAAAATTCGTTTTTTTGTATATCGAGCCATTTATCTCCCTGGATATCTATCCAAAATCGATAAATCAAGTGAGATAATGAGGAATAATGTCTCAGCTTTGGTGACATCATATTTTAGGAATGATGTTTTTGGAATTCAACCCTTAAAGGGAAAAATTATGAATGGTTCTACAACGCATTTTTGTATCACGAGCTATTTATCTCCCTTAATTTCTAACCGATATAGATAAATGAGGTATCATATTAAAGAATAAGGTCTCCGCCATGGTAACATTATATTTTAAGAAAGGATTTTTTCGTAGTTCGAACCTTAAAGGGTAAAAATGTCGATTTTTCTAAAATGCTTTTTTTGTATATCGAGCCATTTACCTCCCTGGATATCTAACCAAAATCAATAAATCAAGTAGGATTAAGAGGAATAATATCTCAGCTTTATGACATGATATTTTAAGAAAGAATATTTTTGAAATTGAACCATTTAAGGGAAAAAAATTAATTTAAGGGAAATAAATTTTTCTATAATGCATTTTTGTGTCACGAGCCATTTATCTCCCTTGATATATAACCGATATAGATAAATGAGGTATCATATTAAAGATTAAGGTCTCCGCGATGGTCACATTATATTTTAGAAAGAATTTTTCGTTATTCGACCCTTAAAGGGCATAAATATCAGTATTTCTAAAATGCGTTTTTTGTGTCTTTAGTCATTTATCTCCGTTGACAATTAAACAAAATTGATAAACGAGGTATCATTTAAAAGCTTCAGGTCTTCGTAATGTCTTCGGTTCTGTTACCACATTTTAAGTAGAAATTTTTAAAAATTGTAACCTTAGAGGGCAAAAGTATTAATATTTTTACAATGCATTTTTCTTTCAGGAGCTATTTATTTCCCTTGATACCTAATCGAAATCAATAAATGACGTATCGATTTAAATATTAAATTAGCCGCTATGGTCACATCATATTTTAAGAAAAAACTTTCTCCCTAAAGGGGTAAAAATATCATCATTTCCCAAAACTTTTTTTTTTTTTTTTTTTACCTTGGTAGATATTTTATAAAAGGAATTTTTTGGATTTCAACCCTTAAAGGGCAAACTTATCAATATCAGTTATATAACGTGTTTTTTTTTATTTATTTTTTAATACAAGCCATTTATCTTCTTCGATACCTATCCGAAATCGATAAATGACATATCGTTGTGAAATTAAGGTCTCCAGCTAGGGTAAAATCATAAATTAAGAAAAAATGTTCAAAATTTTGTGCTTAAAGTGATAGCGCGTATGAGACTGTTCAGAGCCAAGTCCCCTGATTTCAGCAGCGGATATCACAGAGATGTCAATAAACTTTTTTTTATTCAATAAGTAGCTTTACTGATATACTTTTTTTGGTACGGAAACACTGTCGTTTTGCTATACAATTCCAATACATATTATTCGCACAGCAACAAATATTTCAGAAATGTTGATATGTTGTGTGCATTTTGTTAAGGTTGGTTTTATTCTACTAAGGTCAGTGACAGTTTGTCATAAATACAGTGTGTTTTAAATTTTCCTAACTGTTTCGTAATATGTTGTGAGTATTTTGCTGCGTACCTATTACACTAAATGAAATATTTGCTACAAAAGTACGGTTCTACTATTCATTATATTTCAAGCATTCAACCTCACTATTCATCACATTTTATTCGCGAAATTTTCGCACGGGTCGTCTAGTTTACATTTATTTTACTTTTCACTTATAGTTTTATATATATATACATCCCCACCCAGTTATTATTCACCTCTTTCAATAAGAACATTTCGGCATCAGTATCGATTATCGATCCAATATTTGAGCTTACTCTCCCCCCCCCCCTTCCACCTAAGCTAACATTCGCGCCTGAAACGCCATTCACCAGTCGGCCGTCTATGTGTACACATGTGACGCCACCTGATGCTTCACCTTCTGCACATTTAAGGCTGCTATAGGCCGAAATATTGTGCTTGTCTTGTGTTTGTTTTTTGTTCGTCGTCCCAGCCGCCTTCATCTGTGGTAAGTGATGGGTCATATTTCCCTATCCTTCTTTAGTTTTATTGCCTTAAAGCTTTTTCCTGCTCATTGTTATTATGTCTAATATATATATATATATATATGTGTGTGTGTGTGTGTGTGTGTGTGTAGTGTAAAAAAAGGGGGGGGGTAGCTCAAATATTGGATCAATATTCGATACTGTTGACGGATTATTATCATTGATCAACATAATAACTGGGCGAGGATACATATATTTTTTTAAAAATGAAAAACTATAAGAAAAAATAAAATATCAGAAATATAAGAAATGCAAATAGTATACATAATAAGTGCTGGGTCTGGTGGAATTTATTGGAGATATGCAGATATGCACCGGAGATGCCATTCACCGGACGGTTGTCTCTGTGTACACATCCGACTCCGCCTGGTGTCTCACTTCTGTACGTATAAGGCTATAGGCCAAAATATTGCACTTCTCGTGTATTTTTTGTGTTCGTTGTTCCAGCCACCTTCATCTGTGGTAAGTGTTGGGTCATATTTCCCTATCCTTCCTTAGTTTAATTGCCTTATTATTTTTCTTTATATATCAGGAATATACTATAACAATGAAAAAAGACGCTAAGTAGCGGAAAGGAATCAAATTAGGATAGGGAAATGAGCCACCACTTACCTTTAGGCGATGGATGTGGGGCGCGAACACACAGAAAAGACACAAACACAAATAATAAAGAAATTTTAACGAAAAAAAACCCTTCGCCAACGAGAGAACATTATGAGAGGTGGGTGCAGCCGGAGATTGCCTCACAGAAACACCGCCATATATATAATATTATACAAATAAAAAAATTAATAATAATAATATTTATGAAGTAAACATTTTTTTATTTGTATAATATTAGATATATATATTTTTTTCAATATATATTTAGTTCTAATTATATTTTGATCTTCCCACCAACCAGAAATTATTTTGGATATTTAATTTTGCTCGGGTATTAGCTCTGATCCACTGCCCCTCTACTTTTCCGATGTTTGAATTTACCCCCACCATTTTCTCGACCGGCGGTCTTTCTGTGAGGCAATCTCCGGCTGCACCCACCTCTCATAATGTTCTCTCGTTGACGAAGGGTTTTTTTCCCCGAAAATTTCTTTATTATTTGTGTTTGTGTCTTTTCTGTTTGTTCGTGCCCCACATCCATCATCTAAAGGTAAGTGGTGGCTCATTTCCCTATATATATATATATATGGCCCAATTTTTTCCCAATGCTTTTCCCCAGTCCTTTATAGTCTATAATGACCTCGACGAGGTGTAAAGCCACAAGCAAAAAGATATATATGTATTGCTAGTTGTAAATCATAAAACTCTTTGATAGTCATTACTAATGAGATAAGGTGCTCTTTATTCATTAAGTTTGCATCTGTTAAGTTAAAACATACAAGCAAAGGAAAAGTGAGTGTGAGCGAGAAATTTTATAATTTTTCCACTTTATTAAAGTTCATAAAAAATTTCAGTATATTATTATTTATATTTTTTGCAAAAATTAATCCATCATCTTGTTTGCAAATCTGCAGCCAAATTTATTGAAGTAACTCAGTTAATTTATAGAAATTGTAACATACAAGTTACAAAGTCAGTCAGTGCTACTGGAACTCCTATCGCATACTATGTTAGTGCATCAGGGCACACAGGCAGAAAAATACGCCTGGTGAAGTGATCCGACAATGTGGCGTGATGCGGTTCGCCCCGGCATGACTTGTTCCGCCAATCATGTACGTTACCCTATTAGAATTTGCATGAGCAATTGCTGACGCATTTCTGTGAAGCGACATAGCGTACCGTGGCTTGCACTAGTGTGTACTTATCTTAAGCAAGTGGGAACTTTTTCTTTTCTAAGTAAGGGAGTTAGGAATGGAATAAATTATCAAGGGAAATGATGACGAATTTACCAAAAATGTTTAATGAATTTAAAATTACAATTTGGAGACAGAAAAAGCAGGTGCATGCATGAAAGGGGAAAAATAGATGCCTAGGGAAATTGCCACTGGAGCAGTTCACTTCATCACAATTAAATTAAATTAATTACATTTGGATAATGGTTATAATTGGTATACATACGAAGAAATAATACAAATATTACCTGTCGAAATGCAAAAGTTTAATCAATAGGTGTTCCCATTCTTCTACAAATAATCCATCTATAAAGCGGTGTGCATGATTGATATATAAAGTCATATTTATTTGTGTGTGTACTTTCTGCCCGTTATAAACCATAGTGAATATCAGTGTAAATCATAAATTGTCTAATGGAGCTCTGTAATGCCATGTTCATCAGCATTATTTTTCTGTGTTTTGTGCAATGGGATATTACCTTCAGATGCATAAATTACTACAAAATTATTCATTTCAATATTTTTTTGTTATATTTGATCATCAAAGCTCCCAAAGGCCTTTATACATGATTCTTAAGAAATACTAACACTGTCTAGTACCAGATCCAGACTTTTGAGTTCTCACTCAGGAACAGCATTAGTGGGTCATTCATTCATTCATGGAGACAACACACAAAATTGGGTAATATGATTTATGTTTATCGTCACTACTTCAATTAAAAAACAATGCAGAAAATTACAAAATGTAATTATTACTTGAATTATTAATATCCACTAACCTTCTCAGATTCTTTTGGAACTTTGAAGCAACTGTAAAAAGCTGTTTAATTGTAGTTTTCTTTTTCTGGTTTCTCCTTTGTAATCCAGGTGTTTCACCACACTGTGCAGCAGCCTTAATCTCAGCAGCATATTCTGGACGAGAATTACGCATTTCAGCAAACAGGTCATCAAGGAGCCTCAGTCTGCCTGCAAACCTTGGCTCTCGGCCTTCCACATCACGCCAGCCTTCAAAGATATTGATTGTTTTAAATGTAGAGCATCACACAATTAGATTTTAATATTACTGCAACGGATATTATTAACCATTATGTTAAACATTGTCATTTTGTTTGTAACTATTTATCATTATGTTAAATATTGTCCATTTTTGTAATGTGCCAGAGTATACTAATTTCACATTAAGAAACAGTAATAAGACCATACAACTGTTGTTCTAAAATACTGACTGAGGCACCATGATAAGAGCCACTCTAAGGAGTTAAATATGTCCAGTTTATTATTTTCTATCAATCCAAAAAAGAAGAAAATACAAAAAAGCAAAATCAATTCACAATATTTTGTGTCAAACATCAGTCATGGTTAAGTGGAACATGACAAATGTCAAGTGCAGGAGGGATCATATATGCACACACAGTCACACCATCCTCCCAAAATCATTATGGTTTTTTTGCAGATGCTTCCTTACTGATATATCTTATGATGAGGAACCTGCTTGCCTTTGGTTATGCCTGGTGCTAATTTCACTGCCTTGGGGCACATTATTTTTATTAGTATTATTATAAATAAAGAATGATGGCAACTGATTGCAAGATACTGTACAAATGTGAAAACTGATGAACGGATAAACTTTTTGTCAGCAGTAGATACTGAGATGAATAGGATGGGATTTGGAGATAAACTAATAACTCATTGCTCACTGGTACTAAATTGTGTAAAAGGTAGTGGAGGGTGGAACTAAAATAAGAAAAAACTATATGACAAAAATGTATGAAGGTGAGGTACAAATCTTATGGGATATACCTAAATAAAATTAATAGGAATAAATCTACACGTATCAAAATTAAATTAATAAAATATAAAATGAAACAATAGTCTACCAGTACGGCATTTCACTAATTAAGGCACTTGCCTACAAAATTCAAGGTCATGGATTAAAATACTGGTAGGGCCAGGAATTTTCAGAGGCTTTGCTTTGATCATTTGACCATGCCATAAGAGTCTGAAGTTCAGATTCCATGTTAAACTGTAGGTGCAGCGATGGCAGAGGCATGTATGTGTGACAAATCAAAACTATGTCAGTCAACAGCCGAACTACATTTAGGGTCTCCATGCCAACAATGCAATACACAATTCATTTTGTTGATAGTTCCTGAAGTGAGAAAGGATGGAATGAAAATGGAAAACTTACCTTAAATGGGGGGAATGTAAAGACAGGTGAAAGGTGCAGAGAAGAGGTCATTAAAACCAGGTAGGTGCTTGGTGTAAGCTACCTTACTATCCTTCAAATCCGTTAAACACAGTTTGGTTATATTAGAACGGGAATAAGTGGACGACCAGATACTGCAGCTTAGAGCCAGATACGTAGTAAAATAAAGTCACAAAGTTAACTAATCAGTTAATACAGATACTAAATCAATACTAAATAGTAGAGAGCAAGTGGTAAACATACCTAAACAGCTGTAGTAGAGCATAATCCATTACACTATATGCAATATCTTGTAATGCAGTAATTTCACCATAACACAACACTTTTCACCACTTAAAAGTTCTTCATAACAATAATAAGCCATTAGTAAATAAATTTTGTCATAAAGAAACAGTAATAAAGAGTTTAAAGTCATTTAAAGTATAAAAACACCGGTAAAATAATTTATCACGTAACTTTGCACTCTAAACTTCATGAAACCATATGGTTAAAGCAGTATTTTAAATCAGCTGATAGCATGAGATAAACATAATTTCTTCTGGTATATATTACCATACTAAAATTTTAGTAAGCTATATACAGTTAGAACGGTCAGAGAGTGTTTTCAACTAAAATGCATTAAAGTCTCCACGCTTTTCAAGATTACGAGCCCACCAAGTAAAGTCAGTGAAAGAAAATACTTTCAGAATACATAATAACAACCTCTAAAGCTGATTCCATAAGCCTTTTTGAGTAATAGGCAGTACTTTAATAATAATCAGGAAAATTAAGTGTTTTTTCCTCATGGCGGCATTGAACCAAGAAGTGAATATTGTCAAAAATTAATTACAGAGCAACTACGGCAGAGACGAGATTGAAAGCTTTATAGGTAGTTGAAATACCGTAGAATCATGCAAAATAGGTTTTAAAGCTCAAATAATAATATTTGTACAAACGGAAGTTCGTGTGATGTCACCGAAGCCTGGTTTTACATGTTTTTAACTCCCGATTAATAAACTAGCCATATTTGGTGTTAACTAAAAGATAATTTAATTAGAAGCTCTACAAATTTTGTTTGAACCTTCTGTCATCTAAATTAACAGAGTTATTAGCTTTCGCCTCATACTAGGGCCTAAGAACACTTTTTACAGCAAATCTGCTAACCTTACTAAAAATTTCATAAGGACTTAAATTGCTAAATGCACAAAATTCTACTAACTGATAGAATTTCAGAACTCAGCAGTTTGTATTTCCACAGATTGGAGAACTATTTGGTGGAGCGGAAGGTTACACTCACGGAGGAATGCCGAACCTATAAATACGATTGACGCAGGTTTGCAACAGTCTGTTACTGGTGATCACTCAGAGCATCAAGTTGGCCTGTGTCACGCATCGCACTAGGGGGCGGACGGTGTGCGGGTAGCCTCATGCCGTATGGCATCCATTTGAATTTTGCTAGTGTGGTGCAAATATGATTAAATAGTATGTGACTTTCAAGTTTTAACATGGAGTTAGGTCTGTTTGGTCGACGTTCATAATCTGCATCAGTAATTTGGTGAAGAAATTTCCGATTAGCCTTCAACTGTAAAGCATATGTAAATTATTTAAGAGAATATAGTGATTTCTGACTTTGAAACAATAGCAGTGACTTTAATTTGTGATGTCTACCTAAACCTTTTCTTGCTGGAGATTAGTATCAAGGCAAGTGGCGGCTGTTTTAAGTTTTACAGTTGATTATCCAGTGGCAAGTATATTACACAGTACAGCAGCTTTCATCACCTACAAGAGATCGAAGTTGACGGCAAAGAGTTTACTCCAGCCCCAGTAAGCGCTTAGTTCCTCACATTGGTATGCAATATGCACTAACATAAAAGTTGAAAGGAAGTGTCAATAAATTAGAGAACTCTAATAAATCAAACTTTTAAATAATAATTTCATTCTACCATATGATATGTTATGTTGATTAGCATTTCAAACAAAGACTGATTTACAAAGCATAATACAAAGCACGCCTACACATGCAGCAGGACATTTCAGTCTACAATCAGATTGAATGATTCATACGATCATCTGTTATTTTACTGAAATGTGATTTTAGTCAAAGATTAGTTTTACAGTCACACTTGGTGATCAGGGTGCCAGTAAAAATCATGCCGCAAGTACCCTTAATTAGATCTATTTTAAATATATTTTTTGAACAACTGCATTCATTTGTTTCTTTGTCAAATAAGTGAGGCAATATTTAAACGTGATTAATCTAAAAAAAAAAAAAAAAAAAAACTAAAAAGAAATGATTGCTTTCTCTTGGCTTGTCACAAACCCCTAACAGCTTGCAGCAAAATGGTCCTTTCCTATTTATTTTTTATGATCAACAAAAAACTAAGCTTTGTATTCAAACCAAAGGTTGTTTAGATCCACCTTAAGGAGATATTCTTAGCCTGCTTTTAGAGCTAGGATAGCCAGTTCCTATCCCAGTAAACCTGCTTGGTAAAGAGTACTTATAGTTTAATGTGAAATCCGAATCATGGAAGCTTTCTGGTATACTTCGCATTACACAGCAGCTGAGCCAGAGGTGAAGGTCAGGTTAAGGGACCATGGAAATCCCCACTGAGACAGGGATTTAAGCCTGGGATCTTTTGATTTCCAGTCAGACGCCTTAATCACTGAGCCACCAGGCTGCTCCTATGATGACTACCTACTGAAGAAATCTTTTCAACAAAATTAAACTAAACTTTGCTTCTGCGTGTGGCTGCTGCAACTGGGGTTTACCAGCATTTCAATGGCCCAAGACCTGTTCTTGAGGCAATGGCACTTGCATCAATAGTCTTTGTGCTATGTCAACAATATAATCTCTTAACCAATCTAAGTGAACATTATCTTTTGTAACTGCTATCACATCAAAGAGTGAGGGTAAAAAATGAACTAAACTATAAGCAAGTGGAATCAAAATTTAATCCTTTACTCTGCCAGCAATTTAATTACATTTGGGCTGTGATTATACAGCCTTGATTTACACAAAAGAAAAAGTTGGGCCATTCAAAATCATTATAAAGGCCCCACTTTCAAAAACTTTACACAGCACTTACCAACATTTAAAACATTGCTTCTTAGAGAAGCGGTAGTAGGATCACAGTATATTTAATTTAATTTAATTGCAATGGAGCACAGGCTCCGGTGGCAATTTCCCTACACAGCTATCTTCCCTCTATCCTGCACCCACCTACATTTGCCCTCTACAAATTTTTTCTTTAAATTCCTTCAAAGTTTTCGGTAAATTATTCATCGTTTCTCTTGGTAACTCATTCCAATCCCTGACACCCTTACCTAAAAAAGAGAATCTTCCTACACCCTTGTGCCTGAAATCGAGTGCCAGCTTGTGGTCATGGTCATCTTTTCCCTTCCATGCACTACTTTTCATACCTACTGCAATATCTTTCCATGCCTCATCACCAGTATATGCCCTGTACACTCCCATGACCCTCCTCATCCTCCTCCTGTCTTGCAATGAATCCCATTCCAGCTCCTTTATCATATCCGTCACTGATTGCATTCTGCGATAATTTCCAGAAACAAATCTAGCAGCCCTTTTTTGCACCCTCTCCAACTCCTGTATTTGATACGTAAAATGAGGGTCCCATACTATACTACCATATTCGAGCAATGTTATCATCCTCATTACAATATAAGATATTTCAAAATTCTTGCTCTGATAACTCAGTGTTTTGACCACAAGAGGAAGCTTTCCTTACATGAGGGTACCACAGAAGCTGGTGTGGATTGGCGGAATGCTCCATACCCCTTCAAGTTTCCACAAGCAACTCGGAAGTAATATCGGCGTCCTCTTGTTAGGTCACCTATATGACACTCCAGCTGCTCATGTCGAGGATTTCTCGTTCACCCGCCAGCGGGCTAAAGTCCTCTGAACAACTCCACTGAACTGTTAAGAAAAGTTACTTTATTTTAGCAAAAAATGTGCTCTTAAATTCATTTATACATAAGAGGAAGGGGAAAAAAGTAAGGTGTTACGACTATGATCCTTCAGAATATTAATGTTATAATGTAAAAATGTAATGATAATGTAAAAATGTTCACACATTATTATGTAACATTCTCCATACAAATTCCTGTTGCCTTAAAGATAATTAATATTTATTATGTTTCAGCATTATTATGGAGCATTAGTAAGTAGCACACGTATAAAATACTCTTTTGTGGTTCTGACCTGGGGAAGGTTGGCAGAGACGTTTTGCTATCAAATGATGATATTATATAATCTCAGTAACAATGGTGTAAGAAGTAATGTTTTGAGGAAATACTAATATAGAAAGGACAGATAAAAATACCCATCACTCCACAAAGTTAAAGGGAGGAGGGCAGCAGTGACCAAAAACATTCCACACACACAATTATGCACAATACTTCAGGCTATGTCCTTCTTCAAGGAATTACGAAGATGTGACTGATGCACCCATCATCAAAACAGTCACATGAAAAGTGGTTTGGATTGTTATGGTGATGGGAGAGCAAAGACAATGTCAGTGGAATTTATAATCATGGGAAGGAAATTAATCAAAATAAAATAAAAAAAAAGGAGAACCATAAAAGAGGTGAAAAATAATTTAAAACGTAAATTAATAATTATTAATTATTATTTTCTATTATTATTATTATTTAATTTGTAATATTTTATATAATTATATTTTTCATATTTATTTATAACTATATATTTTGATCTCCCCACCGACCAGAGATTAGTTTGGATTTTTATCTAAGCTTGGGTATTACCTCTGATTCATTGCCCCTCTACTTTTCCGATGTTTGAATTTACCCCCACCATTTTCCCGACCAGCGGTCTTTCTGTGAGGCAGTCTCCAGCTGCGCCTACCTCTCAAAATGTTCTCTCGCTGACGAAGGGTTTATTCCGAAAGTTATTTTATTATTTGTGTTTGTGTCTTTTCTGTGTGTTCTCACCCCACATCCATCATCTAAAGGTAAGTGGTGGCTCATTTCCCTATCCTAATTTGAGTCCTTTCTACTACTTAGCGTCTTGATTTCATTGTTACCATAAGATAAATAAAAATAAAATTTTGAAATAAAGTCTGTATTACAAATTAATTAAATTTGCATGTGATGGGTGTGCCAAGATGAGGAAGATGAGATTGAGGCCCGGGGGTGTCTGGTATACAGAATATATTGGTAGACCAATTCCTACTTCTAAAATTCGTATTGAGATGTGGTTTCAGGAAGTGTGCTGATGGCTCTGACTATGAAACAGTTATTGAGGTCACGATAATTGTGAGAGCTGGCAAGGGCAGTAATAAGTTGGCATAGATTTTGGAAGTAAACTGTTTGTCTGGGACCATTTATTCTAATGGATAACTGCTTTGTGATGAGGCTGAGGTAGGGCAGGTGTACTGGTATATGAGACAGGATGCGCCATACATGGCATGGCCTATGATGGGGTTTTACCAGTGGTAGGGTTACAATAGATTATGGTACATGGATTCATGTTGAACATTTTGCAATGGGGCCTATTATAAGGGAAGGAGCCATAGGGTGGTACAGTAAAGTTACAGGGTTTGTATTTGTGCACTAGTATATAATTTAAGTTAGGTGTTGAAGAGTGTTGTGGGCAGAATAGTGAGGAGAATGTGATGCATTTCAGGATAAGATCCGAGAAAAATGTAGCCGTGAAGATTCTGGTCCAGGGATTCGAGGCCAGGAGAGAACTGGGTGAGAAACACCAGTTTACAGGTGGTTTTGTATAGTTTGTTTCAAAGTGGTGGAAAGTTTATGGCTTGGGATATTTGTTTATAATTACATTCTGGAGGGCAATTACAGGATGTAAGGGCATGGTTGTTAATGTAAAAGGTTCATTGTTTCAGCAGACGTATCTCCCTGGGATGGATACGCTATAGGGTAGAGAGCATTTTGTGTGATACGAATGACAGCTATCAAAATGTAGATGTTACTATCCTCCCCACAACATACCATGTCACCTTCAGCATGCCAGATAAACTGAAAAATACACCAGGGACTAAATACGAAACCTTTAACTTTCTTAAGTCATCTTAAGGCTTATTATGGATAAATAAGATTCAAAGAACAAATAAAGAGGGAACAACTTAAAGCAAGAAACATAGCTAATTGATAATATAAACATAATCTTGATAATAAAGGACTATCATTCAAAATTAAACCTAAATCGTAATAATATGTCAAAAATAAAAGTTATAAAACTACAGTGGTTGGAAATCACCAGATTTATTTCCACTAGAAGTCCAGATCAAGACAGTCATTTTTTAGGTAAGGTTTATATAGCCTATAAACGTTATTAAATATGGTAGAGACATTTATAATCTATTTTACCATGTGCTCAGCATGGATTGAGCCAACAATAGAAAATATATTAAACAATGAGAAGTTAATTATTTAAAACAGATAAACCAAATTTAACTATGACTTATGTTGTCAGCACCGAGAAACACATTCTGACGAAAATTAGAGGTTATAACTAAACTAGAAGTAAGGTTTTTAGAGGGAGAAAGAAAATATTTTTTTTTTTTAAATAAATCAGTTAGCAAGCCAAAAGAGAAAAATTTATATAATAATAACAATAATAAAATAGTTTTAAGTTTGAGATTTAAGGGTGAAGAAAGGGCTTTTTGAATCTGGATTTGTAGTCCATGTCATTAGATACGTCGTAAGTATTTTGCAGGGCAGGAACGATCATGGTCCAGTTTAGGGAGAATGTGAAAGTACAACTTTGAACACAGTCTCACAACTCTGGTGTTACAATGTTCAAAAACATCAAAAAATTGAGGGGGTAATTAGATGACTAGAGAAATTGCACTCCATTGGAATTAATCATTAAATTCAATTCAATTCAACATCCAAACAGTTTCACATTGAGTCTGATGAAGGTAACATTATGTTTACCACTTAAGCCTTGGGGAACATGCAGAAAGGTTTTTGGCAGAGGATCTACCAGTTGCTGACAAATCATATTGCCAATATTCAGAATACACAGACCTTTGTGCTCTATTAGTGTAAACATCAATTGGCCTCTGGAGCAATCAGATGAAGAGGCCAATAACAAAAGACGAGAGTTGGAATTTCTAATTATGATATAAGCACCATTAAAGTCTCTAATAAGGTCAGATAGTGGCTAGCAATTAAAAGGTGCAATTAGTGATACATAAATTTAAGGGAGAATTGGTACTAATAATCTACTTCCTATTTTCTTGACTGCTCCTTCTTACCTCCATAGAAAAGCATCTGATCAAATATATCCACCACAAGACCTGAATCACAGCCCCAATCTGTCTGTCCAAAACTAGCTGCTTTATATTTCTGCCTTTTTCATGTACTGTGTAACCTCTGTCAGGTATCTGTTAAATTTTGTAACTGCGTGACAAAATTTTATTGTCAGAACCGTGAGTTAGATTGGATAATATAGTATTGCGTTTCATTTCTATAGTCATTTTCTATGATAATTCAAGACAGGAATAAGGATTTTATAGCTTTAAAGATAGTATTTTCTGTTACATCAGTTTTCGGCATTCGCCTGGAATGAGATTTAGAAAGTCCGTATTTAAATTATTTATTTTCGGCTTAAATATTAAAGTTACAAATTTTTTTATAATAACGAAAGTTAACATTTACTTCAATATCTAGCGATTTGTAAAATTTCAGAAAGGACAAATTAGATGATGTAAGGATTTCAGACATGCGATTTGATATCTGATCAGCCTCCCAGGATCTATCCATGTGAATGAGGAAAAGAACTTGCTTCCACAGTTTGTGAGAGAGCAGTCGCCAGGAATCTTCGAGAAGTGGGGAGCGTGAAGTGATATAGACGAGCATGTTCAGTTGGGCAGTCTGAGTTGTACAGAAGCAGTCGGTGCGACAACACATTAGTCTCAGTCAGCTAGGAACAGTGTGAGTGATAACATGTAGCTCAGTCAGCTAGGAACAGTGAGAAAGACAAGATGTAGTTTCTAGCAGTTAGCTTTGAAACCCTTAGGCTTGCTAACA
Organism: Vandiemenella viatica; assembly: GCA_031002005.1. Lineage (NCBI taxonomy): Eukaryota > Metazoa > Arthropoda > Insecta > Orthoptera > Morabidae > Vandiemenella > Vandiemenella viatica. The sequence continues at coordinate 131,222,396 of JARYHS010008075.1, read as the reverse complement.
TGCAGCGTAGATCATTCAGTTTTATTATAATGTGGTGTTAAGATAGTATTTTGACAAATGAGGTCTCGGGATTGTTTAAATTGAACAAACAGTTGAACAATGGGAGTGTGTGATTCACTTTTATTTAATTTCCACAACTAAAAGTTTGAACTTTGAACTATGGGTTGTGGTCTGGCTCGAACGGTTAATCGAACTTGCAAAAACATTTCTTTGGTAAATTTGTCTGATTGCCTGTACAGTTTGTAACTTTGAAAAATCTGAAGAATATAGTTATTCAAATGACAAGGAACTCTTTATCATCATTGAACATACACCTTTCTGTAGCTTTTGGTTTAAATAAGCTATGTGGCGACCAGATCATTATATTTTAGTCACAACTGTAACATCATAGGCTACGGACGGTCAGAACTAAGACAACGTGTTTATGCTCCACCCAAAGCATAAGATCGCATCTTACACCACCTAGTCAATTAGTTATGAAAGCCATTTCCATCTGTTTACTAATTTGATAAATAAAATTTCTAGTTATATAAATCCATATTACATCTACAGAGACAATACAAAGTCTCAAGTAACGGCTTACAAATTAACAGTTGGCACATGAATCATATCAGAAGACTGTAAATAGACAAATGGTTGTTTGTGTGTGTCAGTTGGACAAATGAGTATCCTGTGAAATATTTATTAAAATGATAATGGCTACCTAATGAGTATTAATATTGTGCGAATATGCAATGGCATTTAGAGCCTAACAAACGGTGCATAGCATTTCAGAACAAAATTACTTGATTTAGAATTACATACTCCACAACATCAAGAGTTAACAAGAATATTTCATGGATGGTATTTCCTCCCCCATGGGAAACACAAAAGTCCATCATGTCTACAGAACATTTACGTGTAATAGATGAATTCATATAGGCTTTTGGGGGGGGGGGACCATTGTGCACTGGGCAGATGATGACTGCAAGAAGTTTTGGTGCTGTGACTTATGATTTCCTGATGGTATGAATTTTATTTATTATTTATTTATCAATCTTGTTCCATGGATCCCTGCTGAGGAATACCTCTGGGATGTGAAACATGTCATTGTTGATACATATACACATAATATGAGTCATATCATAGTAAATATATATACATATTTTACAAATACAAGAAATAATAATAAACATACATTTTTGCAACTGAGTTTTGCAAACGTCATAATGAGTACAATTAATTATTTTCTTCAAATTCTTGAATGGAGTAGAAGGAGTTGCCAATAAGATAATCTCTAAGTTTTTGTTTGAATACATCTTTATTATCTGAAAGCTGTTTTATACGATTAGGTAGTTTATTAACAGATGTATCCCAGAATAATTAACTCCTCTTTGTACTAATGACAGAGATGTTTGTGTTTTATGCAAGTTTATTCTGTTTCTTGTATTGAAACTGTGTACCTGTGAATTAGGTGTAAACAGGTTAAAATTTTTCTATGACAAAGCTCATGAGAGAATATATATACTGAGAATACATTGTAAGAATATTGAGTTTCTTAAGAGTTGTCTGCAAGAAGTTCTTGGTTTTACCCTACACAGAAACCTAATAGCTCTTTTCTGTGCTATGAAAACTTTTTTACTTTGTGAAGAGTTTCCCCAAAAAATTATGCCATATGACATTACTGAATGAAAATATGAGGAGTACACCTGTTTCATTAATTCTAGATCTGCTGTTAGAGAAAGTGTTCGTATTGCGAAGGTGGCACTACTTAACTTGTCAGTAGTGTAGTGATATGATCATGCCAACAGAGTTTCTGATCTATTTTAATACCAAGAAATTTTATACTCTCTGTTTCTAAGATTGTGTTGTTTTTATAGTTTATACATATATCTGGCTGTGCATAGTTTTTTGTTTTAAACCTAATATAATGTGTTTTTTCAAAATTTAATTTTAATGAATTTGCCTTAAACCAATTTGCTACTACTCTAAGTACTTCATTTACATTAAATTCTATAGTACTGTTTGGTGTTTTACGCACAGTCAGGTTAGTGTCATCTGCAAATAAAACACTCTTAACTTTGTCGGATAAATTTCCAGGAAGGTCATTGATGTATAACAGAAAGAGGAGGGGACCTAAGACAGAGCCTTGTGGAATTCCATGTTTTATTTTCTCCCAGTCTGATGAAGCATCTTTACTTATTTTAGAATCAAAAATTGAAACTTTTTGCATTCGGCTTTCAATGTATGATTTAAACCATTTACCTGCGGTCCCAAAAATACCAGTAGTATTCCATTTTTTTCAAAAGTAATTCATGATTTACACAGTCAAATGCTTTGCAAGATCACAAAATATTCCTACAGGATTCATTTTATTATTCAGTTCCTCAAATGTGTTATTTAAAAATGAATATATAGCCCATTTCTATGGATGATCCTTTTTTGAACCCAAATTGTGAATTAGTTAGGATATTATAGTGTGTAACATGTTTTATTACTCTACTATACATGACTTTTTCAAAAACCTTTGAGAATGTTGAAAGTAATGAAATGGGACGATAGTTGTCTACACATGTTACTTCTCCTTTTTTAAATAATGGTTTTACAACAGCATATTTTAGTCTATCGGGAAAAACACCTTGTATTAAGGATTCATTACAAATGTGAGCAAGTACATGACTGATACAGTCTGAACATCTTTTCAGTAATTTACTTGAAATATTGTCATAGCTGGAAGAATTTTTAGGTTTTAATTGTTTAATGAGTTTATTTATTTCTGAGACTGTTACTGGTGGCAATTTCATCTCCACAAAGCTATTTGGGAAAGCAGTCTCAAGAAGCCTTAGAGCACTATGTGGGGATTGCTTTTCTATGCCTAATTTATCTACTACTGACGTAAAATGTTTGTTAAATATTTCACAAACTTCCCCTACTTCGCTATACACATATCCATTTTGTTCTATTTTTATGTCTTTAGAGTGATTTACAGTTTTTCCTGTTTCAGTCTTTATTATATTCCATATTGTTCTCATTTTATTGTCTGAATTTTCTATTTTCGCCGATATGTACTGTTCTTGGCCTTCCTTATTACATTTCTTAGTATTTTAGAATAAAGTTTATAGTGAACTTTCAGCGCATAGTTATCTGATTCTCTCATTTTTAAATAAGGTCCCTCTTTGTTTTACTAGAGATTCTAATACCCTTTGTTATCCATCCATGCCCAGTTCATTGTTTGGAGTGTTGAGAATTTTCCTTTTTTTGAAACTACCTTCAAAAAGTGTTAGAAATATATTCAGAAAGGAATCAAATTTCGCATTAACACCCTGCGCATTATATACTTCTAACCAGTTTTCATTGTTTAAGGTATCTATGAAGTGTTTTATATTATTTTCACTAATATTTCTTCTATAAACCCAGCTTTTCTTTATCTGTTTAACAGTGTTCCTGGACTCGATACATAATAGCTAGGGCATCATGATCTGAGATACCATTTATTACTGGAATGTATGCTGTATTACTGCACTGAGAAATATCCATAAAAAAATTATCAATTGCAGTCCTGCTATTATTTTGTATTCTCGTAGGAAAATTTACAAGTGCTGTTAAGTTAAAAGACAACATCAAGGCTTCCATATCTAATCTATCATTGCTGTGATTCAGAAAGTCAACATTGAAATCTCCACATAATACTATTTGTTTGCTATTTGTAAAACTTAGTAGCAAAGACTCTAAATGAGATAAAAACAGTCTGAAATTACCTGAGGGGGCCCTGTAAATTGCTATCACTATCAGCTCTTCCTTATCATATTCTAGTTTAGTAACACAACATTCAAAGTGTTGTTCTATACAATACTTACTTACAACTACACTACTGCATTCAATATTATTTTTAACAAAAATGGCAACTCCCCCTTTCTCCATTTTACATCTGCAGAAATGAGAGCTTAATTTATAATTTGGGATGGACAGCTGAGATATTCCTGTATCAGACAAATGATGCTCAGATATACACAAAACGTCTACATTAAAATTTCTGGAATTTTGAATCTCTTCTAGGCTTAAGGTAATGTCATCAGTTTTACTAAATATTCCTCTTATATTTTGGTGGAAAATACTGGTCTGAACACTTTGACGCAATGACTTTGAATTGTTTATTTTATTATTACATACTGGTATATCAGTTGGAATTTTTAATCTATGTATCTTTTAAGCTTACTCCCTGATATTTCGCACAGGGTTATGCATTTAGATGTGTTGTCCAGATCCCCGTGTAGCTGGAAACAAGCCTATGTAACTGAAATCCTGTAATACAGGATTATTTCATATGCAACAAAATTACTTCTGACTGTAAACTAACAACAGGGTTATTCAGGGAATTGACGAATAATTTATCAAAAACGCTGAAAGAATTTAAAATTAACATTCATAGAGGGCAAAAACAGGCGAAAATGGAAAAATGATTGTGTAGGAAAATTGCTACCTAAGCGTGAGCGCCATTGTAATTATATTAAACTAAAATTTTCTTTAAAATTGTGCCATAAGACATGACTGAATGAAAATAACTGTAGGACACTTGTTAATTAATTCCAGATTTGCTGTTAGAGAAAGTGTTCTATTGCAAAGGTGGCATTGCTGCACTTCTACAGTACTAATACAATATCTTCTTACTAAATACTAATGGAGTTGAATACCGAGAAATTTTACTTTGTTTCCGAGATAGTGTCACTGTGATAATTTACACGCAATTGTTGTTGCGCATGTGTCTTTGTTTTAAATCTAATGTAATGTGTTTTATCAAAATTTAATTTCAATAAGTTTCCCTTAAACCAATTTGTTAATTCTCTGAATACCTCATTTTCATCACTGCCATAACAAGAATATTTAACATTATGAAGGAGATATAAGATTGTAAGTTGTAGCAGAATTCTATTGTCACGCAAGAATGAATTTCACAAGTTGTGTAACCACCAAAAATAGTTCGCGGACAGTAATTACAGACAGAGCACAGCTGCTTCCCCAAACCCAAAAGCGCTTGACATGTTTGGTTATACAAGCACGTTGTCGCCCATTGTTGGACGCTATCCAATATTTGAACAGCTCTTTACCTGTTAAGTCACGTGTTAGTCGTACCTGGCAGATATTTACCAACAGTAACCTAAGATATGGCGGTATTTTTGCGGGCGAAAGTGACTGCTAGGTGACAAAATTTAAACGAATTTTTGGGATTTGCATATTTCCGCACAGGATTATGTATTGATTATAACCTCTAATTCAACGTTAACATAGAATGCTACGGATCTCCGATTTGATGTCCGGCGAACAAATTTCATTGAATCTTCAGTATTTGTGTACGTATAACGCTCGAATTTGTTTGAACAACATTAGTAACTATAGATAGTATATTCGAGGCTACGTTGGAGTCACTGGTTCAGTATCATGTTCGATGTTTTAATTCTAGCTTTTAAACCTAGGTAAACTCTGGTTACTTCGGATGGGTTCAATTGACATTTAAGTCTCTTGCTTGACGTAAAATTTACGGTATAGTATGCAATGTGGTGGAAATTTAGTAAACGCGGAACGCATCTATGGCTTGAATTACGTCCACAATTAATGTACCAGTACAGCACTAATTGATAAAAATTCAAAGTTGATCATATTAGAATCGACAAATTTAAGAAACAGTTTGAGAAAGTCTATCTACCAAACTGCTTCACCGAATTATTTACAATAACAATAGTGAAATTAACAACTTCTGTAACGGTTTTACCCAAAGATGATCAGGACAACGTTGTGGGAGGATTATACAAAAATGTTTCAACAAAACAAAGTACATTTCTGGTTGAAAGAGTGATGAGGTGCAGAAAAATATGGTGTTGAAGTGGACCGCAAAATATATGATCAAGATTCATTTTAATCATAAAAAAATAAATTATTTTTCAGTAAATAATATTAGCACAGTATATACATTGTGTTTTTATGTACAAAATCGTTTTTACGCGCACTGAAACTAAGCATCCATATATAAAAATCAAATATTTTGCAGTGTACTGTTATACCATTACTATTGTACTATGTCCAATATTTAGAAACTACGAACATCTGATCAGTCTTTCACAGGTCACCGAATACTATTTACAAATAATGTAGATATGAACGCTACTTAAAATTATGTATATACTGTATGTGCATTATTGTTTTACAAATTTAATAGTGTAAAATTATAAATAACTTATCACATTATTTTACGGTTAACCCGCCTGGACAGGATGCATTAGGTAAGTGATAAGGTATAATTTCCAAGTCCTGGAGTTACTAGAGCGGGTTACGGGGCAGTACCATGGTTTCAAAACTTTCCTCTGATCGTTGTTTGTGTGTAGTTGGTTATATGTGATCCGAATAATAATTGTTAATTACAGAAGTTTGAAGGTTTTCAAAAGAAGACGGTTAGATTTTTTTTGTGGTATTGTAGTAGAACAGTCAGTAACTGACATAAGGAAGGTTCAGAGTTGGGAGTCACTGAAATAAGGAATATTTTGATAAATAAATAACGGCAAAGCAATTGAATGTTTATGAATTTATTGGTCTCCCGAACGCGTTCCACTTCTATTGCAGAAGCATCTTCAGCGGGTTCTCCTGGTAATTACGTACATATGTTACAATTTGGTTATGTCGTAGAGTTTTGTACAAAGGAATTATTTTCTAAATTGTAATCTACTTACATTTAACGGCTGTTGAGAGTGGAGCATAAATAAATGCAATAGACCGAAAAATGTAGTAGAACCCACGGAAGATGCTTCTGCAAAAGAATCGAAACTCGTTCGGGAGGTAAATAAATGCACAAACATTCAATTGCTTTAGCGTTATTTATTTATCAATAGTATCAGCAATTGAGGAAAATGATTCACAACGTACTGATACGGAATATTTTGGTGATGAGTCGTGTACGGTTATCGGTAGAAAAATTGATATTAATTCGTTTATACGAAAAGATAATTTTGATTATAAAGTGATATTTTAGGCACAATGGAGTAGAAACATTTCCTTTTGTATATATGGGACTCAGCGTCTGGATTAAATTACCGAGTATACGCTGAGCAGTTTACCTGAAACACTAAAAGATATAAAGTAAAAATATATGTATAATATTATTAGGTGCAAAAGTAGAAGTATAGGGAAATTACCATCGTAGCATATGTACATACTCACAGAGACAAACGCTTTGCTGAATAGTAAGTGAAATCCTCCCTTCAGCGAAAAGACTTTAAACGAAATCAATTTGTTGTGTGACAAGTCTGAGCAGACAGTATTTCAGAATAGTTAACTTTCATGGAATATCCAAGCCACTAACCGGTATCACTTAGTGATGCTCATAGATAGTGTCACTGGGTACTTTTTCTGTTGAAGTACGAAATACTATTTATTATCACAGCTTATAATTAAAATCGTACTTCGTTATAAATATTCTGTGAAGGAAACATTTGAGATTTCGATTGTCATCATGATTCACTTATTTTTTTTGGAGATACCTGTGTTTTATGAAAACGTGCTGTTGTTGTTAAGATACCAAATGCAATTCGAAAGGTATACATTTTCTTTAATAAATCTCACAGAATAATTTTTATTCTTTTGATGAGACATTGGTGTTTAGAACAAGTCGAAGTCCTCTTAATGTTTAACGCTGAGTTATAGTGTCAAGGAACCACTTACTCCAAGAATCTTTGTGATCATATGCTTTTGGGTCAACTGAACATTAACTACTTTAGATATTTTTTATGATTAGGGCCATATAAGTATACTGAAATCACTAAGTGGACCGAATTACAAAATGTTTTTTGTCATATAATATTAAAAACTTTACTTATTGTATTTTAGTGTTTCTTTCTGGGTGGAAAACGAAATGCCTCTGGTTTCGCTGGGATGCACGATTATGTCTGTCCTTTCAACAGCCTGACTCTCCGTCCATCATATCTTCTGAACCCTTTAACTTAGAAAACTTAATCACTAATTTGGCTCTTACTAACCATAACACGACTATAACATCATATATTTATTTCTATAGGGTATTTTTTTGTCACAAGCCTGTATCTTCCTTTATACTTAACCAAAATCAATGAATGAGGTGTCATTTTAAAGCTTACGGTCTTCACTTTGGTCACGTCATTTTTTAGGAAATGAAGTTTACGTAATTCGACCCTTAAAGGGCGAAAATGTCAATATTTCTGAAATGCTGTTTTCTGTGTTATGAGTCATTTGTCTCCCTGGATACCTGTCTGAAGTCGTTTAATAGAGTATCATTTTAAAGATCAAGATCTCTGCTTTAGTGACGTCATATATTAAGACAGAAATTTTTCGGAATTCGACCCTTAAACGGCAAAAGTATCAATATTTTTGCAATTAGATTTTGTGTCACGACCGATTTATCTGCCTTAATATCTAACCGATATAGATAAATGAGGTCATATTAAAGACTAAGGTCTCCGCCGTGGTAACATTATATTTTAAGAAAGGAAGTTTTCGTAATTCAACCCTTAAAGGGCAAAAATGTCAATTTTTCTAACATTCGGTTTTTGTATCTCGAGCCATTTATCTCCCTGGATATCTAACCAAAATCGATAAATGAAGTAGGATTATAAGGAGTAATGTCTCAGCTTTGTGAAATCATATTTTAAGAAAGAATGTTTTTGGAATTCAACCCTTAAAGAGAAAAAGTATAAATTTTTCTATAACTGCATTTTTGTGTCACGAGCCATTTATCTCCGTTGATATCTAACCGATATTGGTAAATGAGGTATCATATTAAGGAATAAGGTCTCCGCCGTGGTAAAATTATATTTTAAGAAAGGAATTTTTCGTAATTCGACCCTTAAAGGGCAAAAATAGCAATTTTTCTAAAATGCATTTTTTGTGTCTCGAGCCACTTATCTCCCTGGATATCTAACCAAAATCAATAAATGAAGTAGGAATATGAAGAGTAATGACTCAGCTTTGGTGACATCATATTCAACCTCACTATTCGTCGCATTTTATTATCGAAATTTTCGCACGGGTCGTCTAGTAAATTTAAAAAATAATAATAGCGGAGCTTTAGTGAGGGATCGAAGAAAGTATTTCCTGTAGATGAAGGTTCCCCATGCTGGGATGCGTGCGCTCTTCGATATCCTTTTTGCTCATGGCTTTACATCTCGTCGGCGTCGAGGTCATTAGAGGCCTGAAAGTATCGGGGGCAAGGAACGGGAAGAAATTCGGCCGCGGCCTTTTGAAGGAACTATTCCGGCATTCGCGTAGAGTGATTTGGGGAAATCACACTGAAAACCCAAATCTGGACGGTCCTCCCAAATGCGAGCCCCCTTTGGAGAAGCGTAGAAGATTTATAGGGGAGGCATGGCATGTTAAGGCGTTAAATACACATAAACTTAATAAACATATAAATGTTTGAGAAAAAGTACAAATAATGAAATTGTTGTATTTATTCACAAATATGATTAATAAAGCTTAACTACACATATTAAGTTTCTTATTTAACATCAATGAATTTTTTTATGTATTTCATTTTAATATTATTGGTAGCCTCAAACAATAGTCCAGAGTTTGGGGGGCATGCCACAACAGAACTTCTGCTTTAGATAATCTTCAATGATATCAAATGAAAGCTGATGGATTTCAAAATATTTAGATTTTCCTGTTTATTCCACGATTTGTGGTAGGTTTTTTTCTAAAAAACATTAAAAAATACCATAGCTTTCCCTTTATTTCTGAAACTGCTGTCTAGAAAATTCTTTCAAAATTCACTTTAATATGTAGCATGCGAAAGTTTACAAGAAAACTATAGTGATTTTCCTTATGTTCACGGTTTGCTCAAAATAACTAAGTGAGTGATTTTGCCAGAAAAATCTGATACTTCATCAGATAATTTTTTCCGACAAAAATCGTATGTAGCCTATCATTCGACGGAGGATTTCATGAATCGAATAGTAAATATGTCGTAAAAACACATTTTCGAAATTTTCAAAATTTTCCAGACACAGTGATACTTTCGATTAATATGTACCATTTGAAAGACACTATCACAAAACTTATAATGAATTCTATTTAAAAATTACTTGTTACTGATATATAAAAATGTCTGAAATAAATTTAATATAATTGTTGTATGGAAACCGCAATACGCGTAACTGACTCGTATTTGACAATGATAGTTTTTTAATGATTAATGCTCACCAGTAATTAAAAAACACACACTTCCACAATTTAATATTAATTACATATAAAGGACTTTTAAGAGAAGGTTGGCCACTTACGCCAGGTAATCTTTTTAAAATTCCTCATGGTTTTAGAACTGGGAAGCCTTGAATTACATCATTCGCTCTACTTCCTAAGACCGTCCTCCTAGTAACAAAATCACCTTAATCCGTGTTAGTAATGAGTAATGACTGTTTGCGGTGCTCGATGTTGACAGCGCTGGTGATACCGTCGCTCCTGCTGGTCGTCTGCACGTTGATGGGCTGCGACTCCACCGCCATCGTGGCGTTGATGGGCGTCAGTTGTCTCTGCTTGGCCGCGCATTTCACAAGTAACTACAACACATCCTGGTGCTGGCGCCCAACTTTTCTGGCACCTTGATCGCCATCGCAAATACCGCGGCCAACGTCACGGGCATCGTCGTGCCATACATCGTGGCGGCATTCACTGTAGGCAAGGTGAGTACCAGTTACCTGATTCTGCACTAACATTCGAGAGAACTCTGTTTCGATCCCAAGTCCGACAATCTAGAATTATGTTTGCCAAGCTGCTCCGAAATCTCACAAGTCGAATACTGCGGTCGTTCATGCGTATTGCGATTACAGACTTCCATTCCTTAATTTCCCGCTATTATACACAGTCTCTAATAGCGGGTGAGTTAATTTTTTTAATAAATGTTATTAACGCTTATCACAATTATCCGATAACAACGTCGAAGCGCCTGATGTAGTGGAAATTGGTGAACTACTCGATAAAGAAGAAGTATTATAATACCCGATTATATGAAGTCCTTCAAGTATTTAGCAGAGTTCACTTACATCATCAGCCTGGATCGATCGGTCTATCACAAACCAGGTCAAAGAGAGTTATTACAGAGAAGTAACACCTCTCTAACACTTTGCTATAGCTGGTTCGTTTGGTAAAATCTTCTAAGTGTCCTTAAGTATGGCAGAAGTGAAGTCTTTAACGGTGGCTAATGCAGAAACACATTCCCATCCATGAAACTAGTTGGTAACGTACACTATCTTCCTCTGGGGATTTGCAGATGATGAAAACTCTGCCTCGTGATGAAGAGGGAACTTCAAAGACTAAGATCGAGAATGATG
>JARYHS010008075.1:131164615-131210072 GCA_031002005.1 Vandiemenella viatica | reverse complement strand
AATTGCCGGGCAGCTTATAACTTGCTTTCAAGTCTTGACGTTTGCTGCAACGAACTTCAACCAGTTCCTTAGCTTACAAGAAGGGAACAAGGGTTGTGATTGGCAGATGTCTCTGAACGCGATTACAGGCCGCTCCCAATCTGTGTGAAGACTAGGCTGTGGTCCTAATTCATTAGCACAGTTTCGTGTTGGCTTCACAGTTCATGGACGCCACTCCGTAGTGAAAGACGAAGGACATCTGCTAGCTCAACACGGGAATCACTCAATTAACTTCAGGCAGATTACCGAATATATTTTCCACGAACCAGCATTTTCTGTTTTAATCTTGTGGACGACCTCAGCATTTATATAACACCTTGTACTTATTTACTCGCCCGTCATTTGGATAGTCCCCATGGGCGGAAAGTTTCCAATTCCTAAAGGACTCTTGCGATAGGTGCCATGTTATTTCATCCACCAGTTGTCTAACATTATTTTCTGATTACTCTTGACCCGTAGCACGCTAGGAGAAGCGGTTAGCCAGAACATTAAATTGCGGGATAGCAGAACTGAAGATGATGTGACTCCTGCGCAAAAACTTGTTTTCCTCTGCCACTCATCAAAGAGTCAGATGTTTTGTTTAAGTTGTGAGTTTCTGTGATTCCTACTTGCTAGTCTGACAACCCATTTCAAAAGTGAACTGACATTTTGCCTTCAGCTGTGTAATCGTCACCTATGAAGCGGCCTAAATGAACCATGTAATTGCAAAAAAATGTTGCTTGCTGGACTGCAGAAGAATATGACTGGCGACTTTGTGAAGAGCGTGAGCACAAACCGCCAACAGATACAAAACAGCTTATCGCCTGATGAAGACAACAGACGCTATTGTCGAATCGTTGTCGCACATGGAAGAACTGATCCGACAGAAGAGAATTTTGGTAATTTGTACGTCGGGAAAGACTCAGTTCTCAAATTAATATCCTATTCGTAGTAGAAATAGGAGTAGTACGTTAAAGGGAAGAGATGATCATAGCCAAATGCTGGAATTTGATTTCAGACATACGTAAGAAAGTGGGAAAAAGTGTTTTGTAGGTGAGGGAGTCAAGGACTAGAATAAATTAACGAAGGAAATGGTGAATAATTGACCAAAACACCGAAATATTTTGTACTGTTTTCTCTTGTCAGACTATCGTAAATAGTAATAGTTAAATGACAAAAATAAATATTCACATGCTGTTGTTTGTTCTGTACCCTATTTTAACTGTGACAAATAATATGCATTCAACGATTTTAAAAAATTGTGAAATTGGAAAGCAGGAGTGTAAGAAAATTTGGCATATTTTCCCTCGCAAAAAATTAAGAAGTTACTACACGGAGAGTAAGTTACCAAAGAAACAGTGCATATGGAAAGAAAGATCAAATCTGATTGTGAATGAGAGAACAAGCTATTTAGCGATATCACAGCAGAGTGAAGCGTACGGGGAAATTCATTTACGGCATCAAAGCAGCTCTGAGATTGCTAACGTCGAGGACAGATGAAAGAAGGAATATGGAACCAGTTAACGACTCTTCAAGGAACAAAGAGGAACGAATTGAGAGAGAAATGTAGTTATTAAAATCATTGTTATTGGCACAGTTACTCCTTACGTTTAACTGGTCAGCTCACAACGTCCAACAGAAGCGACGAATTGTGCAGCAAATAGCAATTTTGTATGCAGTCTAACTACAATATTCAAGATAAATCTGATAGTAATTCGATTTTTCTCTTTTTCAGTAACGTACGACAGGATCCAACCCAAAAGATTTGATAAAAAAAAAATATATAACTTCTGAGCTGCCAACCTAGGAAACTATTACACCGCTTCAGAAATCTTAACTGTTTTCATCTCCTTGCACATCCGAAAATCGTTGACAGGCAGTAGATGTACTTCGGTCAGCATATTCGTAGATCCCTTGAGCCCAGAGCACAAAGAAAGCCAACATGACTCAAGACTGCCCAAATTGCGTACTTCAATGTGACTTACTGAAATCTTGATGGCTTCAAGTTCAGCGCTATCTTGGATTGAAGATTGAGTATTTCAGCGGGAATTATTTATTTTAAAGTTCTATATTTCTTTACATCAGACTACCAGTGTTTTCTGTTTATTTTCAGCGATTTGTGATTTTTCGGATGGTTCAGGTAGCTTACGCGAGAGCTCGCTCGTCTCCGCGCAATGGTAGCCATGCGGATGAACTAACTACTTGCTTGGCACACCTCTTCTTTTCTCAAGTGGAAACGATGTCGCTGCAGCGCAACATTTAAGAGATCACGCTCGCTTAGTAAACTTCTATAAACAACGTAGCTCCATTTTGGCCTCATGTAAATCCCCCTCCTCCCCCTCGCCCCACGTAGCCCGACATGGCTTTTGCCTTTACTCCCCCACGTAGCACTAGCTTTTGTCCCTATTGATTCGAGGAGATATTTTGTACTGTTTTTTCTTGTCAGACTATAGTAAATTACATACGGAGATAGTTAAATGACAAAAATAAATATTCACATGTAGTTGTTTGTTCTGTACCTTATTTTAACTGTGACAAACAATATGAATACGAAGCTATGTGACTTGGCTTTGAACCCCCCCCCCCCCTCCCTTAGACTGAGCCACGTAGGTTATGTACGCTCCATTATTGCTCCGAGGGAGGTGCTTCGTTTACTTTTACCGCAATAGAAACGCACCCTTTAGGGGTTGTATCCATTTTTCGATAACCGTTATTGTATAGGCAACAAAAAGTAAAACTCATATAATCGTAAATATTTTTTCTCATTACAGCAAACGTGGACTACGCAGACAGCAACTGCCCTTTACACAGGTAACTAACGTGGATCAAGAAAAGGGGGGAGGGAGGGTAGCAAGGCTAAAAAATAGATATAACCAGATCTGTTATATCTGTTTCTATATGTATGTAAAACGCGTAGCTTGTGTTCTATTTTTGTTTGTGAAACTTATGATGCAGAGACTGGAGGTACGCCCAGCTGGTAGAAAGACACTGTCTAAACACCGCGATCAGGACGGCCGGTACGCGGGGATCAGGACTGGAACTTGGTTAAATATGTAAATCAGTTTGTCCAGTCAATTAATAAATAATGGTTATTTTGCTGTGAGTCGGTTAGTTTCGTTTATTCTGAAAGGCTTTAGCGAATATTTCAATATGTTGTAGCTTTGCAGAGTTTCCATGTTTCAATCAGTGAGAGACATATTACACTATCTCTAAGGGGGCATCCATAAATTACGTGAGGTGAAAGAGGGGGGGGGGATCTGGCGAAAACTCACCATGGGAGGGAGGTATACGGAAATCTCAATTGCGGTTTTGTAAAAATTGCATGAAAGTCGATTTTAGGGGGGGGGGGTTCGTTGAAAAGTGGTGGGGGAGTAACCAGATTTTGAAGGTCTCAAAAGGTTTCGAGGGCGATTTGTAGGGGGGGGGGGTTTCTCACGGACCAGATCTCATGAGAGGGGGGGGGCAGCCAGATCTCACGAAATCTCACCAGAAAGGGGGGGGGGTCCGGAAAAATACATCACGTAATTTATGGATGCCCCCTAATGCAGCTATAGATTCCTCCGTGCAGTCTGCTTATTGCTGTGCAGCCCTGAGACCAGGTTCGTGCGGTTGAGGGTGTGCGAGTGGAGAGTGGCCGCTCGAGTGCCGCCGGAAGTTCCGCTCCCGCGAGCTCACTTCCGGCCATGTCTGCAGTCGAATGCGGCGAGCCACGCAGCAGTCGGCTTCACCATCGATTTCCAGTTTGCTCTACAAGACTGGATATAACTTGATTGTGATTCGCACGCAAGCAATAACGCACTGTGCATACCATTTTGCCCTAGGTAATTACCACAACTTATTATTCTGCATGGTCTTTGAAAATCGAGCTAACTCTAAAACTGGGCATGGATTTTGGGATAGGAGGTCAACCGTTACAAGCTTACGGTTGCTATCAGCTCTGATGGTAGTAATCCGTTGTTCATTTGGCCGTGTATTTAAAATTTATACTTTCTTGATAGATAGATTTTTAGGACCCATCCTGAGGGGCCCACCTGGAGTCAATTTGGTTAAAACCATGAAACATATTTCATGGAGAAGAGATTCAAATATTGTCTAATAACCGCTAATATTTAAGGCAGAGCCCATACAGTTTCAGATCGTTGCGACCTCATGATGCTGTTCGAATCTTATTTCCGGGGTGGGAGAGATGGTGACGTACAATTTATAAAACAACAGATTGTGTACCAGAAAAACTGGGTTAAATCCCAATTTTTCCACCGAGCCTGGTGGGTTGAATGGTAACGCTCTGGCCTCGCATTCAGTAGGGCGCGGGTTCAAATCCCCGTCAGGGCGACCAGATTTGGGTTTTCCGTGGTTCCCCAAATCACTCCAGGCGAATGCAGAGAAGCTTCCTCATTCGGGTGGACGCCGGTTCGAATTCCCGTCCGGGCATCCAGATTTGGGTTTCCATGGTTTCCCCAGATCACTCCAGGGGAATGCCGGGATGCTTCCTTCAAAAAGGCCATGGCCGAATTCTTTCCCATTCCTTGTCCCCAGTCCCATCCCGCCTTTAATGACCTTAGCCGTCGACGAGGCGTAAAGCCGTAAGAAAAAAAAAAGAAGCTTCCTTCAAAAGCTAATGGCCAAACTCCTTCCCGTTCCTTATCGTCAGTCCTTTCCCGCCTCTAATGACCTCAGCGTCTACATGGCGCAAAGCCATAAGCATAAGCCAAATCTCTCCGTATTGCGTGTGTAGTGAAGGCATACTGCTATACCTGGCGGCCGCCTTTGTGTCTCGCAGAACACTTAGCCCTGAGTGGGGCAACACACGGTTTTTACTCCTCGAATCTCATGTTCACACACACGTAACTCACAGGATACCACACCAGAGGAAACACCACCACTGTTGTGGAGGGTCGACTGGTTTACTACGTGGGTGTGTGAGATATAGCTTTCTAATGCGACTATCTTCTATTCTTGAAACTTTTCTCTTGCGTACTTTTTTTCTTGATATATTCTAACACAGTTCCTGTAATACTGTGAACGTGGTATTTTCTTAGGAGAGGAGTGGTCGGCTACGGGTACTTTCAGTCAACGCATTGTGGAAACCTCGTTTAATACTGAACTGGGAAAATCGTATCATATATGTAGTAGATGGTGTACAGAAACATAAGGTATTCCGTAATCCGCTATCACTTAGAGGGATAATTTGTTGGCCTTACTGAATGCAACTAGCAATGCTGGTAAGGTTACTGTGAGGCTGCTGGTCTGCCGAAGAATGGGGCTCTGTCGATGGATCACAGCCCGCTGGTACTCACTCAGGTTGCAATGTCGGCGTCGCGCGTGCAGCTGAACTTTGACCAGCTCCACCAACGAATTCCTTACTGAACAAACAAGTACGCGCGCTGGCTGTAAAACATTACAAAATTATGATATTCAAGTACTTAAATAATGATCCAAATGACAGCCCGTCAACACGCACACAACTCCAGTCTTCGCCTAGTAATTAACGTATTTTACGAACAAAATTTACATTTAACATTGTAATGATAAGCTTCTCATTACATTTAATCACTAATTAATTTATTAAAAATAACATTACAGTCAATGCTATGAATATTTGATCATTAGTGTAATTCGTTATTCAGATGCGCGATATGTACAGCGAGTTGCAGAAACCGTTCGTAGGAGGGAATGGCAGAATTCTGGGATTTCATACCAGGACAAGCATTGTTCGAACGGTGGGGTGACGTGACGGACCGCCTGCCTGTCACAATAATCATGAACTAGACGACCCGTGCGAAAATTTCGCGAATAAAATGCGATGAATAGTGAGGTTGAATGCTTATAATATAATGAAAAGTAGAACCGCACTTTTGTGGAAAATATATATATTTTTTAAGTGTAATAGGTACACATCAAAATACTCGCAACATATTACGAAAAAGTTAGGAAAATTTAAAACACTCTGTATTTATGACAAACTTTCACTGACCTTAACAGAATAAAACCAACCTGAACAAAATGCACACAACATATCAACATCTCTGAAATATTAGATGCTGTGCGAATAAAATGTTTACATCGGAATTGTATAGCAAAACGACAGTGTTTCCGTAACAGAAAAAAAAATCCGAAAAGCTACTTATTGAATAAAAAAAGTTTATTGACATCTCTGTGATATCCACTGCTGCAGTCTAGGGACTTGGCCCTGAACAGTCTCATACGCGCTACCACTTCAAGCATCAAACTCCGAAAAATTCTTTCTTAATTTATGATTTTACCTAGCAGGAGACCTTAATTTTTAAAATTATATGTCATTTATCGATTTCGGCTAGGTATCGAAGATGATAAATGACTTATAACTAAAAAAAAAACACGTTGTATAAATAATATTGATACTTGTGCCCTTTAAGGGTCGAATTCCAAAAAATTTAATTATAAAATATGGTGTGACCAAAGCAGCCACCTTGGTCTATAAAATGATAACTCATTTATCGATTTCGGTTAGTTATCAAGCGAGGTAAAAAAAAAAAAAAAAAAGTTTTGAGAAATGATGATATTTTTGCCCCTTAAGGGTAGAATTTAGAGAAAGTTGATTTGACCATAGCGGATAATTTAATATTTATTGATTTCGGTTAAGTATCAAGGGAAATAAATAGCTGGTGACAGAAAAATACGTTGTAAAAATATTAATATTTTTGCCCTCTAAGGTTAGAATTTTTAAAAATTTCTTGCTTAAAATGTGGTAACGGAACCGAAGACATTACGAAAACCTCAATCTTTTAAATGATACCTCGTTTATCAATTTTGTTTAACTGTCAAGGGAGATAAATGGCTCGAGATACAAAAAACGCATTTTAGAAAATTTGTAATTTTTGCCCTTTAAGGGTCGAATTACGAAAAATTACTTTCTTAAAATATAATGCTACCACGGTGGATATCTTATTCTTTAATATGATACCTTATTTATCTAAATCGGTTAGATATTAAGGAAGATGAATCGCTCGTGACACAAAAATGCATTACAGAAATTTTTTATTTTTTTCCTTTAATGGTTGAATTCCAAAAACATTCTTTCTTAAAATATGATGTCCCAAAACTGAGACATTACTCCTCATAATCCTACCTCATTAATCGATTTTGGTTAGACATCCAGGGAGATAAGTAGCTCGAGACACAGAAAACTCATTTCAGAAAAATTGACATTTTTGCCCTTTAAGGGTCGAATTACGAAAAATTACTTTCTGAAAATATAATGTTACCACGGCGGATATCTTATTCTTTAATATGATACCCCATTTATCTATATCGGTTAGATATTAAGGGAGATAAATCGCTCGTGACACAAAAATGCGTTGTAGAAAAATTTATCCTTTTTCCCTTTAAGGGTTGAATTCCAAAAACATTCTTTCTTAAAATATGATGTCACCAAAGCTGAGAAATATTCCTCATAATGTTACTTGATTTATTGATTTTGGATAGATATCCAGGGAAATAAGTAGCTCGAGACACAAAAAACGCATTTTAGAAAAAAATTGACATTTTTGCCCTTTAAGGGTCGAATTACGAAAAATTCTTTTCTTAAAATATAATGTTACCACGGCGGGCATCTTATTCCTTAATATGATACCTCATTTATCTAAATCGGTTAGATATTAAGGGAGATAAATCGCTCGTGACACAAAAATGCGTTGTAGAAAAAATTTATACTTTTTCCCTTTAAGGGTTGAATTCCAAAAACATTCTTTCTTAAAATATGATGCCACAAAGCTGAGACAATACTCCTCATAATCCTACCTCATTAATTGATTTTGTTTAGATATCCAGGGAGATAAATGGCTCGAGATACAATATACGAATTTTAGAAAAATTGACGTTTTCGCCCTTTAAGGGTCGAATTACGAAAAATTCCTTTCTTAAAATATAATGTTACCTTATTCTTTAATATGATACCTGATTTATCTATATCGGTTAGATATTAAGTGAGATAAATCGCTCGTGACACAAATACGCATTGCAAAAATATGATACTTTTGCCCTTTAAGGGTCGAATTCCAAACAATTTCTGTCTTAATATATGACGTCACTGAAGCGGAGATCTTAATCTTTAAAATGATACTTCATTAAACGATTCCAGATAGGTATCCAGGGAGATAAATGACTTGTAACACAGGAAACAGTATTTTAGAAAAATTGACATTTTTGCCCTTTAAGGGTCAAATTCAAAAAACTTCATTTCTTAAAATATGATGTGAACAAAGTGGAGACCATATGCTTTAAAATGAGACCTCATTCATTGATTTCGGTTAAGTATGACGGAAGATACAGGCTTGTGACAAAAAAATACCTTACAGAAATAATATATATGATAGGACTCACGGGTAGGAACAGCAGGGAGTAGCGCCGTAAGCAACTTCCGTTGGCGACAGTGCGGCGACTCAAGACAATCTCTGACAGGGATACCAGGTGTCTATGGGAAATAAGCACTCTAATAGGATGCGTGGAATTTCCATATCGCCACACACGATGTCAAAACCAGAGTCAGAATCGTGTTATAATAATAACTAGCTGACCCGGCAATGCTTCACTATTGCTGGACTTGAGTAGGCACATAGATTAAATGAAAAAATATTTACATATAAATTTTAAACTGCTGTTTCATTCATTTTCAGTTGGAAAGGGTGAGAGGGGATGCGCTTTGGAAAACATGTGCAGGCAGTATTTTTCTATTTGTTTCAAAGTATAAGTGTGCAAATTCCCATTGAAATCTGATGAAATATGTGGTTTTGTCTAAATTATGGGGAGGAGGGGTGGGTTTTTTAATTTTTTTTTTGACAGGAACCTTCTCCGTCATCCCGTCGACAACTCACCAAAGCTTCACCGTAAACGGACGAACGGTTTGTGCCTGTTTTTCATTCTAAATTGGTATATGTACACAATACAGACATATTTAAATATACAAAACCAATAAAAGACAATGATTTTATTTTTGTGTTTGAAATTTAATTTAAGAACGTTTATTCAAGTGTTTTAGCATATATAATATTTTTAGTCTTTCCATCTTTAGCAAGAACAAATAAATTTTCCGGCTGTTCCACTCGTGAGCATGCTACATATAATTGACCATAATATAATTTACCATAATATAATTTTTGATATCTCGCTTTGTTTTCGAGTTTTAGCATGTTAAAAATCAGTTATAGGTAGTCTATTACTCCATGTACTTTTGGTGACGTTTCTTCTGGCCCAGGCCGTATTTGAACCATAATAACATTCAATAGGAGAAAGTAAAACATGTATAGGTAATTTCCACCGCAAATATATAGTGGTATTGGGAATTTTTATTCAGGTCCAGGCCGGATCTCACCCTAACCTCCTCACTTTTGACATACAATATGTCGAGAACTAAGCTAGTTATCAATAAAATGTATCATTTGTTTTTGATTTGTCTCGTCGAGTTACATTATGGGGAAGAGGGGTGGGTTTTTAAATATTTGTTTTTTGACAGGAACCATTTTCGACATCCCCTCGACAATTCACCATAGCTTCGCCGTAATCGGACGAACGGTTTGCGGGTTTGTTTAAATTATGGGGAAGAGGGGGTAATTAAGGTGGTGGAAAGAGAGGAGAGGGATTGGGTTTTTGTGAAATTAATGTGTACAGTATTTGTCTCTCTTTTTCAAAATATAAGTGTACAAATTCTTATCTAAATCGGATAAAAAATGTGGTTTGCCTAAATTATGGGGTGAAAACGTAATGGGGTCGGAAAGGGGGAGAGGGGATGAATATTCGGAAACCATACGTAGGCAGTATTTTTCTGTTTGTTTTAAAGTATAAGTGTACAAATTCTTATCTAAATCGGATAAAAAATGTAGTTTGCCTAAATTATGGGGTGAAAACGTAATGGGGTTGGAAAGGGGGAGAGGGTATGAATATTCGGAAACCATACGTAGGCAGTATTTTTCTGTTTGTCTTAAAGTATAAGTGTACAAATTCCTATCTAAATCGGATAAAAAATGTGGTTTTGCCTAAATTAGGGGGTGACTTTTTGGAATTTTTTTTTTCACAGGAATCTTTGCAGACGCACACTCGAAAACTCTCCAAAGTTTCATTGCAATATGATAAATGGTATAGGAATGCATAGAAGACGAACAAACCCACAAACAAACATTGATTTTTATATATAAGATAATTGATAAAACTGCGATGGAGCGCCTGCTCTGCTAGCAGTCTCCCTACACACCCCTTTCTACTTTCCTCTCCCAATCTACTTTTAACCTCTACTAATTTTTACTTTAAATTCCTTCAGTGTTTCCTGTAAATTATTCGTCACTTCTTTTGGCAATTTACTCCAATCCCTTATACTCTTCCCCATGAAAGAAAATTTTCCCACATCCTTACGCCTGAAATCAAGTACCAGCTTGTCGTCATGGTCAACCTTACCCTTCCGAACACCTCTTTTAATTTTCCCACCAATATCTTACCATGCTTCATCACCAGTTCTTTCCAGGCTTCATCACGGAAAAAAAACGAAAGTTCACGATGCATCCAGCCAATCTCTTCCTTGTAATGCTGAAAAAGTGTTGTCGGAGAAATGTGGATCTCTAGCAAATAAGGTTTTTGTTTAAAGTTACTATTTACCATAATTTTGTCCGCATACTGGAGCGAATCAATACAGTTTCCAACGAAATCGACCTTTGGTTGGTGGAATAGAACGGTAGACGAGGTTGGAAGAAGGAGGTGATGAAGGAGGTCTTATGTTCCGAACACTCGGCGAGATTGGTCGAATTGAAGCTGGGGCTTGATAGAAGCTGCCTGAGTTTGACGTGGTCAAGATCGGATTGTGATATTTTCTTAGATGCCAAGATCTATACTTGGAGATTTCAGAGTGGCTGTGTATGTGGATACCTGACAGTTTAAGGTGTTGTGAAGCTTGCAAATGACACCATTACGATAAAGATTACGTCGGATATTAAGTAAACTGTTTGCACTAATTCTTGTCCTCGAATAAACCAACTATGATCTTTGAGTAAAAAAAAAAAAAAAATCACTCTGTTAATAGAATCTCTGCTCAGTAATGATTTGAGTTTAGTCGCGTGCATTTATTGAACCCAAAAATTGATCTGAAGGCTGTAATTTTATATATGAACTTAGAAAATGGTATAACCATTGCGTGTCCTTGCCATTTTCTTAATGTGTTTATTAGAAATCATATACAATCGTAATATTTGCTTTCATAACATAATGACTGATTATGTAGGGCTGGGATTTTGTTTTACAATTCTTAATTGTTTATGATGTTGGTTATGTTGTTTGTCAATAACATTGACGGGTTGAGACGCTTTTTAGTTTTACCTACGTTTGCAGAATTATTTCGAACACCTTTTTCATTCAGTAATTATTCATTATAAAAATTAATATAGGGTACTCCAAGCATCTGTATTTTATAATATACAGAGCCTAGTTTACTCGCTTCACACAGTATCAGATGCAGCATTCCACCTGCGACAGGCACTGCAAGCAGGCCGAATCCATACAGTAAAAGCAAACAACTGGTTACAGTAAGTTTAATAGTGATACTGTGTGGTCTGGTCGGTGCACTGTAGTGTTTTGTATCTTAGGAAGATTCCACAATGATTCCTGCGGAGAATCAAACCCTGATTATGAGAGCATGAGGTAAAACATCACATGTAAGTAAAATTAATTTCAACTAAAATTTATATTGTTTTTAAATGGAATGTAACTAACACAATGTAGAAATACCAAACAGTTGTCGCTGATGATGCTCTGGAAATAAAGTGAAACGCGTACGACACAAACAATAAAATAAAATTCAATTGTATTGGCGTGTCATTAATACTTTATATATACAAAAAATTAGTAAAAGCAAACGTTGCAAATTGAAATGTTTCATAAGTGTGTCGAGCTAAGAAGCGTTGGTGACATGTCAACGTGTCTGGCACCCTCATTACTGTTCATTCGTTTTGGTCATCGCTAGCATGAATACATGTTTCAGAATAACACAGAAGATGATATTGCGCATAAATCTTATGGGATGCTTAAACCGATGCTGACACTTTTTCCGTTTCTTCTTTCTTTCAAGTTATTTGGCAGATTAAGCAATACATTCAGCACCATTATTCTGGTTCATACCATCAGCGTAAAAGTTGCGCAGCACATGGGAAATGTTAATTGAAGAGAGCAGAATTTTACCGCGAACGGAGTTTATATATTGTCTGAAAATCGCTGGGGTTGGTTGGTGACGATGTCTTTATTGTTCATCGTCCTACATTAAGAATGTAGCACCGAATACATTACTACTTTTTTCTCTTATTACAGCCATTATGGATGACATCAGTTATATGTTTTCGCAGATAGTGTGAATCAAGATGGAAGGGACGAGGACCCAGAGGCTAACCATAATTAGAACCATATTTGATAGATCTGGAACGTTTATCCCAAGTGTACAACGTGTGTCTGTGAAAGGCGTAACTTCTGTTCTGAATAATAAATGTAGTTTTGTTTGTGGAATATATAGTTTATGAGTCTGAGATTGGGAATCGTCCCAGCATTCGCTTCAGTGACTGTGGAAAACCCCAATCAGGACGACCGGTATGCGTGTACCGGATCCCTTTATACCTCCCCAATCCCGAGTGCGGTTACTACTACTGTAGCTTAAGGTGGCACTTCCACAACATTGCTGCGTTCTTGTCACTGGAAGTAGACTGCCAATAATAATTAAGCACTGGTCGAATCAAAATTATGATAGCTTCTTCCAGCTGTGTAACAGCAGATTAGGAATGTCTGCAAAACTCGGTGCGTCATTTCCAATTTTCCATTCCGTTCCACGCAGACTAGCAAGAAACTGAGCGTGGTGGATGAGCAGTAGAACGGGGGTTCCAATCCCCGTCCAGTCATCCAGATTCAGATTTTCCACGATTTCTCCAGATCATTCCAGTCGAATGCCGGGATGGTTTCCTCAAAATGCCATGGACGAATTCCTGCCAGTTTCTTGCTCCCAGTCTTTTCCCGCCTCTTATGACCTCAACGTCAACGAGAGTATAACCAAAAAAAAAGGAAAAGCCCCTGCAAGGGCGCTTGGTCAGTAACCCCGTTGTTGAGATGGGGTTGGTAGCAACTGATTGGGCGCTCGAATCTAACGAGCAAGGGACGGTAGGCAGAACTATCCGTTTCTGCCTTCACAGTTCACACACAATAAATTAACGGCTTGCTGTAAAACTGGAAATTACAGTATTTTCTTTAACTCGCCTGAGTACACTTAAAGTTTCATATTGAACACAGACAGAAGTGATTTCGGATTCCAAAATGATCTAAACATTTCTCTTAGTTAAAATTTTATTCTTAGGCTTCAACAAACATCTAACATACAAACTAAGATTTTTCCGCTGGTTCGCTTGCGCAGATCTTCGTGTGGGTAATAGTATATTTGTCTTTTGTTTTTCTTCTAGTAGCAGAGCATAAACATCTATAATGCAGTATCTTTGGACCTTCACGACAAATAAGACTCCATAATTTTACTAAGCTTATTGAACTTTTAATCCCTAAAATAGTGATTTCATTAACGTTTTCCTCGTATTTTAAAGTACTATATTTCATTAAACCGCGATGTAAGTAACCAAAATTAGGTAATAATAATAATAATAGAGAGGGCGTAGCATTTGTGGTGGAGCGTAACTCTGGTGGGTGTCTGGTAAAGGAGTGTTCATTTTGTACCGAGATGACGAGTATGGGTCATCTCCAACACATTTAATTATTGTTGAGTTGAGTTTTAATAAGCATAAGAAATAAATGGAAATTCCTTTTTATGGAGCTGGAGACAGAAAGCCACTGATAGCTAAGAAGGTTGCTTATCGCTAGCGATGCGTCAGTAACACCGGTGAGAAAGTATGGTCACTGGAATTTTTGCCAGATAGAATCCTTGAATGGGCCGTTCACTCAGAGTATCGTGGGAAGAATTTTTCTTACGCGCCACACCGAGGAATACCGATAGTACCCGAAGAGCAAATGAGTGGCAAATGCTTCTCCAGAAAAGCAGGAAGACTTTTACAAAACCAATCCAATGTGTTTATTTCCCCACGTGATTGAAAATTTCATAAATTTTGTCTTTCCATGACACACGCCGAGGAAAAAATGGTCATATACTACGGGAGAAGAGAAGAGGGACCTACTTGGTGATCGAGATGACTTCACTTCGTCCAGGATGACTGCACTGGCCACTACTTGTCAAAGCAATGTTGGTGATTCGGTTCTGGAGGCTTGGATGACTTAGCGCCAAGTCCGACCGATGCTATCACATGTGCTTACTGACGGGACGATGCCTTGCAGTACCTGCACATGCGCACAATTTGAGTGACGATAGCGCTCTTGTTGCGACGCTTCGTGCAGCCAAGACAGACACGGTAATTATTTGTCCACGAAACAGTGTGTACTCCAACGAATCATTGAGACAACCCTTTAACGGTCTAATGAGTGAGAGTTTTTGTGCCGCCGGACATAAATTTCTGAGCTAGTTGTATCTAATAGCCGATTGTTTTGAAAGAAAGATTGGAAACATTCAATAACTATTCTTTGTGGGTATCATATTAATTCCCTGGCGCCCTGTAAAATTCAGTCAAATCATGTTTACTTGTTATCAAAAAACAAGAATCGCTCTCAATATGCATAAGTGAGTTTTTGCTTCAGTCGCATACGAAATTTGTAAATCTTTCTGTAAAGTTCATGTACATGTATTACAATTTCTTAGCTTCAACTAACGATAATTGTTTGTTTGCTATTTCGCATCTGTAAGACGAAGTATTGCGTTGAATTTTATTTTGCACAGACAGATGTTTAAGATTAACGATAAATATACCTCTGTCTATAAGCATTCATGAGTACCAAATACAGGTAAACCATAATTTTAGGATCTTTTCATATTCTAAACACAGAAATAATGGTTTCATCTCTGTTTGCTGAAATTAATGTATATGCTTTGCAGAAGTTAGTGGAAGGTGGTGATTTAAATTATGGAAGGTAAGAAACTAATCTCCCCCCACCGACCACTCTACAATCTGAGATGCATTGATGTATTGTGATCCGTGACACCTGTGTGTCATTTCTCACTCCGTTCTCCGGTCATGTAGAGAAATAACGCAGATTTTAAACAAGAAAACAAGCTTTCTAACTGTGGAAACCACGTATAAATTCGTGCTATAATTTTTGCGTGATTCTTCCTCAAACCGTCAGACTGACGCTGCTCACGTAGACATTTATAATAGATAAATTTCGAGTTAGGGCTCTTTGCAATGTGTTGATACGTGAATAGCGGTTTAGTCGGGTCGGTTGCCTGAAGTAACAGACCTCTAAGGAGATGAAGTCACTCCACTGACGGCGCGGGCTGATAGCATAATGACAACAATTACCTCAATGTCGCCCTCACAGCTGTGCTCTGCTTGGCAGATTCCATGTAGCTTACTGCGTGATGTTGCCGAGTACATATCTACATCGTAGCATTTCGATTCTCAAACTATTGCTGCTACAATTCGTATACCAGGAAATTTTCTTTAGGTTTATTCCGAATGTTTGTTCTGTAACAATTTTCTAATTTATTTGCTTATTCGATATTCGTTCGTCATGCTGCGTATCATTTTCTCTAGAGCACACTGTTACAAGTATTTGTTGGCATTTAGACACCTCAGCATTCCTATAACGTTTCAACTACGGCCACATCCTAACAAAATTCTGTTACTCATCTATATTCAAACTCTGAAAGCATAAATGTAGCAACCATCCCAAAAGAAATTTTTATGTGAATTTAATGTCAAAATTCAAATATTGTCCTGTTTGCTTTTAGACAATAAGACAATATGCAGAGCCACTACCACACTATAAGCAGTAACTGATCAATTACAAACAAACAAACAAAAACAAAAAACAAAAAAACGGGGGGATGACAGAAACACAAATTCAGTGTCAATTGTCGTAAAGAATCGATAGTGGAAAGGGGAAAATTGAATCTGCAATTAATTCTAATGTTTAAAAAACCAGTAAATTGTTTTCAGTTGTGCGACATTGTGTTTACCTGTCACTGCGCTTTCGTTCGGTTTATTATTTTGAATGTTGATTCAAATAATTACATCTATCGGTCAGAAAAGTAAACATATTTTGTAGCGTCAGGAATGTTGTTTAATGTAGGGTATAATGTATGTAAGTTCGTTTGGTCCAACTATGACCACGCTAAGCCTTTGTGCGGTCCTGCAGTATAATGTGGAATCCTAACTACGGAAGCGTTGCTGCGTACTTTACATTACACGGGTCAGATGTGACGGTTGAGTTAAGGGGGCTCCATTAATTACGTGATGTGAAATTGGTGGGGAAGGGGATGGGGTCCGGCGAAATCTCACCAACCGTGGGAGGGGGGAGGGGATTTGACGGAAATCACACGTCATCTTTTTAAATTCTTGATGGACTGTACGACGCTTCGAGATGGGTCAGTAGGGGGAGGGGGCCGGAAAATCTCACGTCATCTTAGGGGGATGGATCCGACCAGATCTCACCAAATCTCACCAGAGAGGGAGAATGGATCCGGAATTCCGGGAAAAACCTCACGTAATTAATGGAAGGTCCCTGAGGGCTTATGAAAATCCCCACCGAGACAAGGATTCGATCTCCAATGCGATGCCTTAACCACTGAGCCACCAAACCGCTCATAGAATGTAATATAATAGTGACATTCACTTTTATCTTTCACGAATACCTTTTTAATTCAATACGTTACCTACATCGATGTTCCCATGACACTATGAAGACTATGTCAATCATAAAATTACTTAATCAGATCAAATAACATCTAAGCCTGTACTTGCTAGCTCTTTTTAGACCCCGTTAGCTTTAACTGTTTATATTCCTTGACCTATTCATTGCTTCCATAAATAAAATAGCTTCCTAAAGTCTAGTGATTTTATCAACTTTCTTTGCACAGAATGTAAAAAATTTAAACAAGAAAATAAGCAAATTCATCAGAGGTCAGCCATCATTATCTATTCTGCATCTCGGTCACTCCCACTTCCTTCGACATTTAGCGTTACGAGGTCATCATCATTACCCTTGTATTTCCTTCTAGCTAGCCAAGACCGGTCTCTCTTAGCACTGGAAAGCTTTAAGATAAAATCTTGAGCTACACGAAGGCTGTACGATATTGCTCATAATACTGTCTTTGTAAAGGCTGTATATATGTTTTTGAGGCTGTCAGTTGAAATTTGATCACTGCGGCCAGAAGTAAGTCTGCAGAACTGAATAAAATTGTTTTCAGACTGGAATATGGTGATGTCACTTGCTCTACAGATGACCTATCGATAGTGACATGGTATCGTTTGCTAACTCTCGGGTTTTGCATTCGGGAGGACGCGGGTACAAATTCCCGTCCAGTTCGAAATCAGCCGAATGATTGGATGGTTACTTCAAAAAAGGCCATGGCCCAATTCCTGGAGGTTCCTTGCCCACAATCCTCTGTCGCCTCTAATACCCTCGAGTTTGGAGGAGAGTAAAGCCAAAAAACTACAACTTCGTATCATTTTTACTCCAAAATTTGGAAAATAATCTTGTTCACATAGTCAAGCAGTAATAAATGTCATTACGAATTTAATACGTTTTCTTTCTGAACATTCTGTGATTCAATTCTACTACACGTGAGGTTTCCAATTAATATTAAGCATTGAACTTTAAAACGAAGCGACAGCAAGCATTATCAATGCACGCCACGAATTTGCCGTAGCTTTATAAGGATTATATTAGAGATGAAACGGATAGCTGTTTGGCCGGATACCGGTTATCCGGCCATCCTATAAGCCGGATAACTGGATATTCGGCAGCCGAATATCCGGCTGAACGTTTTTGTTTGAGGTTAAGAAAAATAAAAATGTTGTCAGTAAACAATGGATCGCCTATATGGGAATATTTTGATATAAATAATGCCAATAAGTTTTCAGTTATGAATTACTTTTCGCGAGGCACGTTTTTACTGGAATTTGAATCATTTCATTATTTATAAAGAGGACTTAAAAGAAAACGCAATGACGTATTTTTTTCTGTCTTCGACCAAGTACCTCTGCCATGACAAGACATTTGAAAATGAAACATCTGAAATTACTTTGGGATGTAAACGAAGCAGAAAATAAAAATCTGTAAGTACACAACAATTTCACAGCTCATGGGTATCTTCTGAAGTCAAACTAGAACATGGAGTTTTTGCTATGAAGCATTTCCCTGGTTCTCACCCTGGAGAAAATAAAGCAAGGGAGCTTAATAGCATCGCAAATCGTTGGGCTATTGACCAAAACAAAATAATTTTTACTTATTCATGACAGTGGCGCCAACATGGTCAAGTGTGTACTCGTGGCTGAGTATGCTTCTGCTAGATGTTTCATCCATTTGCTTCAGAGAATTTTAACTGAGCCATTGAAGATCCAGTCTGAAGAGGCAGGAGTGATTGTTACTGGTAGGTGTCTCGCTACGCACTTTAATCATTCGGGTTTAAATCAAGAAAAATTGCTGGCGATTCAAAAAGAAAAATTTACCCGACCGTCAGACTACTTGATTGCGACCTTCCTAGGGCCAAGATTCAAGGCAAACTCTCTGGGGTTTATTGAAGCTCGTCAGAAGATTCTATTGGAATCTATAAATATGTCTTGCGAGGAATCTTCCACAAGTAGCAGTTCATCCTCAATGGCTGTTAAAAGGAGTGGAAGGGATGAGACAAAATCAGCTATGACTCACGAAGCTCACGACACGTTTTGGAACTGTTTTACGAGATAGCCAGTACCACGCTCAAGAAAAAAACATGATTGCTAGCGAGATTGACTTTTATTTAATGGAAAGCGTGACTCGTATATTTGTTGGTCAGCTAATACTACAAAATTCTGCGCCTTGCAGTACTGTATATACCGAAAGACTTTTCTTTGAACCTGGCCTTGTTTACGAGGACAAGGAAAACTGACTGTTATCTCCTATTACACAAAAGTTAGTGTTAATTCAGTACAAAAACTATTTTTTTATGTTAAAAACTATAATAAACGGTATTTTTATTTGAATACATGGTGTTGTTATTTATGTTTAGACTTATTATATACTTAGCATTTGTGAATTTAAAGATTGTTTTATGAAATTTTCGTAATTTATTGAGAATTCGATACCCGTCGGATATTGACCTACTATCCGGTAGAATAGTAAGTTTTGGCCGGATAGGCCGGATACCGGATAGTTGCCGGATATCGATTTCATCTCTAGTTTATATGACTTTTGCAAAAATTAATAGTAAATTTTAATGTTTAATTTTATCTTAATTTGTTTGAATGTAGCAGTCAATAGATTTTCGCTAAACATATATATTAACCATGTTATATTCTGTATCCCATAGGTACTTCATCAGCAGGGGTCAACCGAACATTAGTAATAAATAAAAATAACCAGACCTACATATACAGATCCAGTACACGTGAAAGAATGGAAATTCCCCACTGCCATGATGTAAGACGCATCTCATATCTACTATAAAGTATACTCGTCTCTGTCCTCTTAAATATTTTTCAGTCCCTTCAAACCCAACAGACATTCTTGGAATTTTGCAGAGTGACCCCTTAAGGTCAAGCACAGCTCACGTTCAACCGGATCAGGTCACTCGGTCATGTGTTTTGACCTTAAAAACTCATTTTTATCACTTTTATACTCTGTGCAATGAATTTTCAGTTTTAATCGACCTTAAGAGATCTAACAATGATAAAACTCACGAAATATATCAGTAGTGACCTGTAACTCTAAAACTCGTTTTAATGAACTGTAAAAACGGCCCAGCTTGATTGTTGCCAAAGTGTTGACTGAGTTTGCCAATTTCATTAATTATTATCTGCACAATCCTCCGAACATCCTACAGAGCTGCTATCATTCCTTTTCAAATGTAAAGGAAGCAGTTACCGGCCACATTGCCATTTACTACTACAATCCCAAGGGCAGACCCTTGAAAAAGTAAGCAAATACCTATCTGAACCGCTCTGCCAGCTGCGAAACATCTAGACACGTGACCACGCCCGAAACAGGGTCACGGTTTTACACATCCTTTTGTAAACATTAACTGTGTATCGGTAGTAGAATTAGAATAGTCCCTCGTTTGATGGCATTTGTGCTCCTAGAGTTATTTCATGTGTTTATTATTTAATATTGATAATCGCTTAAGGAATGGCAAGTGTTTTGTTTTTTACATGTAGTCTTAATTGTCTACTTGGAGATTGAAAAATTGTGCGTAGTCGTATGTTATGGACGGAATCAATGTTGTTTTGTTCAGCCGCCAGCGGTTCATGAACCCGTGATACACAGAGTGCGTAGCTCTGCTTGAAACCATACACAGCAGTGAAACATAATAGTCGTCGGTTGCGCCACGTTTATGAAGTGGCTAATTAGTGGGGAGTCGCCAAAGTGGAACAAGGACGCCCGCTCGCTGCAGTCCCAAGAGCAGGACGGCTCGAGGCGATCACATTTTAGAACCCCATGAAGAAAATAATAAACTTTAACAAGCTGCACTTGCGAAACTACATTGGTAAGCGAAGTTTCATATTCGATTATTGATATTGTTATAATAATGTCTTTAAGTGGTGGTTGATCAACAATTAATTGAATTCAGACTTGAAGGACCACGTTACCGTTTGCATCTACTAACAAGCTGAATTCTTAAACCCCGCTTACACGGTGCGAGTTGACTGGAACAAGTGTACTGTCTTGCTGCGCGCGCAGCACTGGATAGTCCTCTCTCCTCGTGTAAACAGGTACAAGACAGACAGATGACTGAGGATAGTGGACTCGGTTCACGACCAACTTTTGGCGTGCGAGTTCAACAATCAAGATGGCGACAACTAACAAGTCGCGTAAGCGGAGTGAAGCAGAGGCATTAAAATCTTTAGAACTGCATGAAAGAGGAAATTCCGTGGAATTTTAAGAATAAAAATTATAAGAACAAGGATTTTAGAGACTCTGCTATCAAAAAAATTGCTACATAGCGGTGTCAATTTTTATGTTTCGGAAAAAATATTTCACAATAGCTCTTCAAATTGAGATACAGTTAATCTTAAATGATACAACGATATATTTTTACTTGGAACTTTATTTTTTAAAAAAAGCTGCTGAGGTATTTAAAGCATTTCTTTTTAATATCCACTCTTTTATCGTTTTTCTACGTTTTATTTTATTATTATTCATATCATTCAAAATTATAATCAACAGATTAGCTACAATGTTAATTCCTTTCTGTAATAAGGACATACTATTTTCAATAAGATCACAATGTAGGAATAGAGAACTGTCCTCATAGTGGACAGTGCACTGTCTTCTAATTATTACTAGCATGCTAGTCCACTCTCTTACCCCCACCACCGACGGTCCGGCCAACTCTCGTTCCAGTAACTCGCATCGTGTAAACGCGGCCTTAAAGTCCATTCGCCTATAATATTACCCTTCACGAGTAAGAATTTGTAATAATTACTAAATCATTTGGGTAGGTGCTCAAGGACCCTTCCTAAAACTTCTAAGTAACGAAACATACGCATAAAAATGCGAATGTTCAACATTAGTGGGTAGCAATAAACTACACAAATTACACAGCCCATAAAGTATTTGTAACGCCAATTTCAAATAGTCGTGGTGTCTTGTTGACTCGAAAACACTTGTTACCATGATCAAGACCTATGCAGACTGACTAGCATTATCTCTGCCTCGTTTCTGTACTGTGCCTGCAAAACCCTTGAAGTCTCTGCCAAGTAGAGTAATTGTAGCGTTATTATCTACTTGTCTTTGCACAGGATCCAAATTTAAGCTCTGTGCCCATCCCTCCTATCTGCGGACACCTAATTTATGTATCCTCGTCCGTTATCAAGGTCGACAGTCTTTAATATTTACGGGATAATTAGTCTTTTGAATTAATTAGTCATACTGTTTTCCGAATATTGACTATGTTCTATACATTGACCATACCTGGGAGACTACTAAAACTTGACATCCCCACTTAGCAAATTTCCCCTCAACACCTTCACTGAATACGCCAATCCTACCTCAAATACACTCTCACACAACTGCATTTCATATCACTGTAATTGAGGAACTGAAAAAAAAAAAAAATAAAAAAAAAATGAATGTGGCTTAAGTGTTCAAGTATAAAAAATCAATATGCTACATCTTTTGCTTTGCTTTTTGCTGATAGCAGAACAGGTTGAGAGGAATGATGTTAAAAGCAGAATAGCACTAGGAAAAGAGAAATCTTTTATGTAAGAACGAAGACTTTCCCGGCGTGTGCTTGTAATGAAGTTTTCACGGGTGTACCGCCGGATAGTACTTTGAAAACACGATATTTCGACGACTAGCTCCGCCGTCTTCATCAGGTGTCGAGACATCTGCACAGGTCGGCTAACCGTAGGATACTGTATCCGACGGTACACCCGTGAAGACTTCATTTCAGAAATCTTTTAGTTTCAAATATAGATCTAGGACTCAGAAAGAATCCTTTGAAACTTTATGTGTGGAACATGTACTATAGGAATATCAGAAAAAAGAAAAAAAATTGAAGCATTTGAAATGTGGAGCTATGGAAGGAAGCTGAAAATTAAGTAGACTGATTAAGTACGAGATGAGCGTATTTGGGAAATGCAGAGTGAACGAAGAAGTTTCTGGAAGAGAGTAACTGTAAAAAGAGACAAGATGGTGGGTCATATTTTGAGACATGCGAGATTGGTTAATTTGTGTGGAGTGAACAGTCGAAGGAAAGAATTGTAGAGGGAGACAGAGATTAGAATATATGAAGCAGATAATTGAGGATGTCGGTTATATATCTGCTCGTATCCACTCGGATACTCAGAACCTTAACTATAAGGGAATAGAGAGAGGGAGAGAGAGAGAGAGAGAGAGAGAGAGAGAGAGAGAGGGATGTTTCTTTGTTTCTTAAATTATGGATGATGGTACTGACTGAATGCAGACCTCTTTCTTCCCGCTAACTCGCGATTGTTGTTTCGATGAAGCGATAGATAACAAAGACAATGATAGAATAATATTGTTTCTGCCGGCCTCGGTAGCGTAGGGGCTAGAGTGCTGGCCCCGCGTGCCGAAGGTCGCCGGTTCGAGTCCGGCCAAGGGCATGGGTGTTAAGTGTTGTGTGTGAGTGTTCTTGTCGTGTCTGTCCTGTGGTGTGACTAGAATTACTTAAAAGATTTATATACACCCACGTGGAGAAATTGAATACAATGGATGAACTAAAACTCATACTTTAGCTGGCTGTATGGCCTATGGAAGCCAAATGCGAATTAAAAAAAAAATATTCTTTCATTTATCTGTGGTAGACGTTGAATATTGGTATTTTTCCCTCCAGTAGCCATCCTTCACTCTAAAATTAGGGGATTCGAACGGGCTGTGTTAACCCCAACTTACTTTTCATTAATATTATTTCGTTATTGTTTCTATTACAGGACGGTAAGAGATTTGCTCTCTGTTGGATAAGGCTGGTCGACATGACTACCTGTCTTGGCGCCGTTCTGTCCCCTGTGCTGGGGGTCAATGACTCTCATGTGTGGGGTAGGCCGGCTTCAAAACGTCCTGCTCCTAGCGTCCGGGTACCACATGGCTCTCTTCTCTACTTTACTAAATCCTTATTTTAACGTCCCGAGACTAAATCTGGTGTGATGAATATTAATATATGCATCAATTTCTTCAGCAATTTTTATTCTAGCCATTAATTCTCCACTTAATAAGCATCCACTTAATAAGCATCCATGTAATGTTATATTTCATGATCCGTGGAAACGCTATTACCCAGTGAGATATCTTAAATAACTGAACATACGGCTTTGGGAAAGTGCTACCTGTGTGAAGGTAACAAAGACCCCCATTTCGTGTTGTTTATTCATCTTCTTCTTAGTTCCATGAGCGCCTTATTCTGGTAGGGGCGTAAGGGGGTACTATTGAGGATATTTAAATCTCAATGGTAACGTCTCTGAAGATAAAATGAGGTGGTTTCCCATTGCCTAACCCAATGTGAGACTGTTCGTTGGTGTTATTGTTGTGTGGTTGACTGTAACAGTGTGTGTGTACAGTGCAGAGTGTCTTTGTGTTTGGGTGGGTGGGTGAGAGATGAATGGAAATTGTGGAATGAGTGCCAGTCCATTTAGGTCTACTATTCCGAAACACATGACGGAGCCGCTAAACTTAACGTCCCCATGCGGTGGACGAATCACCGTCAACAGTGTCGTATACTCCATACTCACTGCGGAGATATTTGGGATTTAACCCAGGACCCCCGGGCACAACCACCTGTCCTACCCTGCCGATCCTGATGATGAAAATTTCTTCCACCACCAGACTCGAACCAGCCAACCTCGTGTCAGCACTGGACACCATCACCGTGCTGCAACCAACTGCGTTGTTGCTTATTAACAACGTAATGAATTTAGTCACGATGATATTCAACCATAAAGTTTTTCAAAACGAATAAGAAGTATGTGGTATTAATTTGTTTTTAAAGTATTAATAATAAAGCAAATAAATTAAAACGAAATGTATATCACTACCAATCTCGAAGTTTAAGCAAGTAAATTGTACTCGTTATGTTGTATTCTCATGCTGGATTTCACAAGCACACAAACCTTGATTACAAGCACCGCACAATAATGAAGATACCTGTGGCAGGAAAGTAGGGAGTCTCTACCGCTTTAAGCTCTGGAAAGTTTGAATTAATTATCGAACGCATTCATCAAGAAGCGCGTTGTGTACAAACATAGTTAAACATTCACTGTGATCTGGTTCAGTTGTTACGCTTTACAACTCAATAATTCTCATGTGGTCTTGAATTTAGCAGTTTACTTCTAAATTATTTCTGTTTACTGTGTGTGCTTATGATCTGCATGTGATTCGCTATTCATGGAACGATTGTTTACTGAAATCAATGCTGCGCGTACCAGAGGTGGTTTGGCTGTGTTTAACGTATAGAGCCCGTGTAATGTGCGCTGCGTGATTGATTGCCACGGCTTCATACCAGTTATAAACAAGGTGGTAAGCTGAAAATGTTATCGCTAATTTCATTTCTGCTCTATGCGCGGATCGAATGTTCGTACAGTTTTGATCCTTGTGTTCAGATTTCTGTACGTGTAACTGCATCAGTGACGGATGTTATTTGTTACTAACTGCAATTTCGCAACAAAATCTTCTTTTGCGTTGCACGAATTTTTATTTTAAATTCTTTCGTAATTCTTGAGCACTTCTTTCGAAAATTCATTCCTGACTGCCCTGTAGTGGTGCGAGCATTACAATGAGTGTGGTCACAGCCCTGGGGTGAGCCATGCGGCGCCTTTATTAGGCTCGAAATTGGGTCGTCGGCCATACGCGAGCGAAGCTCATCCTGCCCTCACCAACTTCTACCGAACTATCCGTCCATCTGAGCAGCCACCCCCACCTTGGGATTGGAACTTAGAAGAATTACCCCCCCTCCTCCCTCTCCGCCATATTCGTTGGAGGGAAGGTGGGGACTCTCAAAGCCCAGCCTCCGCGACCCGGCAGTCCTGACTGCGGTTTTTGCGGTTTTCTGCAACCTTCAAGGCGATTGCCGTGATAGTCCCACAAACTACACATTTCACAAAAAAAATACACTTACCACACACAGAACATAGTTACAGATTTCGCAGACAGATGGCAATACTTCACTTCCTCCATTAAAACTTAGTACGACCTGGCAGTAGGAATAAAGTGCTTGATGTCAGCAGGGACATGCGGCCGTCAATCCAAAGTTCCAAGTCTGACAATGCATTATCTCATCAAAGAGAACGACTCCCTAATATTGGAAAAAGGTGGTGAAGAAGGAAGGGAACTTATGTTAAAAATCAAATGCATGCGCAAAGGCTATGTAAGGTTTATTAATATTCAAAACAACTGCTGAAAATCTTCACAGTAAATACGTGTACGCACGCTACTGAAAATGCAAAATAGCTCTAAAACAGCGGTTCTCAACGTGTAGTCCGCAAAGATGGGGCAGGTGGTCAGCAGGCAGAATGTTATAAATTTAATTCTAACTGAATTAATCAGTAAGAATTGTTCACACACTCGTAAATTGGATACAGAACTCGTATAAGGCTAGAAGCGAGTCTGAGCAGTAAGCCAAAATTTCTAAAAATCGTCAATATTTAAGCGACCACCAAAAGTGCGGCGTTTCCATGATATGAAGATATTACTGCATTGTTGTTACAATAGTCTATTCACTAAATACGTTTCCGGTCGGCATCAAATAGTGCGGCGTTCCTTTGAGGTTTGTACTAATGATTTGTTTTATGAGGGCCTTAGTGTAGTTGTCTGTCTGAAGAGATCTCGGTACGTGTAGATAAAAATTGGTATGGTTGCACAGCAATATAGGCTACATATAGATGAATACTTAGGGTCATAGAAGTTAGTGGTCTGTACATTTATTTTTAACGTTTTACTGGTCCTCGGATTGAAAAGTGTTTTCAAACTCTGCTATTAAACAATTAATTCATGAAAATGTACCTAATTTGCAGTGAGGGACGGAATTAGGTAATAAAATGAGCAGTTACCTAGTGATGCGTGTAAAACAGATGTTTAACTACCCAACACCCATCACAGCCGAAGAACCGCCGGGAATAACTTGCTAGACGTGAGCTCCTGCGAGGTTTATTTGGTTGGGAAGGAAACGCGTTTACTCGCTTGTCCACAGAATGTGGATTAGTTGCCATTGGGTTATTAACGCTTGCATAGTAGTTTTGGAACCAGCATATTATGTAAACCTTTCCTCTTCCTTACAACTGAAATCAAATTCTAGTTTATGTTCATGGTTATAATTCTATCACAAAATACGGTCATTCACCCAGTCCAGTACTAAGCGAGTTATATGGTGGTGAACAGTATATTGTAACGTAATACACTGATCCTGAACATTCTCAGATAATCTTCTCGCTAATCTCATATACATTACGTCAGAACTGTGGATATTTAAGGGGTCTTAAAGTTAGTTCTGTGCTTTGTACTCCAAGAAAATTAGGCGTTTGTTTGAATAAAATTGCGCTAGTTAAACTCGTATTACCGGCTACACAGTGAAGACGTTGCTAATTCCTGATAAAAATCTATTTTCGGCATGATATTAAGTGTATCAGTTAGTGAGACATCGATAATTAAATAAATTTGCAGACTCCATAGCACTGCGACCTGCTGTACTATCAAATTAGGCTTCTCGCTTCAGTTCATTTACTTTCAGGGACGATCGGAGTATATCTTTTGCAGATAGCAGAGGGTTTCTTAGTTCTATTTTTGCTGTCAAGCAGAAAGAGCGTTCTACGTGGGGGATGACAGTACTTTTTTTTTTAACTTAGAGCTTTAGAACTTGTCGAAGTCGAGCTCAATAGTCGGGATGGAATGGAGGACAATAAATGGAAAGGAATTCGGCCATCGCCTTTTGAAGGAACAATGTTGTATTGCTTTCGTGAAACCAAGGAAAACCGAAATCAGTATGGCGTACAGCGAGTCTAACGTGTGTCCTTCGTAACTCCAGCTTTGATCGTTATCCGCT
Source organism: Vandiemenella viatica (assembly GCA_031002005.1). Taxonomy (NCBI): domain Eukaryota; kingdom Metazoa; phylum Arthropoda; class Insecta; order Orthoptera; family Morabidae; genus Vandiemenella; species Vandiemenella viatica. The sequence continues at coordinate 131,182,480 of JARYHS010008075.1, read as the reverse complement.
CACCCATCAGACCCAGTAATTTCCTTAGCCATAATGTTAGGTTGTAGATTAGTAGTCTCAATGGAATTAAGCTCTCATAGAAAAACTGGTGTCTGTAAACACGGTAAAGCGGTCTTTATCTAGAACCAGTAGTTTCGCGATTCACAGACTTGCTTTTCAATTTCTCTTTCAAGTTTAGATGAGGCATTTCAACCACGTTCTGAATTTTCATTTAAGGCATTTGTGCTTGACAATTCCTTTCTCGTAACTAGACTAGAAGGTCTGTACCTACTCATACATTATTGCTCTACTTAATACTTGTTATTTTCTAGTTGTGTATAAAGTGCACATTATTTAAAAAATGTACATTGTTTGAAAAATGACACTATCAGACATATTTTACTGTATTTTAAAATTTCGGAACTATCTGTATTTATTTAAACATAGTTGTGCCTTTTTAGTTTAAGAAAATAGGAAAACCCAGTTGGAGCTACTGAAGTAGAGAATGAGGTAATGATGATAAGAGCTCATATGGCAGGAACATTGAAACATTTGGATTTAGTCTGATTTTTTTATTCAGGGCTCTAGTAGTAATAAATGTTTTGAAATATTTTGGTGACAAGGGAGCGTGAAACGGTGCCTCCACCCTTCCTAAACAAATCGTAGTAGCAAGTTACTTAAGATTTGCAGTAACACGGCCAGTCAATACTTGGTGCCCGGTACTGCGTGGCAGTTCTTCCTTGACCGGAGAATTAATTGCTGGGAAGTTGACTGCTCTATGGCACGAACTAATCGCTGCGTATTGCGCTCCATCCAACCAGCATAGCAGGCATTGACACGCAACTTCGAGGAAAATATTCAGTGCAGTAATGACCTGGAGAGCGGTAACTAGAGCGTGGGAGCAACGGTATCAGCGCTCCAGCGAACCTCAGCAGACTCACTGCCTGCTTTCCACGTTATTCAGTCGTCCATACAAGCAACAAGCAACTAGATGGCTGGGAATCAATGAATACATATTAAACTAGCATTTTGTCGCGCACCAGTCACTTCCGTAAACAGACTTGCGTAATAAATTAACAAACAAATTCAATTGTAAAGCCTTAAACACATGTCACCGTATACTTTTGTGAATTTATTTTCAAATATTTTTTAAATTTTTTTATCGAAAACAATTACCAAATTTGTAATAACCTCTCATCCAATTATTCTCCGTTACCCATAAACTCCAAAAATATTGCCATAGTTTTTTTTTTCTTTCTTTTTTTTAAAAAGATTTTTGTCTAAAAGTAAGTACTACAGCCAGAAAGAACAATGTTATAAATTAATTTGCTGGATGGGCTTGTTTCTTGACGCAAGTTGAATTGATTTTAGGAGCAATTTTACTCATTTGAAATTCCCCATGTTGCGTGTTATACTCTCGGGATACCCAGTCAGCCGCCATACAGTAAATCTTGTCGGGAACCCACTACGTTCAATAGGCGAACCCCTGGATTTCCGCGTATCCCACTTTGAGAAACACTGGCTTAGGAGGACGGAGTTTGAAGTATGTTGAAGAGCGTGATGATAGTAAAATCTGAGTTTACTGGATTCCGTTGATTGGTAGAAAATTCTAACTCAGTGTTACGCTTCTGGTTTTGTCTCCACTGCGCAGGATCCTTGAGTATGTGCGACCTCGGGACGTCGCTGCGGTGGGTCGAGGCGGCAAGTGCGACGTAAAAGACGAGTCCTGAGTGGCTGCTGCAAGGTCGCGTCAACACAAATAACAGTTATGGTTATGTGAAGGTAGGTTTTAGGATGGTCGACTATCGGAATGACAAAACGAACATATTAATGGCTCAAAGGTGATCGGGGTTTTCTTTCAACGTCGCAATATTTGTATATGTAAATCGATAAAGGTTACCTATGTTTTATTCTTTGCAGTCCTAACATCTTTTTCAGCCATTCAGTGATGTTGCTGCTTATTAATGATAGCAGATTACGTATGTATAGTGGATAAATAATTGGTACTCACGTGACCTAGGGCCAGTGATTGATGATCCCCCGCCAAGAGGGGCGGTAGGGAGGTGGGGGTGCATGTGTCGTCATCTATACGTCTACTTTTGAGGCGAAACGTCCCAAAAGTCGATTAGATGACAATGAAAACCACCTGAACCATCTGATCAAGATGGCCCGTACTTTATAAGGTTGCGTTTTTACGAACACAGCCAAATCTGAATGTCCTGGAATTTCTTGTTTCTGTGTAACAGTTCTGATATTATGATGCTATTGTACCAAGTGCATTGCTGAATACTGGGCCTCTCTGCGATCCATGAAACAACTGACCAATAGATGACTGAAATGCGAGCAGTTGTAACATTACAGTATGGTCATTTTGTAAGTGTGGAAGATACTGAGCGCAAATCGTTTTTACATAAAGAGAAGTTAGTTTTAATTTCTCTGTTTTATTGTCTGTTTAAAGTATTTTACAAATAACGAAATTTCATTTAAAATTTCAAACTGATTTTCTATCGCTAGTTAAATTATTTCCCTTTTGAACGATGTGTTACTTATTATTTACTGCATTTTTGACGTACGAGGCTTTTCCTCTGTCCGTGTTTTAGTTATCTGTTTTTGCACTTATAGGCATTGAATTCTATACAACTATGGCTATGCCTGTTTTTTTTATGAATCCACTATGATTAACGGTAACATGTTGAACGAACATGTTCAAAACGAGATGAAATGACAAATTATGCCCCGAATTACAAAGTCAGGAACGACTCTCTCCCAGCTTACCCACTCACTGTTTTCGAATGAGTATTCTGTTTTCCTGATGCAGTGGTTTTTGACTCGTTCAGGTTTATGCCCCTGGTATTGCTGCTGCTCCCAGTCCTGCGATAATGCTGTGCTTACTTGCTGTGTCGACTAGTTACAATTTTTTCTTAGTTTTTTACGTCCCGTCTACATCGAAGTCATTAGAGGTGAAAGAGGATTGGAAACTAAGAATTTGGCCTTGGAATTTTGAAGGAACCTTCCCAGCATTCGCCTGGCGTGATTTAAGAAAACAAGGAAAATTGAAACCTGGATGAACGGATGGGGATTTGAACCTACTCCCTTCCGAATGCCGAATCCAGCAGACTCCAGTGACGCGCTGTAAACAGACTTTGTCAAGATCTACAAGGATTCTTTCACATTGATTCGTTTGACATGTTACGGGGTCTCCACGTGAAATCTCACTGATTTCAAAGTACAATATAAAAAACACTACTAACCATAGAATCTTACGGTTTTAAACACCCTGTAACGCAGCTCAAAAAGTTTTATACAAAAAATTAGTGCACTTCTATTTGTGCTCCTTCCGTGGTCCTCAAAATATCTAAGCGATACTTAATCTCAGCATATGTTCGCCTGAGCGTGTCTGAAGTGATGAAAGCGACTGTATCCACAATTCTTAAGCGGAGATCGCCAACATCACGTATACGTGGGACACACACAATGTCTTTCGCACTACCCCGCAGGAAAAAATGCAGGTCGCGGTGGCCTGTTGGTGGGTCCATGTTGTCCTATCCATCGCTGTGGAAATGTTCTGTCCGAGAACTCACGAAGCTAATTGTCTGTTTACTCTCCCAGTGGCTAGAAATTATCATACCAAGCCTTAATTTTCTTCAAACCTGGAGAAACCCTATCAACCACATGTCAGAAATTTCTTTGGTTAGTGATTGGTGACGATGTTTCAACATATCACACCACGCGTTTGTAATTGTTTAACCCCTGAAACAGAATTAAAGCACTAACTTACACAAAAAAGTCTTTCAATTTCTATACAGGAAGGTACAAACCGCAAAGTTCTATGTTCAATAGCTTATTTTATATTCTACTTTGAAATAGCGGATGTTTCATGTGGACACCATGTATTACTCTGATGCTGTGTTACATTTGGAATACTAACACCGGGGTGTAAGATGTTGCAAACGATTGGGAATGTCCTATAACGCAGCTGCGTTTCCATCCGCTTCGCCAATGCCTACCGCGGCAAGTGGAGCGTGGCGTGGCTGTAGCCTGCGGCAGGAAGCAGCTGTCTCCAGCAGCCACTGTGCCACTAGCGTCCAGTGGCAATCGATAGGCGATATGAAAGCGAGGTGGTGATTTGTTGAGGAGTGCCCCCGGGCGATTGGAAAACTGTCGGCGCACGAACGAGCACTGCAAAATGAAACCGTTCGCCGTAAACTAATTCCGTTATTGAACTCTGATCTCGAGAAGAGGCGGCCGAGAGGAAATGACAAACGCACGAACACTCTGAGTGCTACAACGCCTCGCTCGACACTTCCAGCAATCATCACAAGTGAAATAATTACTGTAGAGCAGCGTTTCTCAAACTCACATCTACAAGTACCCCTATTAATTTTCTCTGACAGTGGCGAACTCCCTTAAAAAAAACTGGTAAGGATTTTATTAAAAAAATTAATATAGTCGCAAAAATAAATAAGTTATTAATTAATACGATGGATTCGATTTTAGCACCAATTTTTCTTGGTTTGAATCTCAGTTCAGATTTAGCATTAAGTAGATTCCTGTATTTCGTTTTTATAAACCCACTCTCACATCAGTAAGTTGTCACGAAGGCAAAAGCAAAATCACCGCTTTGTCGCCGAAAAATTAATCACAGGCATGATTCGTGTTGCTTATTGCTCAAACCAAAGTTTATGAATGGGTTTAGAATCATCGTATCTTGTACGATTCGCAACAAATTCATTTAGATGAGGAAAACATTCAACAGTACTTGAATATTTCACGAGCGATACAGCCAATCAGCCACCATAACGTAAATCTCGCCGCGAATCCTTAGTGGTATCTCTCTTTCCTGCACTAGAGCATTGATTTGCGGACTTAGAGGTGTTCGGCATCTCCAAATAAGCATTAACGTTTTGTATGCGCAGTAGAATTAATCTCAACGTATATCAATTACATACACGACTGGCTCCTTAGTAGATAATCCTGGCATTGTCTGGAATTTTTCTGTGCTTTGCTTTGTTTAAACCACCTGCGCCATAGCGCCCTGTAATTCAGATTCCACGTTAAACTGGAGAAAAAAGAAAGTGGCCATTCATTCACTGGCTTAGTACACTTCCATCGGGAGTTTGAACCAATGTTCGGGTTGTGGACTAAGTTAAGTTTAATCAATTACACATAACAAAGTAAGAATGTGTTATCTGTGCAGTACATTTAATTAACGTAACAGTATTCGTTCAAGTAGCAAAATATTAACTTCCACGGCAATAATTCTGATTCCCAGTGACGCTTTTGTATCCCAGTAACCTGACATAACTTGGAGCATCCGTATTTCTCTAGAAGGCAGTGTTTGTCCAAAAACAGATTGCATTATCCGATTGTTATCATGAAATTCTGGTAAAAGCACATATGAACTTAGGTATCTTCTCTGGCCTCTCAAAACATATAATTGCCATTATTCTTATTTTTTTACATTGTAAAAGGAAACCACTAATCTATTTCCTACTTTCACACTTAGTACAATACAGAAACATAGCAGGAATATTATTTTCTATTTGGGGCCATCAATAAATTTCGTATCACATTTCATGACTTTTTAATCCTCTCCCTAGCCACTCTCTCCACACCTCATTAAGATCATGTACAATGCTGTGTACCCCAGCCCTTAATGTGTCGCGAATTTTAATGATGGCCCTTTTTTCCCGAGCAAATTTGTTAGGAAGAACAAAATCTTCAGAAGAAGTGACATTTTCATGTATTTAAATAAATGTAGTTTATTGTTAGACTCAAGATTTACATTACTGACAGCAAATTCAAGTTTTTCGAAAACAGGGAAACGTCAGAACTTTAATTATCCAAAACATTTTTATTTTTTTATTTTAAAACTAGCTTTTCCTTGTGACTTCGTACGTGTGATCTTAAAATTTGAATGGATATGCCATCATTACACCATTCTAGCACTGAACCTGTCTCATGAAGAGAACCGATTTGAAGTTGTATTTGTACATGAAACTATTAAACAGATCATACACAACTGTGAGAGAAGCAAAGCCTGAAAGACCGATATAATATTACAGAGACTTTCACATGCTACCCGGCTGTTTGTCACCGTACGACTAGTTTTTAAAATTTGGTGATAAATATGTTATTTATCCTGGAAAGAAGTTGCACTTTCTTGTTAAATTCAATCAAGATCGGTTTAGCCATTTAGTCATAAAAATTTAACAGAGAGAGAGAGAATTTAGCTCTCTGTACCCAGACAGATTTCGTCCCCGCAATGTCCCCGGATTTTTACTGTTGTCCTCAGAATTTTTTTTTTTTTTTTTAATCAAGCGAGAATTCTTTAAAAGCTCTGATTTGCTAGTGCATTCGTTTAAAGCAAGAGATATGAAACGCAATTATTTCCTTGTACGTGCCTATGATTTAAAGAAAATTACAAGGATACTGCTTCTTGGTGTTGTGTGCTGTGTGATTTTTAGAAAAAATTCTGGTAACCCTAGTGTAAGTTAGAGACGGGTACACGTTCTGAGCCCATACTTTACAAATTCATAACTAAATACAAATGGCCCAAAATATCACTAACTGCATTTTAATACCTATCCAGAGATTCCACATTCGATATCGAACTTGTATCAGGAGATTTCTTTCGGTGTTTTTTTTTTCCTACGAATCTTTTTTGCAGTAAATAAAACGTATCCTCCAATGCAATTTCTTCACAAATGAAGCAAAGGTGGCGAATTCACGAGGCTGCGGCAAATGGAAAGATACGAAGGAAGTGTGAGAGTTTCGTTTAGGCTAGAGAATCATAAGCAATGATTGAATTGAATGCTGTTGCTGGAGCTGGAGGCGTCACTGCGCAGTGGTTGTGACGAGCTGGACTCGCCTGCGACAGACGCATGTCGCCCGCCCACACACGCTACCTGCCTTGACACGCCGCCAGCCTAATGGCTCACTTCCTCCGCCGCAGCCAAAATGCTAACGTCTCTGTACCTCTGTACGGCGCGTGAGGCAACATCACATTTCCTGCCGAAGGCGCAACACAATACATCATTGTGTAGCTACGCTTTCGTGTAGTTAATTATCAAAACGTTAGCATTAAGCTGCAGAGTATTCAAATCAGATTTCCTGAGTGCATGATAGCAATAATATGGCTGAAAGACCGTATGAGTTTATGATTTTTTTACTCCTAATGTATAATGAGGTTTAATGCTTAAAAGATTTTTAATAGCGTTTTCACCGAATGTGGTGGGTTCTGAAGTCACATCCAGGAGAACACAGGTTCGAATCCTTGTCCGGGCATCCAGATTTAGGTTTTTCCATGGTTTCCCCAAATCATTCCAGATGAATGCCCGCACGCATCCTTCAAGAGCATTCCTTCCCGCTCCTTGGCCTAATGACCTCGACGTTGACAAGGCGTAAAGCCATAAGCAAAAAAAAAAAAAAAGTTTTACAATTTGTCTATAAATAAGCCAATTTTAATCCTCCCAAACCGTGCGTAAACAATGAAGTGCACTAACAAATCCAGCTGTAACGTCAGCTAATGATTATTCATATTGTGATTTAATTCCTAAAAAAATTCAACGTTATTTATTTAATTAATATTATTTTGTTACCGCGTAACGGAAGGGCGCTTTATTGTGGACTGGTTGGCCGGCTTTTGATCCCAAGTCAAGGAATTTTCCTCGAAGTTAAACATCCGGAACTTCTTCCCATAATTCACTTAGCCCACCTGTAATCCACTGACTACAAAGGGACCGAGAGTGGTGGGTGAGCGGTAACACTCTGGCTTATCATTCAGGAGGATGCAAGTTCGAATCTTCGTCCAGCCATCCATGTTTCGCCTTTCCATCGATTCCCGAAATCACTCTATGCTAATGCCGATATGGTTCATACGAAGCGCCATGGCCAAATTCCGTCGACGAGGCGTCAAGCCAGAAACAAAAAATAAAACAATAAGAGTACCAACGGAGCCTAGCGCTGACCACTTCAACTATTCCTTATTGCCGAAGGCCACGAACGGAGAAACGGAGCTATATTTCGGCAAAATCCATGCTTGTGACTACTGGGCCTTAAAAACTTTCAGCATAATTTTCTTCCAAAAGATTTATATAAATGAGTTACCTTCTGATGACGTAGAGAGGTTAATCGAAAATGATTGGGCTGATTAGCTTATATCAATACTACGTACTACAATCAACGTGAATACTGTCTTGAAGACTGATCTAAGTCATATGTATGAAACAATTTTGCTGAAGTTAAAATGTTCTCTAGCGATATTAACAACTCACACCGACCGTGTTAGTGAGCGGTAGCGCTCTGGCCTCGCATTCGGGAGGATGCGGGTTCGAATTCCCCCCCCCCCTTTCCGGCCAGGCATCAAGATTTGGGATTTCCATGGTTTACCCAAATCAGTTCAGGTGAATGCCAGGATGCTTCCATCAAAAGGCCATGGTCGAATTTCCTCCAATTCCTTGCCCCCCGTCCTTTTCCGCCTCTAATGACCTCGACGTCGACCAGGCACAAAACCACAAAAAACCTTATGATAAATTTAGACTTTTTTGGCATATTACGAGAAGAATATTTGAAAAATACACCTCTTCTTTGAAGTAATATTTGGAAATAGAGGAAGTAAAAGAATTAGGTAGTTCCGATGCAATTGAGTCATCAGACAGATATCAGATGAAACGTTGTGTCAGTAAGAAAGAGGCTTCTGGGTGTCTGTCTATCGATTGAAAGACAGAGGGTGAACTCAGTGTATTCGTTTTTATGTCTCTGTAACATTGAATCGTCTCTTTAAGTTCTGGAAATATGGAAACAGGCGGTCGTGAAGTCTTTGTCGCCTGTGTACACTTTCCCGAGAGGCTGCGAATTGAATAGAACGGCTTTGTGGCGGGCTGGCGAGGCATTCATCACGGGCACGCGTCTCGCGGGGCGCTGTTTGCATGAGAAATACTCCGAGGAGGGCACTTCGGAATCTCATATCGGCGCCCCAAGAGACATCTGCATTATAGATGAGGCCAAACGACGAGCGTGCTCACCGAGAAACTCCATACTGAATAATTACTCAAAAAACGTACACACATTATGATTAGATGATAAATGCGATACAGCTTGTAGCTCTAGTAAACAAAAAAATATTAACATTTCGGTTATTGCATCAGTTTCTTGCAACAACTGTGTATTATGCTGCTTTTTGACATTTTATTTAGTGACTGGATACCAGGTATTAATCACACTGTTCGAAGTTCAGATAGGCTCCTTTTTTTTTGTAAGCCTTTTGTTCAGACATGGATGGTGTGAATCCCGGATCAAAATCAAAGGATCGGTGTTAGCTAAAAAATGTTCCATTGTTTCGCCACATTGCCAGAGGATTCCTATTCGAACCTTGGTGACGGAATGTGATTGAAAATTTATTATTTTCGATCCGGGGACATACGGTTCCTTATTTATGTTAATTACGTGAATAATTTAGAGAGAATGTGGTGGAAGGGGAAACCAGGTGTCATAATTAACAAAAGGGTTTTTTTATGAGCTGTGACGTCACATGTCCATGGCGTAAATTATGTAATTATATAAAAATAATTATGTAATAAATAACGTATACTTAGTGTCGACTTAAATAATGCAATTTTTCAGTTGCATCCCGTCTCCGATGCTAGAATCGGAATCCTTCGACGATGTGACGTAACAAGGGAAAAAGTTTTTTCTTCCATCGATCCATTGAGGTGGACCATCAAACACACACACAAAGATGGGAGCCCCAGGTACTTTGAAGTTTCTTGTATCCAAAAACTGCCTATCGAAAAGTCGAAAGATTTAATACTAAACAGGAAATGATAACATGCTTCAGTTTCGAAAAAACCACAAACTCCAGTGTGTAATTCTTAATGATCGATTATTTAGCACCTTCATTTTTGAAAGAAAGGAAGATTTCACACTAATGGAATATTCACCAGTGGTATCTACATTGCATACTATCCTTCCAATAGGAATCTCTTAAAATTCCTTTTACTGATAATAAGGTTGTAACTACATCTGGATGATGAATAAATCATTGTGACAGTATTTACGTAAAGCGATAGGTCTTTTGTGTGTGTACCTATGTGCAAAAGTGTAGATTGCGCGGAACAATGCCCAGGTTGCTCTTTAGAACGTAAGGATCACGAGTGAACAAATGTAGCTGGTTGTTCATCGCCTCCTTCGCTGGTGAATTAGTCTGGATCTGCTGGAGCCATTGTGTAACAGTTATTTACTCCTCATCCTACACTCCTCTGGGAATGCTATTGTGTTCAGTCGGCACGGCAGACTTAATATCGCAGGCTGGGTGGTGTGTTCCAGCTAAGTGTCATATTGCTACGCCATACACTCATGACTGTACTCCCGTTTCAATTAAGCCAACGGGCTATAAACTGGAGTGGAAAATAGTGAACGTGTTCCCGCGGGTGTTTTATTGGGAGATTAAAACATAATTTTAACTGATAATAAAATTTGAGGATCCCTGCAGCGAAGCGTTACCGATCTGGATTTACATTGCATGATTCTTCGGTTCTAATCTGTTATAGATTAGGCTATGGATTATTTATTATTGCTTACTTCTTGCGATATGATTGTTTCCATGTACATTTTTCTTTAATATCTTTCTTAATGCGCTCAAAGTAATCAGAGGATGCTGAATGGTCACAAGAACGAGATGCGTATTTTAATTAGAATAATAACAGTATTAACAGTAAGAATTTAAAAAAATGGAAAGTAACAGCATTAGTGAACTATGGGAGAGAGGACGACTCAAAGATTCTTTGGAGATATTGTTTTTGGTGATAATTTGTAGATCGTAAACAGTGGCGAGAGCACGTCCACGCAAGGGACCGTAGACAGGTAGGTCCGCTTCAGGAGGTCCAGTCCTATTGTTTGCAGGCCACATACCTTAAGCGAAAGTCTTGCATACCTGGTAACTGCTGCGAAAACTTCCACGTAATAGGGGAGAGAATTTCACATACGGCTCCGAACTGGTTCTAACGGTAGTGAATTTTAGATTCTTATAACTTTAAGTCCCACCAGAAATCTAAAATTACCTTGATATGATTATGATTTTAGAGTAGTTACGAATGAAATAATTGGGAATGACACTGTCAGGCGGAAGAACCCGAACATAGTACCATCTCTGAAGTGAGAAAGTTTCAATTTGCAGCTCAGCTTGCCTCTACCGTGATCACATAATCGAAACCGGTAATCCTACCATTTCGACCTACAGTTTTGCGTAATATGAACAACACAGCTTCGCAGGGCACTTCTCGTGGAATAAAACTTTGCTAGAGGTTAAAGTTGGTTTAAAGGAAGTGGATTCTTCCATAAGCAGACAAGCGTTTTATTTCTGAGTCACCAAATGCAAACCTCTCTGATTACACAGTGAGATGATTTCTCTATATATATGTAGATTTATAGAGATGAGTATATTTGGTACAGAGTGGTATGGTAGCTCAGTGCCTCTAAAATACAAGGTCCCTGGTTGCAAACCCGCTGTGGCTAGAATTTTTACGGTAGGTGAGATCGGTCGGTGTTTCGAAACTCACGTTAAGCTGTAGGTCCCGGAGGAAAGGAGCTGGCCATTCTGGCTCAGACACACTTGTTAAATACGCCTTCTTCGGAAGGATCCAACCAGCCTACAAGGGGGAATTTTTTGGTATTCCTAGCACTGTGTGACGTAGAGTATGAATTGTTTGCTTGGTCATTTAGAACATGCCTTAACTTATAATTTTTGTCGGTCCATCTGGCAATAGTGTTTTTAATGTAGTTAAAAGATTTTATGCATTACAACCTGTGTAGAAATAAAATGTCATATTCTCACTGCAGAAAATGTTTCATGAACGGTGCAGAAACTAAATAATGCTAACAATGAAACGAATAATCCTTTTGCTAAGATTGACAGTAAAATGGTAGATCATCCAATTAATAACGTTGAGTATCGACAGTGAACACCCGACAGGCAAAGTTTTGTTGAGTTGAAATTCTAAACTACCAGAGGGCCGGGAGAGATTGAATCGTATCTCGGTTAATTTATGAAAGGAATGTTAGATGAGAACAATATATTACAGTACAAATAAGTATTTCGAGAAATATTCTAACATTTTATTGAAGTCAAGAGTACAATTTATTATATATGTACTGTTAGTCAGCAGACAGAAACAAATTGAATAATAATTTAATTTAATTTAATTTAATTGCAATGGAGCACAGGCTCCGGTGGCAATTTCCCTACACACCCATCTTCCCCCTATCCCGCACCCACCTACATTTGCCCTCTACAAATTTTATCTTTAAATTGTTTTAACGTTTTCGGTAAATTATTCATCATTTCTCTTGGTAACTCATTCCAATCCCTGACACCCTTACCTAAAAAAGAGAATCTTCCCACACCCTTGTGCCTGAAATCGAGTGCCATCTTGTGGTCATGGTCATCTTTTCCCTTCCATGCACTACTTTTCATACCTATTGCAATATCTTTCCATGCCTCATCACCAGTATATGCCCTGTACACTCCCATGACCCTCCTCATCCTCCTCCTGTCTTGCAATGAATCCCATTCCAGCTCCTTTATCATATCCGTCACTGATTGCATTCTGCGATAATTTCCAGAAACACATCTAGCAGCCCTTCTTTGCACCCTCTCCAACTCCTGTATTTGATACGTAAAATGAGGGTCCCATACTACACTACCATATTCGAGCAATGGTCTGACCAAAGTTTTGTAACCCAATTCCTTGACTTCTCTCGTACATCCCCTCATCACTCTCTCCAACACGTGCAGAACTTTGAAACCTTTTCCTACCACCTGTCCTATGTGTCCTGCCCAGTTAAGTTTGTTATCAAAAGTAATTCCAAGATATTTGCATTTCAAGTCTTCAGCAAGCAATTTTTTACCCACCTTATATTCATAATTAACCTTTTGTTTTTTATTTGTGTATCTAATAAGCTGACTCTTCTTTGCATTTATCTTCATTCCATGTTTACCAACCCAATTAGATATCCTGTCCAGATCACCCTGCAACTGTTTACAATCCTCTATCGTTTTGATTCTTTTATACAGCATTATGTCATCTGCAAACAATCTAATTTCAGATAGTAAACAATCAACACAATTATTCATTAGAATAATGAATAGCAATGGTCCCAATACGCTACCCTGTGGCACACCCATTTTTACTTCCACTTCTTTTGATACTACATTTCCTACCCTAACTTTCTGTTTTCTACCTTTTAAAAATTCTTCTACCCAGCAAATGAATTTCTTATCCACTCCAATGGTTGTTACCTTATTGAATACCATTTTATGGCTTACTCTGTCGAACGCCTTAGACAGATCTAGTGCTACACTATCAATTTGGCCTCCCTTGTCCATTTCATTTGAAATATCTTGCATATATCCCACCAACTGAGATTCGCATGAATATCCTTGCCTGAAACCATGTTGCCTGCTTGAAAACCAATTACGCTCCTCACATATATTTCTGATGTGGTTGCATATCAATCTTTCCATTAATTTACCTACCACTGATGTCAAACTGATTGGCCTGTAATTCTCAACTCTATTTCTCACCCCTCCCTTATGTACCGGTACTACTATTGCACTTTTCCAGTCCTGTGGTAAGCAGCAAGTGTCTAGACTCAATTTAAATAATATTTCAAGATAAGGTACAATGTCACATGCGGCTATCTTTAAGATATCTGTAGTAATATTATCTTCACCAGCCCCTTTATGTTTTTTCAGCTTTCTTATTTCCTTCATGATTTCCTCAGGATGGATATCAAATTTTTTACTATCGTTATTTCTAATTGTGTTGTTAAGCTCGTTCTCCGAATTAGACCCTCCTGTTTCTGATTCATTGTCCCTAATGCTTTCACTGAACCAGTTACTTAAAATCTCTGCCTTTTTCAAATCGTCAGTAACTTCTTCTCCATCCTTATCTATAAGTGTCTCTACATCCTCCCTTCCCCTCAGTTTCCTGATATAGCCATAGAAATTTCTAGATGCATCAGTCAATGGTTCCCCTGCAATGACAATACTCTTCATAAACCCATCTTTAGCCATTTTCTTTGCTGTTATTAAGTCCTTGTTTAGTTGTTTTAAATATTCCCTACTACCCTGCTGTCTCTTAACTCTGTTATGTTCTTTTCTTACCAACCTCTTTAACCTCCTCACTTCCCTATTATAGTACATAGGTTCTCTGCTTCTCTTTATTTTTTGCTTTGGAATAAATTTTTCTTCCCCCTTTCTTATTATTTCCTTGAACTCTTCCCACCTTGATTCTACTGTACCTGAGCCTTCCTTCCATTTGGTGAATTGTTCTCTGAAATATCTCCTCAAATTTGAAACCTGTGCCTTTTTATAATTGTACCTATTTCCCCCTTCAATTTTGGCTGCTGGTTTACTGAATCCTCTAATATCCATCAGAACTGCTTCATGATCACTTATTCCTTCAGTTACTTGATACCTCAAAAGGTTTTCATCGGGCTTAATTAGAAATATATCCAAAATATTTTGTCCCCTAGTGTTTTGCTCTACCACTTGTGTAAATCCTCCTTCCCTTATTAAGATATTTGCAAATCTTTGTTCCCTTGTGTTATTTATCTTATTCCCTTCCCAGTTTACACCTGGTAAATTTAAATCCCCGCCGATGATGATCATTCTATTCTCACCTCTGAAATCTGAGTATGAATTTAATTTCTCCCCAAGAGCCTCATCCTCTTCTGTCATTCTTCCACTGCGGTACACAGCCAACACTCTGATTTTTTCTTTTTTATTACCCCAGAAATCTACCCCAAGTAACTCATGGTCTTGATCTATGAACGCCAGTGAACTGTGGTAGTTTTTGCTAACTAATATGAAGACTCCTCCACCAATTGCTCCTCTATCTCTGCGGTACACTCTGTAACCATCAGGAAAAACCTCACTGTCTAGTACTTCTTCTTTTAACCAACTCTCTACCCCAATTATTACTTGTGGTTCGTGCATCTCTATTAAGTTTGCAAATTCAATTACTTTGTTCATTATACTTCTACTGTTTACCATTAACACCCTTACTACTGGCTTTACATTTTCAGAATTTATCTCCTCTTTCCCACTTTTACCGCAGTCAGTTATTGTTTCAGCCATTTCATCTATTTCTTTAATATCTGTGACTTTCCCCATCGCGATTCTGCAATCACTTTGATAATCTATTTCTGTCGCTTCACCAGCAGCCCCTAACCTAAAAAATGCACAGTCCTGTCCCCATCGTCACTGGAAACGGGCTCCCTCACTGCTTTAGCTAACAACTCAGAAAGTACTCCCTTCCCCCTTCTATTTAGGTATAGGCCATGCCTAGTGAAACCCCACCTACCAATGGTGTTCACAGGCACAACCCCCAACACAGAACTAATGCCTTTCCCAAGTAGCACTTCCGTTTCCACATTAACCCGCCTCGCAGCATAGTTCAATTGTGGCCGGTCATGGCGACTTAGGACCTGCATGAACTCCACCCTGGTATGCTGTGCCTCCTTCACCACCTTCCTCAGGTCACTCTCTATACTATAACTCGCGTTTCTATCAATACTATTTCCCGCACCTCCCACTATCACTACTCTATCATCCTTAGTGAAACTCCTACAAAGTGAGCCTATATCCTCTATTACCTGGCCTAATGTTGCACTAGGTTTGAAAAAGCTTGTGACCTGATATCCTGTACCTAACTGATCCTGCAGAAGAGGGCCTACACCTCTCCCATGGCTACTACCTAGCAGCAGAACCCTTTTTTTTCCTATTCTTGCCCTGCACGCCCTTATTCCTAAAGGTCTGCTGCATCGTACCTACTCCTACATCTACATGAGGCTCTTCTCCTCCTGACTCTGGCAACAGGTCAAACCTATTTTTTCCCACAATTACTGAAGTGTCTGGCTTGTTCATCCTGTTAACCATGATTCTCCTACGACCTGTTACCAGCTCCCACCCATCCTTATCAACTTCCTCCAACCCACTATCTCTACTTTCTGCCTCTACAGCTTGAGCCTCGACAAGCTCAGCCCTGTGCAGTCTGAGCCTCCACAGGCTGAACCTCTACAGGCGAGGCCACCACAGACCACGCCTGCAGAGGCTGAGCCTCCACAGGACGAGCCTCAAGAACCCTGATCCTTTCACGCAACTCCCTAATCGTTTCGCCCATCTCCCACATCCTATCATCCCTAAGACACAGTGAACAAAACCATGGGAGAGCCTCATTTATTTCCCCCGTTTCCTCTTCCCCACATGCCCAGTGAAACCACTTCTTACACCAACTACAACCCATTCCCTTCGCAAACGAACGAAATTATAATGAACAGGAATGAATACAATCAACAATGGCAAAATCAACAATATCCCTTCATACATAATTTTTAAAGTTGAAATTGAATGATCGGTAATTTTTTGGAAGCAGTTTTTTGTAATATGCAAATATAATTGAATGATCTTACCTTAAAAACTGTCCATGTGTAAATATTGGTTCAACAAATATATAACGACATTGTTGAATCTTTGCCTCTATAACCGAACGGTGTGTTCAGAAAGTGTCAGCGTTATTATTGGGATTAATACAATTGTTTCCTTTAGTTTTAGCCATAATGGTACATTTCAATATTTCAAGTAAATATGTGATTCTGGATTTGGATTAAATTGAATTGAATTTCGATTGAGTGCATACTCCTGTGGCAATTTCCTTAGTAGTCTTATTATCATCATATGTACATGAATTTCAGTTCCCACAGCTGCCTCTCTACAGTAAATGGAGGATTTTAAAACCATTTCCTGCCCCCTGGCCAGTGTGAACTGCCCAGTTGAGTTCATCATCAAATGTTATGCCAAATCACCCTATAATCATATCTGTATATCTAATAAGCTGACGCATCTTTGCATTTATCTTCATATCGTATTGACAACCCTGTTATGTATCCTGGGTGTGTAGGGAAATTGCCACCGGAGCGTGTGCTCCATTGCAATTAAAAATTAAATTAAATAAAATCCGATCCAGCTCTCCCTGCAGCTGTTCCATCTACTTCCATTTTGAGCCTACCATAATAGAACTTCAGACTATAAACCATTTACACAATCATTCATTAGAATAATGAATTTCAATAGTCCCAAAACAGTACCCTGTAGCACTTCCATATTCACTTCCACCCCTTTTGATACCGCATTTCCTATTCTGACGCATTGCTTTCCTCCTGTTTAAAATTCTTCAATACAAGAAGTCAGTTTTTCATCTATTTCAATAGTTTTCAGCTTATTTAATATAATTTTTTCATTTACTCTATAAAATGCCTTAGAACAAGGATGGTCAACCCCTGGTCCGCGATATTTATCACACTTTTACAAAATATATTTATTTTATAATGGCGAAAGTAGTGAAAACCAATGTATTACAAAAATACTTTATTTGTGTGTCCAGATATTCAAAATTTATTTAATTTATATATTTTTTAATTTCAATTTTAGTGTTATATACTTCCTTACAACGTGCGTTTAGTATCATTATTGTTATATTATCTATATTTACATGTAAGAATAATAGTAAACACAATAATAATAACTCATTATGTTTCAATTTTTACTCCAAAAAAAAGTCTGTAGTGGGTCTAAATCTAATATGGAGATACATAATTTTATATGCGGCCCGCGGAGTTATGATGCATTACCAAAGTGGTCCGTAAGATCATTTGGGTTGGTCATCCCTGCCTTGGAAAGATCTAGTGCTCGACTATCGAGTTGGTCCTCCTTGTTTAATTCATCTGAATTATCTTGCATATCTGAGATTCAAATGAATCTTTTTCTCTACCTTTTCCCAGCATTTTGGTGTCTGCTGGCAGCAATGAGTTAAATTTGGAGCTATG
>JARYHS010008075.1:131074617-131163615 GCA_031002005.1 Vandiemenella viatica | reverse complement strand
TGCAAATGGAAATGTTTCGTAAATTTGTCGAGCTAACTAGCTCTAGACAAGCGTTGGTGACACGTCAGCGTGTCTGGCACCCTGATTACTGTTCATTCATTTTGGTCATCGCTAGTATGAATACTTGTTCCAGAATAACACAGAAGATATTATTGCGTATAAATCTTATGCGATGCTTAAACCGATGCTGACACTTTTTCCGTTTCTTCTTTCTTTCAAGTTATTTGACAGATTAAGCAATACATCAGCATCAATATTGTGGTTCATACCATCAGCGTAAAAGATGCGCAGCACATTGGGGAAATGTTAATTGAAGAGAGCAGCATTTTACCACGAACGGCGTTTAGATATTGTCTGAAAATCGCTGGCGTTGGTTGGTGACGATGTCTTCATTGTTCATCGTCCTACATTAAGAATGTAGTACCGAATACATTACTACTTTTTTTTTCTCTTATTACAGCCATTATGGAAGACATCATTTACCTGTTTTCGCAGATAGTGTGAATCAAGATGGAAGGGACGAGGACCCAGAGGCTAACCATATTTAGAACCATATTTGCTAGATCTGGAACGTTTACCCCTAGTGTACAACGTGTGTCTGTGAAAGGCGTAACTTCTGTTCTGAATGATAAACGTAGTTTTGTTTGTGGAATACATAGTTTATGAGGCTGAGATTCGGAATCGTCCCATCATTCGCTTCAGTGACTGTGGAAAACCGCCAGAAATTCGCAGTAAGGACGACCGGTATGCGTGTACCGGATCCCTTTATACCTCCCCGATCCAGAGTGCGGGTATTACTACTTCTGTAGTTTAAGGTGGCACTTCCACAACATGCTGCATTCATGTCACTGGAAGTAGACTGCCACTAATAATAATATACTGGTCGAATAAGAATTAAGATAGCTTCTTCCAGCTGCATAACAGAAAATTAGGAATGTCTGCAAAACTCGGTGCGCCATTTGCAATTTTCCATTCTGTTCCACGCTGTCCAGCAAGAAACTGAGCTTGGTAAATGAGCGGCAGAATGCGGGTTTGAATCCCCGTCCGGCCATCCAGATTTGGGTTTTCCACGGTTTCTCCAAATTACTCCAGTCGAATGCTGGAATGGTTTCCTCAAAAGGTCATGGACGAATTCCTTCCCATCCCTTGCTCCCAGTCCTTTCACGCCTCTGATGACCTCAACGTCAACGAGAGTAAAACCATTAACAAAAAAAAAAGAAAAAGCCCGTGCAAGGTCGCTTGCTCAGTAACCCCGTAGTTGAGATATGGTTGATAGCAACTGACTGGACCCTCGAATCTCACGAGCAAGATACGGTAGGCAGAACTGTCCGTTTCTGCCTTCACACACATACAATAAATTGACGGCTTGCTGTAAAACTGGACATTACATTCTTTAACTATGATTGCACGTAAAGTTTCATAATAAACGCAGGCAGAAGTGATTTCGGATTCCAAAATGATCTAAACATTTCTCTCGGGCTTCAACAAACATGTAACATAGAAATTAACATTTTTCCGTTGGTTCGCTTGCGTAGACCTTAGTGTGGGTAGTAATACATTTGTCTTTTGTTTTTCTTCTAGCAGCAGAGCATAAACATCTGTAATGTAGTATCTTTGGACCTTCAGACACCACAATTTTATTGAGCTTATTGAACTTTTAATCCCAAAAATAATGATTTCATTAACGTTTTCCTCGTATTTTAAAGTACTAAATTTCATTAAACCGCGAAATAAATAATCAAAATTAGGTAATAAAAAAAAATAATACAGAGGGCGTAGCATTTGTGGTGCAGCGTAACTTGTAGCGTGATGAGGAGTATGGGTCATCTCCAACAAATTCAAATTAATTATTGTTGAGTTGAGTTTCAGTAAACGTAAGAAATAAATGGAAATTCCTTTGTATGGAGCTGGAGACAGAAAGCCGCCGATAGCTAAGAGGGATGCTTATCGCTAGCGATGCGTCAGTAATACCGGTGAGAAAGGATGGCTACTGGAATTTTTGCCAGAAAGAATCCTTGAATGGGCCGTTCACTCAGAGTATCGTGGGAAGAATTTTTCTTACACTTCATCCCGAGGAATACCGAGAGCACCCGAAGAGCAAATGAGTGGCAAATGCTTCTCCAGAAAAGCAGGGAGACTTTTGCGAAACCAATCCGGTGTGTTTATTTCCCCACGTGGTTGGAAATTTCATAAATTTTGTCTTTGCATGATACACGCCTAGGAAAAAATGGGCATATACTACGGAAGAAGAGAAGAGGTACCTACTTGGTGACCGAGATGACTTCACTTCATCCAGGATGACTGCACTGGCCACTACTTGCCAAAGCAATGTTGGTGATTCGGTTCTGGAGGCTTGGATGACTTAGCGCCAATTCCGACCGATGCTATCACATGTGTTTGCTGACGGGACGATGCCTTGCAGTACCTGGACAGGCGCACAATTTGAGTGACGATAGCGCTCTTTTTGCAACGCTTCGTGCAGCCAGACAGAATCGGTAATTATTTGTCCACAAAACAGTGTGTACACCAACGAATCATTTGAGACAACCCTTTAACGGTCTAATGAGTGAGAATTTTTGTGCCGCCGGACATATATTTCTGAGCTAGTTGTATCTAATAGCCGAAAGAAAGACTTCCATGTTTGGAAACATTCGATAACTATTCTTTGGGGAACAAATTAATTCCCTGGCGCCCTGTAAAATCCAGTCAAATCTGATGTTTACTTGTTATCATTGTAAAAACAAGAATCACTCTCAATACGCATAAGAGAGATTTTGCTTGCGTTGTACATGAAATTTGTAAATCTTTGTAGAGTTCATGTACATGTATTACAATTTCTTAGCTTCAAATAACGATTATTGTTTGTTTGCTATTTCGCATCTGTAAGACGAGGTATTGCGTTGAATTTTATTTTGCACAGACAGATGTTAAAGATTAACGAAAAATATACCTCTCTCCATAACCATTCATGAGTACCAAATACAGGTAAACCATAATTTTAGGATCTTTTCATATACTAAACACAGAAATAATGGTTTCATCTCTGTTTGCTACAATTAATGTATATGCTTTGCAGAATTTAGTGGTAGGTGGTGATTTAAATTATGCAAGGTAAGAAACTAATCTCCCCCCACCGACCACTCTACAATCTGAGATGCATTGATGCATTGTGATCCGTGACACCTGTGTGTCATTTCTCACTCCGTTCTCCAGTCATGTAGAGACATAACGCAGATTTTAAGCAAGACAACAAACTTTCTAACTGTGGAAACCACGTATAAATTCGTGCTATAATTTTTGCGTGATCCTTCCTCAAACCGTCAGACTAACGCTGCTCACGTAGACATTTATAATAGATAAATTTCGAGTTAGGGCTCTTTGCAATGTGTTGATACGTGAATAGCGGTTTAGTCGGGTCGGTTGCCAGAAGCAACAGACCTCTAAGGAGATGAAGTCACTCCACTGACGGCGCGGGCTGATAGCATAATGACAACAATTACCTCAATGTCACCCTCACAGCTGTGCTCTGCTTGGCAGATTCGATGCAGCTTACTGCGTGATGTTGCCGAGTACATATCTACATCGTAGCATTTCGATTCTCAACCTATTGCTGCTACAATTCGTATACCAGGAAATTTTCTTTAGGTTTATTCCGAATGTTTTTTCTGTAACAATTTTCTAATTTATTTGCTTCTTCGATATTCGTTCGTCATGCTGCGTATCATTTTCTCTAGAGCACACTGTTACAAGTATTTGTTGGCATTTGGACACCTCAGCATTCCTATAACGTTTCAACTACGGCCACATCCTAACAAAATTCTGTTACTCATCTAGATTCAAACTCTGAAAGCATAAATGTAGCAACCATCCCAAAAGAAATTTTTATGTGAATTTAATGACAAAATTCAAATATTGTCCTGTTTGCTTTTAGACAATAAGACAATATGCAGAGCCACTACCACACTATAAAAAGTAACTGATCAATTACCAAAAAAAAAAAAAAAAAAAAAAAAAAAAAAAAAAAAAAAAAAAAAAAAAACGGGGGGGTAACAGAAACACAAATTCAGTGTCAATTATCGTAAAGAATCGATAGTGGAAAGGGAAAAATTGAATCTGAAATTAATTCTAATGTTTAAAAAAACAGTAAATTGTTTTCAGTTGTGCGACATTGTGTTTACCTGTCACTGCGCTTTCGTTCGGTTTATTATTTTGAATGTTGATTCAAATAATTACATCTATCGGTCAGAAAAGTAAACATATTTTGTAGCGTCATGAATGTTGTTTAATATAGGGTATACTGTATGTAAGTTCGTTTGGTCCAACTATGACCACGCTAAGCCTTTGTGCGGCCCTACAGTATAATGTGGAATCCGAACTACGGAAGCGTTGCTGCGTACTTTACATTACACGGGTCAGATGTGACGGTTGAGTTAAGGGGGCTCCATTAATTACGTGATGTGAAATTGGTGGGGAAGGGGATGGGGTCCGGCGAAATCTCACCAACCGTGGGAGGGGGGAGGGGATTTGACGGAAATCACACGTCATCTTTTTAAATTCTTGATGGACAGTACGACGCTTCGAGATGGGTCAGTAGGGGGAGGGGGCCGGAAAATCTCACGTCATCTTAGGGGGATGGATCCGACCAGATCCACCAAATCTCACCAGAGAGGGAGAAGGGATCCGGAATTCCGGGAAACACCTCACGTAATTAATGGAAGGCCCTGAGGGCTTATGAAAATCCCCACCGAGACAAGGATTCGATCTCCAATGCGATGCCTTAACCATTGAGCAACCAAACCGCTCGTAGAATATAATATAATAATGACATTCACTTTTATCTTTCACGAATACTTTTTTAATTCAATACGTTACCTACATCGATGTTCCCATAACGCTATGAAGACTATTTCAATTATAAAATTACTTAATCAGATTAAATAACATCTAAGCTTATACTTGCAAGCTCTTTTTAGACCCCGTTAGCTTTAACTGTTTATATCCTTGACCTATTCATTGCTTCCATTGATAAAATATCTTCCTAAAGTCTAGTGATATTATCAACTTTCTTTGCACAGAATGTAAAAAATTTAAACAAGAAAATAAGCAAATTCATCAGAGGTCAGCCATCATTATCTATTCTGCATCTCGGTCACTCCCACTTCCTTCGACATTTAGCGTTACAAGGTCATCATCATTACCCTTGTATTTCCTTCTAGCTAGCCAAGACAGGTCTCTCTCAGCACTGGAAAGCTTTAAGATAAAATCTTGAGCTACACGAAGGCTGTAAGATATTGCTCATAATAATGTCTGTGTAGAGGCTGTATATATGTTTTTGAGGCTGTCAGTTGAAATTTGATCACTGCGGCCAGAAGTAAGTCTGCAGAACTGAATAAAATTGTTTTCAGACTGGAATATGGTGTTGTCACTTGCTCTACAGGTGACGTACCGATAGTGACATGGTATCGTTTGCGAACTCTCGGGTCCTGCATTCGGGAGGACGCGGGTATAAATTCCCGTCCAGTTCGGTTTTCCAGGGTTTCCCGAAATCAGGCGAATGATTGGATGGTTCCTTCAAAAAATACCATGGCCCAATTCCTGGAGATTCCTTGCCCACAATCCTCTGTCGCCTCTAATACCCTCGAGTTTGAAGAAGCGTAAAGCCAAAAAACTACAACTTCATTTTTACTTCAAAATTGGGCAAATAATCTTGTTCAGATAGTCAAGTAGTAATAAATGTCATTACGAATTTAATACGTTTTCTTTCTGAACATTCTGTGATTCAATTCTGCTACACGTGAAGTTTCCATTTAAAATTAAGCGTTGAACTTTAAAACGAAGCGACAGCAAGCATTATCAATGCACGCCACGAATTTGCCATAGCTTTATAAGGTTTATATTAGACATGAAACGTATAGCTGTTTGGCCGGATGCTGGGTATCCGGCCATCCTATAACCCGGATATTCGGGAGAACGTTTTTGTTTGAGGTTAATAAAAATAAAAATGTCGTCAGTAAACAATGGATCGCCTATATGGGAATATTTTGATGTAAATAATGCCAGTAAGTTTCCAGTTTTGAATTACTTTTCGCGAGGTACTTTTTTACTGGAAGTTTGAATCATTTCATTATTTATAAAGAGGACTTAAAGGAAAACGCAATGACGTATTTTTT
Organism: Vandiemenella viatica; assembly: GCA_031002005.1. Taxonomy (NCBI): domain Eukaryota; kingdom Metazoa; phylum Arthropoda; class Insecta; order Orthoptera; family Morabidae; genus Vandiemenella; species Vandiemenella viatica. The sequence continues at coordinate 131,157,445 of JARYHS010008075.1, read as the reverse complement.
TCTGTCTTCGACCAAATATCTCTGCCATGACAAAACATTTGAAAATGAAACATCTGAAATTACTTTGGGATGTAAAAGACGCAAAAAAAATCTCTAAGTACACAACAGTTTCACAGCTAATTAGTATCTTCTGAAGTCAAACTAGAACATTGAGTTTTTGCTATGAAGCATTTCCCTGGTTCTCACCCTGGAGAAAATAAAGCATGGGAGCTTAATAGCATCGCAAATCGTTGGGCTATTGACCAAAACAAAATAATTTTTACTTATTCATGACAGTGGCGCCAACATGGTCAAGTGTGTACTCGTGGCTGAGTATGCTTCTGCTAGATGTTTAATCCATTTGCTTCAGAGAATTTTAACTGAGCCATTGAAGATCCAGTCTAAAGAGGCAGGAGTGATTGTTACTGGTAGGTGTCTCGCTACGCACTTTAATCGTTCGGCCTTAACTCAAGGAAAAATTGCTGGCGATTCAAAAAGAAAAATTTACCCGACCGTCAGACTACTTGACTGCGACCTTCCTAGAACCAAGTTTCAAGGCAAACTCTGTAGGGTTTGTTGAAGATCGTCAGAAGATTCTATTGGAATCTATAAATATTTCTTGCGAGGAATCTTCCACCAGTAGCAGTTCATCCTCAATGGCTGTTAAAAGGAGTGGATGTTCCGATACAAGTAAATACGAGTAAGTACTCGATACTTTGTTTGGATACCGAGTACTTTTCGTATTCGAATTAATTCATTCGACACTTACTCGGTATCGGAAGAAAAGTACTTGTATCGAATCGAAAGTATCGAAACGCACCCGGTGATAAATTCTAAACGCATCATCCCTGCTGCGCCACTCAGTCGCGCCTGCGAAATTAATTTCCCGCTGACGTCAAGTTTGTAGCATTTAAAATGAAACAAAATCAGTCTTAAAATAGGCAATCTAATCTCAAAGAGTTTGTTTTAGATCCCTATTTCATTGTAGTAAAGTTGGACTTGGCGCGCATTTCGCTATACCTGGCCAATGGTCGCTCCCGCGCAGTCCTACACAAAAACTAAAAGATATGGTTCATAAGCAACTAAGCAGCCCATGTGAATTGGAAGAAGCTGCTTCAGCTAGCGTTTCACAGCACTTCTGGAAACATCACAAAGAAAAAGAAAACGCACGGTAGTGACAAAGTCTCTCTCTAGTTTTCAAACACTGTAACGTCTCTAAAAAGCAATCCATTTACAGAATGGGAAGAAATGAAACTTATATTTCCTTGACTGTTTAAATACACAACAGTATCTTATTGTTGAAGCAACGTCAGTATTGAGTGAATGTTTGTTTTATAATGCGGGTAAAACAATGACAAACAAAAGAAACGAGCTGTCCCCAAAATATTTGGAACGATTGCTTTTTTGGGAAACCTTCCAAAAGCGGACTTTTTTGTTTAAAAGTGTTAAAATTAAGTAAATAAATATTTATAGATAAGACAAAACCTTCAAAGTTCGCTTACAATGTGAGCTTTATTATAATTTTAATAAATAAATTAAAAAATTTACTGAGTGTTATTTGATTTTATTGCACTAGGCAAATAAAATAAATAATTTAGCAACATGTCACATATATTTTTATATTTCGACATTAATTAGAAAGCTATCGATATGAGTAAGTATCGATACTTTTGCAGTACTCATAAGAGTAAGTATCGTAAGACAATTTGAGTACTACTCATTTAAGTAGGTATCGATACTTTGATGGTATCGGAACATCACTAGTGGAAGGGACGATACAGACTCAGCTATGGTTCACGAAGCTCACGACACGTTTTGGAACTGTTTTACGAGATATCCAGTACCACGCTCAAGAAAAAAAAAACGTGATTGCTAGCAAGATTGACTTTTATTTAAAGTCATCTCGAATTAATGGAAAGCGTGACTCGTATATTTGTTGATCAGCTAATACGACAAAATTCAGCGCCTTGCAGTACTGTATAAACCGAAAGGCTTTTCTTTGAATCTGGCCTTGTTTACGAGGACATGCAAAACTGGCTATTATTTCCTATTACATAAAAGTTAGTGTTCATTCAGTTCAAAAACTATTTTTTTAATGTTAAAAAAAACTGTAATAAACGGAATTTGATTTGAAGAAATAGTGTTTTTATTTATGTTTAGACTTATTATATATTTAGCATTTGTGAATTAAAAGACTGTTTTATGCAATTTTCGTAATTTATTGAGAATTCGATACCCGCCGGATATTGACCTACTATCCGGTAGGATAGTAAGTTTTGGCCGGATAGATCGGATACCGGATAGTTGCCGTATATCCGTTTCATCTCTAGTTTATATGACTTTTGCAAAAATTAATAGTAAATTTTAATGTTTAATTTTATCTTAATTTGTTCGAATGTAGCAGTCAATAGATTTTCGCTATACATATATATTAACCATTCTATATCCCATAGGTACTTCATCAGCAGGGGTCAGTCGAACATTAGAAATAAATAAAAATAACCAGACCTACATATACAGATCCAGTATACGTGAAAGAATGGAAATTCCCCACTGTCATGATGTAAGACGCATCTCATATCTACTATAAAGTATACTCGTCTCTGTCCTCTTAAATATTTTTCAGTCCCTTCAAACCCAACAGACATTCTTGGAATTTTGCAGAGTGACCCCTTAAGGTCAAGCACAGCTCACGTTCAACCGGATCAGGTCACTCGGTCATGTGCTTTGACCTTAAAAACTCATTTTTGTCACTTTATACTCTGTGCAATGAATTTTCAGTTTTAATCGACCTTAAGAGATCTAACAATGATAAAACTCACGAAATATATCAGTAGTGACCTGTGACTCTAAAACTCGTTTTAATTAACTGTAAAAACGGCCCAGCTTGATTATTGCCAAAGTGTTGACTGAGTTTGCCAATTTCATTATTTATTATCTGCACAATCCTCCGAACATCCTACAGAGCTGCTATCATCCCTTTTCAAATGTAAAGGAAGCATTTAACTGTCACATTGCCATTTACTACTACAATCCCAAGGGCAGTCCCTTGACAAAGTAAGCAAATACCTATCTGAACCGCTCTGCCAGCTGCGAAACATCTAGACACGTGACCACGCCCGAAACAGGGTCACGGTTTTACACATCCTTTTGTAAACATTAACTGTGTATCGGTAGTAGAATTAGAATAGTCCTTCGTTTGATGGCATTTGTGCTCCTGGAGTTATTTCATGTGTTTATTATTTAATATTGATAATCGCTTAAGGAATGGCAGGTGTTTTGTTTTTTACATGTAGTCTTAATTGTCTACTTGGAGATTTAAAAATTGTGCGTAGTCGTATGTTATGGACGGAATCAATGTTGTTCAGCCGCCAGCGGTTCAGGAACCCGTGATACTCAGAGTGCGTAGCTCTGCTTGAAACCATACACAGCAGTGAAACATAATAGTCGTCGGTTGCGCCACGTTTATGAAGTGTCTAATTAGTGGGGAGTCGCCAAAGTGGAACAAGGACGCCCGCTCGCTGCAGTCCCAAGAGCAGGACGGCTCGAAGCGATCACATTTTAGAACCCCATGAAGAAAATAATAAACTTTAACAAGCTGCACTTGCGAAACTACATTGGTAAGCGAAGTTTCATTTTCGATGATCGATATTGTTATCATACTGTCTTTAAGTGGTGGTTTATCAACAATTAATTGAATTTAGACTTGAAGGACCACGTTACCGTTTGCATCTACGTTACTAACAAGCTGAATTCTTAAATCCCGTTTACACGGTGCGAGTTGACTGGAACAAGTGTACTATCTTTCTGCGCACCCAGCACTGGATAGTCCTCTCTCCTCGTGTAAACGGTACAAGACAGACAGATGACTGAGGATAGTGGACTCTGTTCACGACCAACTTTTGGCGTGCGAGTTCAACAAACAAGATGGCGACAACTAACAAGTCGCGTAAGCGGAGTGAAGCAGAGGCTTTAAAATCTTTAGAACTGCATGAAAGTGAGGAAATTCCGTGGAATTTTAAGAATAAAAATTATAAGAACAAGGATTTTAGAGACTCTGCTATCAAAAAATTGCTACATAGCGGTGTCAATTTTTATGTTTCGTAAAAAATATTTCACAATAGCTCTTTAAATTGAGATACAGTTAATCTTAAATGATACAACTCTATATTTTTAATTGCAACTTTATTTATTTTAAAAAGCGCTGAGGTATTTAAAGCATTTCTTTTTAATATCCACTCTTTTAACGTTTTTCTACGTTTTCTTTTATTATTCTTCATATCATTCAACATTATAATCAACAGATTAGCTACAATGTTAATTCCTTTCTGTAATAAGGACATACTATTTTCAATAAGATCACAATGTAGGAGTAGAGAACTGTCCTCATAGTGGACAGTGCACTGTCTTCGAAAACACAGCAAATGATGCTATAAAGAAAATTAACAGGTGGTTTAGTGCCAACAAACTAATACTTAATGTAGAAAAGACACAGTTACTTCAGTTTGTTACAAAAAATAAAACAAAGGACAGCTATAATGTGATATCAGAAGGAAAAGCAATCAATGAAAGTAATTTCACAAAATTCCTGGGTGTATGTATAGATAACAAATTGAACTGGAAACAGCATATTCAACAACTTGTTAAAACACTGAATTCTGCAACATTTTCACTTAGGGTAATATCTAGAATAGCTAAAATAGAAACCAGAAAGTTAGTATATTTTGCATATTTTCATTCCCTGCTCACTTATGGCATCTCATTCTGGGGAAACTCTTCACAAGCACAGAGGGTATTTAAATTGCAAAAACGTGCTATAAGAACTATTTGTGGAGCAAGCCCACAGACGTCGTGCAGAAATCTATTTAAAAACCTGGGTGTACTAACAATGCCAGCACAGTATGTATACTCTGTACTATCATTTGTAGTGGAAAATCCTGAACACTTCAATCTTAATGCTGACATACATAGCCATAATACTAGGAATAAATATAATATTCACAAAGATTACAAATCACTGTCAATTGTACAGAAAGGGTTAACATTTACTGGAGCTTCCTTATTCAATGTCTTACCAACAGAAATTAAATGTTATCTACAAAAACCCAACTACTTTAAGTCCAAACTGAAAGAGTTTCTGCTTCAGAATCAATTTTACTCTGTAAAAGAATTTTCTTCTTGGAATTTGGTAACTAAGAATGACTGATAAAATAGTATATATGGTGTATGGAAGGGAAGGTGACAAAGTTGTCCACAATTACTAAAATGATATATGGTTTTTCTTTCTGTTGAAACTTTTGACAAATGAAGTAATTACACTGTTTACAAAATTTCACTCATATATAGTAACTAACATGGGATAGCATGCACTCAAAAACTGCTGTAAAAATTATGATACTAACAGGTTTTTAAGTAATTGACTGCTTATGAGTTGTGGTAACTGGTTGGTAAGAAAATAACTGGTTGTTAGATGCTGGTAACAAGTTTATACACTGTTCCACATAATAAGTATTAACTAACTCGGGATTGTATTTGTAGATTACAGGAAATATTGGTTGTACTAATGGGTCATAACTAACTTCTTGTCAATAAATAATATTATCAATTATATAGTAATATTGACATTACTAATAAGTGTATGTACTGTTCCACATCCCCGAGATTATTCTCACATGGGATCAAAGTGAACATATCTATCTATCTATCTATCTATCATGCTAGTCCTCTCTCTTACCCCCACCACCGACGGTCCGGCCAACTCTCGTTCCAGTCAACTCGCATCGTGTAAACGCGGCCTTAAGTCCATTCGCCTATAATATTACCCTTCACGAGTAAGAATTTGTAATAATTACTAAATCATTTGGGTAGGTGCTCAAGGACCCTTCCTAAAACTTATAAGTAACGAAACATACGCATGAAAATGCGAATGTTCAACATTAGTGGGTAGCAACAAACTACATAAATTACACAGCCCATAAAGTATTTGTAACGCCAATTTCAAATAGTCGTGGTGTCTTGTTGACTAGAAAACTGGCGATGAGGCATGGAAAGATATTGCAATAGGTATGAAAAGTAGTGCATGGAAGGGAAAAGATGACCATGACCACAAGCTGGCACTCGATTTCAGGCACAAGGGTGTGGGAAGATTCTCTTTTTTAGGTAAGAGTGTCAGGGATTGAAATGAGTTACCAAGAGAAATGATGAATAATTTACCGAAAACTTTGAAGGAATTTAAAGATAAAATCTGTAGAGGGCAAATGTAGTTGGGTGCAGGATAGGGGGAAGATGGGCGTGTAGGGAAATTGCCACCGGAGCCTGTGCTCCATTGCAATTAAATTAAATTAAAACACTTGTTACCATGATCAAGACCTATGCAGACTGACTAGCATTATCTCTACCTCGGTTCTGTACTGTGTCTGCAAACCCTTGAAGTCTCTGCCAAGTAGAGTAATTGTAGCGTTATTATCTACTTGTCTTTGCACAGGATCCAAATTTAAGCTCTGTGCCCATCCCTCCTATCTGCGGACACCTAATTTATGTATCCTCGTCCGTTATCGAGGTCGACAGTCTTTAATATTTACGAGATAATTAGTCATACTGTTTTCCGAATATTGACTATGTTCTATACATTGTCCATACCTGGGAGATTACTAAAACTTGACATCCCCACTTAGCAAATTTCCCTTCAACTTCTTCATTGAATACGCCAATCCTACAACTGCATTTCATATCACTGTAATTGAGGAACTGAAAAAAAAAATTGAATGTGGCTTAAGTGTTCAAGTATAAAAAATCAATATGCTACATCTTTTGCTTTGTTTTTTGCTGATAGCAGAACAGGTTGAGGATATTGAGAAGTTACTGAATGGCATTAAAAAAATACTGAAGGAAGATTTTGAGCTAAACATAAACCAAAGCAAGACAAATGTGATTAAATGCAACAGAAATTATAGCGATAACAGTAGATTAAATGTAAAAATAGAATCAGATGCCATAGGAGAAGTAAAGAATTCTGCTACTCAGAAAACAAACTTACAGCTGATAGCCCAAGCAGGAATGATGTTAAAAGCAGAATAGCACTAGAAAAAGAGAAATCTTTTATGTAAGAACGAAGACTTTCCCGGCGTGTGCTTGTAATGAAGTCTTCACGGGTGTACCGCCGGATAGTACTTTGAAAACACGATATTTCGACGACTAGCTCCTCCGTCTTCATCAGGTGTCGAGACATCTGCACAGGTCTGCTGACCGTAGGATACTGTATCCGACGGTACACCCGTGAAGACTTCATTTCAGAAATCTTTTAGTTTCAAATATAGATCTAGGACTCAGAAAGAATCCTTTGAAACTTTATGTGTGGAACATGTACTATAGGAATATCAGAAAAAAGAAAAAAAATTGAAGCATTTGAAATGTTGAGCTATAGAAGGAAGCTGAAAATTAAGTAGACTGATTAAGTACGAAATGAGCGTATATGGGAAATGCAGGGTGAACAAAGAAGTTTCTGGAAGAGAGTAACTGTAAAAAGAGACAAGATGGTGGGTCATATTTTGAGACATGAGAGATTGGTTAATTTGTGTGGAGTGAACAGTCGAAGGAAAGAATTGTAGAGGGAGACAGAGATTAGAATATATGAAGCAGATAATTGAGGATGTCGGTTGTATATCTGCTTGTATCCACTCGGATACTCATAACCTTAACTATAAGGGAAGAGAGAGATTGAGAGAGAGAGAGAGATGTTTCTTAAATTATGGATGATGGCACTAACAGAATGCAGCAGTCTTTCTTCCCGCTAACTCGCGATTGTCGTTTCGATGAAGCGCGATAGATGACAAATACAGTGATAGAATAATATTCTTTCATCTATCTGTGGTAGACGTTAAATATCGGTGTTTTTCCCTCCAGTAGGCATCCTTCACTCTAAAATTAGGGGATTCGAACGGGCTGTGTTAACCCCAACTTACTTTTCATTAATATTATTTCGTTATTGCTTCTATTACAGGACGCTAAGATAAGGCTGGTCGACATGGATACCTGTCTTGGCGCCGTTCTGTCCCATGTGCTGGGGGTCAATGACTCTCATGTGTGGGGTAGGCCGGCTTGGAAACGTCCTGCTCCTCGCGTCTCTTCTCTTCTTTACTAAATCCTTATTTTAACGTTCCGAGACTAAATCTGGTGTGATGAATATTAATATATGCATCAATTTCTTGAGCAATTTTTATTCTAGCCATTAACTCTCCACTTAATAAGCATCCAGGACCATTTCATGTAATGTTATATTTCATGATCCGTGGAAACGCTATTAGCCAGTGAGATATCTTAAATGACTGAACATACAGCTTTGGGAAAGTGCTACCTGTGTGAAGGTAACAAAGACCCATTTCGTGCTGTTTATTCTTGTAAGTTCCATGAGCGCCTTATTCTGGTAGGGGCGTAAGGGGGTACTATTGAGGATATTTAAATCTCAATGGTAACGTCTCGGAAGATAAATTGAGGTGGTTTCCCATTGTCTAACCCAGTGTGAGACTGTTCGTTGGTGTTATTGTTGTGTGGTTGACTGTAACAGTGTGTGTGTACAGTGCAGAGTGTTTTTGTGTGTGTGTGTATGGGTGAGAGATGAATGGAAATTGTGGAATGAGGTGCCAGTCCATTTAGGCCTACTATTCCGAAACACATCACGGAGCCGCTAAACTTAACGTCCCCATGCGGTGGACGAATCACCGTGAACAGTGTCGTATACTCCATACTCACTGCGGAGATATTTGGGATTTAACCCAGGACCCCCGGGCACAACCACCTGTCCTACCCTGCCGATCCTGATGATGAAAATTTCTTCCACCACCAGACTCGAACCAGCCAACCCCGTTTCAGCACTGGACACCATCACCGTGCTGCAACCAACTGGGTTGTCGCTTATTAACAACGTAATGAATTTAGTCACCATGATATTCAACCATAAAGTTTTTCAAAACGAATAAGAAGTCTGTGGTATTAATTTGGTTTTAAATTATTAATTGAAAAGCCAATAAATTAAAACGAAATGTATATCATTACCAATCTCGAAGTTTAAGCAAGTAAATTGTACTCGTTATGTTGTATCCTCATGCTGGATTTCACAAACACACAAACCTTGATTACAAGCACCGCACAATTATGAAGATACCTGTGGCAGGAAAGTAGGGAGTCTCTACCGCTTTAAGCTCTGGAAAGTTTGAATTAATTATCGAACGTATTCATCACGAAGCGCGTAGTTAAACATTCACTGTGATCTGGTTCAGTTGTTACGCTTTACAACTCAAAAATTCTCATCCGGTCTTGAATTTAGCAGTTTACTTCTAAATTATTTCTGTTTACTTTGTGTGCTTATGATCTGCATCTGATTCGCTATTCATGGAACGATTGTTTACTGAAATCAATGCGCGCGTACCAGCGGTGGTATGGCTGTGTTTAACGTATTGAGCCCATGTAATGTGCGCTGCGTGATTGATTGCCACGGCTTCATACCAGTTATAAACAAGGTGGTAAGCTGAAAATGTTATCGGTAATTTCATTTCTGCTCTATGCTCCGAACGAATGTTCGTACAGTTTTGATCCTTGTGTTCAGATTTCTGTACGTGTAACTGCATCAGTGACGGATGTTATTTGTTACTAACTGCAATTTCGCAACAAAATCTTCTTTTGCGTTACACGAATTTTTATTTTAAATTCTTTTGTTGTTACAGGCAAATTCTTGAGCACTTCTCTTGAAAATTCATTCCAGTCCCTGACTGCCCTGTAGTGGTGCGAGCATTATAATGAGTGTGGTCACAGCGCTGGGGTGAGCCATGCGGCGCCTTTATCAGGCTCGAAATTGGGTCGTCGGGCATACTCGAGCGGAGCTCATCCTGACCTCACCAACTTCTACCGAACTATCCGTCCATCTGAGCAGCCACCCCCGCCTTGGGATTGGAACTTAGAAGAATTACCCCCCCCCTCCCTCTCCGCCATATTCGTTGGAGGGAAGGTGGGGACTCTTAAAGCCCAGCCTCCACGACCCGGCAGTCCTAACTGCGGTTTTTGTGGTTTTCTGTAACCTTCAAGGCGATTGCCGTGATAGTCCCACAAACTACACATTTCACAAAAAAATACATTTATCACACACAGAACATAGTTACAAATTTCGCAGACAGGTGGCAATACTTCACTTCCTCCATTAAAACTTAGTACGACCTGGCAGTAGGAATAAACTGCTTGATGTCAGCAGGGACATGCGGCCGTCAATCCAAAGTTCCAAGTGTGACAATGCATTAACTCATCAAAGAGAGACGACTCCCTAATATTGGAAAAAGGTGGTGAAGAAGGAAAGGAACTTATGCTAAAAATCAAATGCATACGCAAAAGCTATGTAAGGTTTATTAATATTCAAAACAACTGCTGAAAATCTTCACAGTAAATACCTGTACGCACGCTACTGAAAATGCAAAATACCTCTAAAACAGCGGTTCTCAACGTGTAGTCCGCAAAGATGGGGCAGGTGGTCAGCAGGCAGAATGTTATAAATTTAATTCTAACTGAATTAAATATATTACTAGACGACCCGTGCGAAAATTTCGCGAATAAAATGCGATGAATAGTGAGGTTGAATATAATGTCACCAAGTTCAGTCATTACTCTTCATACTCCTACTTCATTTATCGATTTTGGTTAGAAATCCAGGGAGATAAATGGCTCGAAACACAAAAAACGTATTTTAGAAATATTGACATTTTTGCGCTTTATGGGTCGAATTACGAAAAATTCCTTTCTTAGAATATAATGTTACCACGGCGGAAACCTTAGTCTTTAATACGATATGTCATTTATCTATATCGATTAGATATCAAGGGAAATATAAGGCTCGTGACACAAAAATACGTTGTAGAACAATTTATACTTTTTCCCTTTAATAGTTGAATTCCAAACACTTCTTTCTTAAAATATGATGTCAGCAAAGCTGAGACATTATTCCTCACAATCGTACTTGATTTATCGATTTTGGATAGATATCAAGGGAGATAAGTGGCTCGATTCACAAAAAACTCATTTTAGAAAAATTGACTTTTTTGCCTTTTATGGGTCGAATTATGAACAATTCCTTTCTTAAAATATAATGTTACCACGGCGGAGACCTTATTCTTTAATATGATACCTCATTTATCTATATCGGCTAGATATCAAGGGAGATAAATCGCTCGTGACACAAAAATCGGTTATAGAAAAATTTATACTTTTTTCCTTTAACGGTTGAATTCCAAAAACATTCTTTCTTAAAATATTATTCCACAAAGCTGATACATTACTCCTTATTTTCCTACTTCATTTATCGATTTTGGTTAGATGTCCAGGGAGATAAATGGCTCGAGATAAAAAAAATACGCATTTTAGAAAAATTGACATTTTTGCCTTTTAAGGGTCGAATTACGAAAAATTCCTTTGTTAAAATATAATGTTACCACGGCGGAGACCTTATTCATTAATATGATACCTCATTTATCTATCTCGGTTACATATCAAGGGAGATAAATCGCCCGTGACACAAAAATCAGTAATAGAAAAATTTATACTTTTTCCCTTTAAGGGTTGAATTCCAAAAACATTCTTTCTTAAAATATGATGTCACAACGCTGAGACATTACTGCTCATAATCCTACCTCATTTATCGATTTTGGTAAGATATCCAGGGAGATAAATGGCTCGAGATACAAAAAACGCATTTTAGAAAAAGTGACATTTTTGCCCTATAAGGGTCGAATTACGAAAAATTCCTTTCTTAAAATATAATGTTACCATGGCGGAGACCTTATTCTTTAATATGATACCTCATTTATCCATATCGGTTAGATATTAAGGGAGATAAATCGCTCGTGACACAAAAATGCGTTATAGAAAAATTTATACTTTTTCCCTTTAAGGGTTGAATTTCAAACACATTCTTTCTTAAAATATGATGTCACAAAGCTGAGAAATTACTCCTCATAATCATACCACATTTATCGATTTTGGTTAGATATCCAGGGAGATAAATGGCTCGAAACACAAAAAACGTATTTTAGAAATATTGACATTTTTGCGCTTTATGGGTCGAATTACGAAAAATTCCTTTCTTAAAATATAATGTTACCATGGCGGAGACCTTATTCTTTAATATGATACCTCATTTATCTATATCGGTTAGATATTAAGGGAGATAAATCGCTCGTGACACAAAAACGCATTGCAAAAATATTGATACTTTTGCCCTTTAAGGGTTGAATTCCGAAAACTTTCTGGCTTAATATATGACGTTACTAAAGCGGAGATCTTAATCTTTAAAACGATACTTCATAAAACGGTTTCAGATAGGTATCCAGGGAGAAAACTAACTCGTAACACAGAAAACAGCATTTTAGAAAAATTTACATTTTTGCCCTTTAAGGGTCGAATTCCGAAAACTTTCTTGCTTAAAATACGATTTAACCAAAGTGGAGACCATAAGCTTTAAAATGACACCTCATTCATTGATTCCGGTTAAGTATGAAGGAAGATATAGGCTTGTGACAAAAAAATACCTTATAGAAATAATATATATGATAATAAAAATAAATCAGTAAGAATTGTTCACACACTCGTAAATTGGATACGGAACTCGTATAAGGCTAGAAGCGAGTCTGAGCAGTAAGCCAAAATTTCTAAAAACCGTCAATATTTAAGCGACCACCAAAAGTGTGGCGTTTCCATGATATGAAGATATTACTGCATTGTTTTTACAATAGTCTATTCACTAAATACGTTTCCGGTCGGCATCAAATAGTGCGGCGTTCCTTTGAGGTTAGTACTAATGATTGTTTTATGAGGGCCTTAGTGTAGTTGTCTGTCTGAAGAGATCTCGGTACGTGTAGATAAAAATTGGTATGGTTGCACAGCAATATAGGCTACATATAGATGAATACTTAGGGTCATAGAAGTTAGTGGTCTGTACATTTATTTTTAACGTTTTACTGGTCCTCGGATTGAAAAGTGTTTTCAAATTCTGCTTTTAAACAATTAATTCATGAAAATCTACCTAATTTGCAGTGAGGGACGGAATTAGGTAATAAAATGAGCAGTTACCTAGTGATGCGTGTAAAATAGATGTTTAACTACCCAATACCCATCACAGCCGAAGAACCCCCGGAATAACTTGCTAGACGTGAGCTCCTGCGAGGTTTATGTGGCTGGGAAGGAAACGCGTTTACTCGCTTGTCCACAGAATGTGGATTAGTTGCCATTGGGTTATTAACGCTTGCATAGTATTTTGGAACCAGCATATTATGTAAACCTTTCCTCTTCCTTACAACTGAAATCAAATGCTAGTTTATGTTCATGGTTATAATTCTATCACAAAATACGGTCATTCACTCAGTCCAGTACTGAGCGAGTTATATGGTGGTGAACAGTATATTGTAACGTAATACACTGATCCTGAACATTCTCAGATAATCTTCTCGTTAATCTCATATACATTACGTCAGAACTGTGGTTGTTTAGGGGGTCTTAAAGTTAGTTCTGTGCTTTGTACTCCAAGAAAATTAGGTGTTTGTTTGAATAAAATTGCGCTAGTTAAACTCGTATTACCGGCTACACAGTGAAGACGTTGATAATTCCTGATAAAAATCGATTTTCGGCATGATATTAAGTGTATCAGTTAGTGAGCCATCGATAATTCAATAAATTTGCAGACTCCATAGCACTGCGACCTGCTGTACTATCAAATTAGGCTTGTCGCTTCAGTTCATTTACTTTCAGGGACGATCGGAGTATATCTTTTGCAGATAGCAGAGGGTTTCTTAGTTCTATTTTTGCTGTCAAGCAGAAAGAGCGTTCTACGTGGGGGATGACAGTACTTTTTTTTTTAACTTAGAACTTGTCGAAGTCGAGCTCAATAGTCGGGATGGAATGGAGGACAATAAATGGAAAGGAATTCGGTCATCGCCTTTTGAAGGAACAATGTTGTATTGCTTTCGTGAAACCAAGGAAAACCGGAATCAGTATGGCGTACAGCGAGTCTCACGTGCGGCCTTCGTAACTCCAGCTTTGATCGTTATCCGCTCACCCATCAGACCCAGTAATTTCCTTAGCCATAATGTTAGGTTGTAGATCAGTAGTCTCAATGGAATTAAGCTCTCATAGAAAAACTGGTGTCTGTAAACACGGTAAAGCGGTCTTTATCTAGAACCAGTAGTTTCGCGATTCACAGACTTGCTTTTCAATTTCTCTTTCAAGTTTAGATGAGGCATTTCAACCACGTTCTGAATTTTCATTTAAGGCATTTGTGCTTGACAATTCCTTTCTCGTAACTAGACTAGAAGGTCTGTACCTACTCATATATTATTGCTCTACTTACTACTTGTTATTTTCTAGTTGTGTATAAAGTGCACATTATTTAAAAAGTGTACATTGTTTGAAAAAGGACACTATCAGACATATTTTACTGTATTTTAAAATTTCGGAACTATCTGTATTTATTTAAACATAGTTGTGCCTTTTTAGTTTAAGAAAATAGGAAAACCCAGTTGGAGCTACTGAAGTAGAGAATGAGGTAATGATGATAAGAGCTCATATGGCAGGAACATTGAAACATTTGGATTTAGTCTGATTTTTTTAATCAGAGCTCTAGTAGTAATAAATGTTTTGAGATATTTTGGTGACAAGGGAGAGTGAAACGGTGCTTCCACCCTTCCTAAACAAATCGTAGTAGCAAGTTACTTAAGATTTGCAGTAACACGGCCAGTCAATACTTGGTGCCCGGTACTGCGTGGCAGTTCTTCCTTGACCGGAGAATTAATTGCTGGGAAGTTGACTGCTCTATGGCACGAACTAATCGCTGTGTATTGCGCCCCATCCAACCAGCATAGCAGGCATTGACACGCAACTTCGAGGAAAATATTCAGCGCAGTAATGACCTGGAGAGCGGTAACTAGAGCGTGGGAGCAACGGTATCAGCGCTCCAGCGAACCTCAGCAGACTCGCTGCCTGCTTTCCACGTTATTCAGTCGTCCATACAAGCAACAAGCAACTAGATGGCTGGGAATCAATGAATACATATTAAACTAGCATTTTGTCGCGCACCAGTCACTTCCGTAAACAGACTTGCGTAATAAATTAACAAACAAATTCAATTGTAAAGCCTTAAACACATGTCACCGTATACTTTTGTGAATTTGTTTTCAAATAATTTTTTTTTATTTTTTTATCGAAAACAATTACCAAATTTGTAATAACCTCTCATCCAATTATTCTCCGTTACCCATAAACTCCAAAAATATTGCCATCGTTTTTTTTTCTTTCTTTCTTTTAAAAAAGATTTTTGTCTAAAAGTAAGTCCTACAGCCAGAAAGAACAATATGTTATAAATTAATTTGCTGGATGGGCTTGTTTCTTGACGCAAGTTGAATTGATTTTAGGAGCAATTTTACTCATTTGAAATTCACCATGTTGCGTGTTATACTCTCGGGATACCCAGTCAGCCGCCATACAGTAAATCTTGTCGGGAACCCACTACGTTCAATAAGGCGAACCCCTGGGGTTCCGCGTATCCCACTTTGAGAAACACTGGCTTAGGAGGACGGAGTTTGAAGTATGTTGAAGAAGAGCGTGATAGTAAAATCTGAGTTTACTGGATTCCGTTGATTGGTAGAAAATTCTAACTCGGTGTTACGCTTCTGGTTTTGGCTCCACTGCGCAGGAGCCTTGAGTATGTGCGGCCTCGGGACGTCGCTGCGGTGGGTCGAGGCGGCAAGTGCGACGTAAAAGACCAGCCCTGAGTGGCTGCTGCAAGGTCGCGTCAACACAAATAACAGTTATGGTTATGTGAAGGTAGGTTTTAGGATGGTCGACTATCGGAATGACAAAACGAACATATTAATGGCTCAAAGGTGATCGGGGTTTTCTTTCAACGTCGCAATATTTGTAGATGTAAATCGATAAAGGTTACCTATGTTTTATACTTTGCAGTCCTAACATCTTTATCAGCCATTCAGTGATGTTGCTGCTTATTAATGATAGCAGATTACGTATGTATAGTGGATAAATAATTGGTACTCACGTGACCTAGGTCCAGTGATTGATGATCCCCCGCCAAGAGGGGCGGTAGGGAGGCGAGAGGGTGCATGTGTCGTCATCTATACGTCTACTTTTGAGGCGAAACGTCCCAAAAGTCGGTTAGATGACAGTGAAAACCACCTGAACCATCTGATCAAGGCTGCGTTTTTTACGAACACAGCCAAATCTGTCCATGTTGTCCTATCCATCGCTGTGGAAATGATCTGTCCGAGAACTCACGAAGCTAATTGTCTGTTTACCCTCCCAGTGGCTAGAAATTATCATACCAAGCCTTAATTTTCTTCACACCTGGAGAAACCCTATCAACCACATGTCAAAAATTTCTTTGGTTAGCGATTGGTGACGATGTTTCAACATATCACACCACGCGTTTGTAATTGTTTAACCCCTGAAACAGAATTAAAGCACTAACTTACACAAAAAAAGTCTTTCAGTTTCTTTACAGGAAGGTACAAACCGCAAAGTTCTACGTTCAATAGCTTATTTTATATTCTACTTTGAAATAGCGGATGTTTCATGTGGACACCATGTATTACTCTGCTGCTGTGTTACATTTTGAATACTAACACCGGGGTGTAAGATGTTGCAAACGATTGGGAATGTCCTATAACGCAGCTGCGTTTCCATCCGCTTCGCCAGTGCCTACCGCGGCAAGTGGAGCGTGGCGTGGCTGTAGCCTGCGGCAGGAAGCAGCTGTCTCCTGCAGCCACTGTGCCACTAGCGTCCAGTGGCAATCGATAGGCGATATGAAAGCAAGGTGGTGATTTGTTGAGGCGTGCCCCCGGGCGATTGGAAAACTGTCGGCGCACGAACGAGCACTGCAAAATGAAACCGTCCGCCGTAAACTAATTCCGTTATTGAACTCTGATCTCGAGAAGAGGCGGCCGAGAGGAAATGACAAACGCACGAACACTCTGAGTGCTACAACGCCTCGCTTGACACTTCCAGCAATCATCACAAGTGAAATAATTACTGTAGAGCAGCGTTTCTCAAACTTACATCTCCAAGTACTCCTATTAATTTTCTCTGACAGTGGCGAACTCCCTTAAAAAAAACTGGTAAGGATTTTATTTAAAAATTAATATAGTCGCAAAAATAAATAAGTTATTAATTAGTACGATGGATTCGATTTTAGCACCAATTTTTCTTGGTTTGAATCTCAGTTCAGATTTAGCACTAAGTAGATTCCTGTATTTCGTTTTTATAAACCCACTCTCACATAAGTAAGTTGTCACGAAGGTAAAAGCAAAATCACCGCTTTGTCGCCGAAAAACCAATCACAGGCATGATTCGTGTTGCTTATTGCTCAAACCAAAGTTTATGAATGGGTTTAGAATCATTGTATCTTGTACGATTCGCAACAAATTCATTTAGATGAGGAAAACGTTCAACAGTACTTGAATATTTCACGAGCGATCAGCCGATCAGCCAATCAGCCAATCAGCCACAGCCAATCAGCCACCATAACGTAAATCTCGACGCGAACCCTTAGTGGTACCCCTCTTTCATGCACTAGAACATTGATTTGCGGAGTTAGAGGTGTTCGGGATCTCCAAATAAGCATTAACGTTTTGTATGCGCAGTAGAATTAATCTCAACGTATATCAATTACATACACGACTGGCTCCTTAGTAGATAATCATGGCATTGTCTGGAATTTTTCCGTGCTTTGCTTTGTTTAAACCACCTGCGCCATAGTGCCCTGTAATTCAGATTCCACGTTAAACTGGAGAAAAAAGAAAGTGGCCATTCAATCACTGGCTTACTGGCTTAGTACACTTCCATCGGGAGCTTGAACCAATGTTCGGGTTGTGGACTAAGTTAAGTTTAATCAATTACAGATAACAAAGTAAGAATGTGTTATCTGTGAGGTACATTTAATTAACGTAACAGTATTCGTTCAAGTAGCAAAATATTAGCTTCCACGGCAATAATTCTGATTCCCAGTGACGCTTTTGTATCCCAGTAACCTGACATAACTTGGAGCATCCGTATTTCTCTAGAAGGCAGCGTTTATCCAAAAACAGATTGCGTTATCCGATTGTTATCATGAAATTCTGGTAAAAACACATCTGAACTTAGGTATCTTCTCTGGCCTCTCAAAACATATAATTGCCATTATTCTTATTTTTTTTTACATTGTAAAAGGAAACGACTACTCTATTTCCTACTTTCACACTTAGTACAATACAGAAACATAGCAGGAATATTATTTTCTATTTGGGGCCATCAATAAATTTCGTATCACATTTCATGACTTTTTAACCCTCTCCCTAGCCAGTCTCTCCACTCCTCATTAAGATCATGTACAATGCTGTGTACCCCAGCCCTTAATGTGTCGCGAAATTTAATGATGGCCCTTTTTTCCCGAGCAAATTTGTTAGGAAGAACAAAATCTTCAGAAGAAGTGACATTTTCATGTATTTAAATAAATGTAGTTTATTGTTAGACTCGAGATTTACATTACTGACAGCAAATTCAAGTTTTTCTAAAACAGGGAAACGTCAGAACTTTAATTATCCAAAACATTTTTCATTTTTATTTTAAAACTAGTTTTTCCTTGTGACTTCGTACGTGTGATCTTAAAATTTGAATGGATATGGCATCATTACACCATTCTACCACTGAACCTGTCTCATGAAGAGAACCAATTTGAAGTTGTATTTGTACATGAAACTATTAAACAGATCATACACAACTGTGAGAGAAGGAAAGCCTGAAAGACCGATATAATATTAAAGAGACTTTCACATGCTACCCGGCTGTCTGTCACCGTACGACTAGTTTTTAAAATTTCGTGATAAATATGTTATTTATCCTGGAAAGAAGTATTCAGTGCACTTCCTAATGATACATAGCATTTTCTTGTTAAATTCAATCAAGATCGGTTTAGCCATTTAGTCATAAAAATTTAACAGAGAGAGAGAATTTAGCTCTCTGTACCCAGGCAGATTTCGTCCTCGCAATGTCCCCGGATTTTTACTGTTGTCCTCAGATTTTTTTTTTTTTTTTTTTAATCAGGAGAGAATTCTTTAAAAGCTCTGATTTGCTAGTGCATTCGTTTAAAGCAAGAGATATGAAACGCAATTATTTCCTTGTACGTGCCTATGATTTAAAGAAAATTACAAGGATACTGCTTCTTGGTGTTGTGTGCTGTGTGATTTTTAGAAAAAATTCTGGTAACCCTAGTGTAAGTTAGAGACGGGTACACGTTCTGAGCCCATACATTACAAAATTCATAACTAAATACAAATGGCCCAAAATACCACTAACTGCATTTTTAATACCTATCCAGAGATTCCACATTCGATATCGAACTTGTATCAGGAGATTTCTTTCGGTGATTTTTTTTCCTACGTATCTTTTTTGCGGTAAATAAAACGTATCGTCCAATGCAATTTCTTCACAAATGAAGCAAAGGTGGCGAATTCACGAGGCTGCGGCAAATGGAAAGATACGAAGGAAGTGTGAAAGTTTCGTTTTGGCTACGGAATTATAAGAAATTATTGAATTGAATGCTGTTGCTGGAGCTGGTGGCGTCACTGCGCAGTGGTTGTGACGAGCTGGGCTCGCCTGCGACAGACGCATGTCGCCCGCCCACACACGCTACCTGCCTTGACACGCCGCGAGCCTAATGGCTCACTTCCTCCGCCGCAGCCAAAATGCTCTCTGTACGGCGCGTGAGGCAACATCACATTTCCTGCCGAAGGCGTAACACAATACATCATTGTGTAGCTACGCTTTCGTGTAGTTAATTATCAAAACGTTAGCATTAAGCTGCAGAGTATTCAAATCAGATTTTCTGAGTGCATGATAGCAACAATATGGCTGAAAGACCGTATGAGTTTATGATTTTTTTACTCCTAATGTATAATGAGGTTTAATGCTTAAAAGATTTTTAATAGCGTTTTCACCGAATGTGGTGGGTTCTGAAGTCACATCCAGGAGAACACAGGTTCGAATCCTTGTCCGGGCATCCAGATTTAGGTTTTTCCATGGTTTCCCCAAATCATTCCAGATGAATGCCCGCACGCATCCTTCAAGGGCATTCCTTCCCGCTCCTTGCCCTAATGACCTCGACGTTGACAAGGCGTAAAGCCATAAGCAAAAAAAAAAGTTTTACAATTTGTCTATAAATAAGCCAATTTTAATCCTCCCAAACCGTGCGTAAACAATGAAGTGCACTAACAAATCCAGCTGTAACGTCAGCTAATGATTATTCATATTGTGATTTAATTCCTAAAAAAATTCAAAGTTATTTATTTAATTAATATTATTTTGTTACCGCGTAACGGAAGGGCGCTTTATTGTGGACTGGTCGGCCGGCTTTTGATCCCAAGTCAAGGATTTTTCCTCGAAGTTAAATATCCGGAACGTCTTCCCATAATTCACTTAGCCCACATGTAATCCACTGACTACAAAGGGACCGAAAGTGGTGGGCGAGCGGTAACACTCTGGCTTATCATTCAGGAGGATGCAAGTTCGAATCTTCGTCCAGCCATCCATGTTTCGCCTTTCCATCGTTTCCTGAAATCACTCTATGCTAATGCCGATATGGTTCATACGAAGGGCCATGGCCAAATTCCGTCGACGAGGCGTCAAGCCAGAAACAAAAAATAAAACAATAAGAGTACCAACGGAGCCTAGCGCTGACCACTTCAACTATTCCTTATTGCCGAAGGCCACGAACGGAGAAACGGAGCTATATTTCGGCAAAATCCATGCTTGTGACTACTGGGCCTTAAAAACTTTCAGCATAATTTTCTTCCAAAAGATTTATATAAATGAGTTACCTTCTGATGACGTAGAGAGGTTAATTGAAAATGATTGGGCTGATTAGCTTATATCAATACTACGTACTACAATCAACGTGAATACTGTCTTGAAGACTGATCTATGTCATATGTATGAAACAATTTTGCTGAAGTTAAAATGTTCTCTAGCGATATTAACAACTCACACCGACCGTGTTAGTGAGCGGTAGCGCTCTGGCCTCGCATTCGGGAGGATGCGGGTTCGAATTCCCCCCCCCCTTTCCGCCCAGGCATCAAGATTTGGGATTTCCATGGTTTACCCAAATCAGTTCAGGTGAATGCCAGGATGCTTCCATCAAAAGGTCATGGTCGAATTTCCTCGAATTCCTTGCCCCCCGTCCTTTTCCGCCTCTAATGACCTCGACGTCGACCAGGCACAAAACCACAAAAAACCTCATGATAAATTTAGATTTTTTTGGCATATTACGAGAAGAATATTTGAAAAATACACCTCTTCTTTGAAGTAATATTTGGAAATAGAGGAAGTAAAAGAATTATTTAGTTCGGATGCAATTGAGTCATCAGACAGATATCAGATGAAACGTTGTGTGAGTAAGAAAGAGGCTTCTGGATGTCTGTCTATTGATTGAAAGACAGAGGGTGAACTCAGTGTATTCGTTTTTATGTCTCTGTAACATTGAATCGTCTCTTTAAGTTCTGGAAATATGGAAACAGGCGGTCGTGAAGTCTTTGTCGCCTGTGTACACTTTCCCGAGAGGCTGCGAATTGAATAGAACGGCTTTGTGGCGGGCTGGCGAGGCATTCATCACGGGCACGCGTCTCGCGGGGCGCTGTTTGCATGAGAAATACTCCGAGGAGGGCACTTCGGAATCTCATATCGGCGCCCCGAGAGACATCTGCATTATAGATGAGGCCAAACGACGAGCGTGCTCACCGAGAAACTCCATACTGAATAATTACTCAAAAAACGTACACACATTATGATTAGATGATAAATGCGATACAGCTTGTAGCTCTAGCAAACAAAAAAATATTAACATTTCGGTTATTGCATCAGTTTCTTGCAACAACTGTGTATTATGCTGCTTTTTGACATTTTATTTAGTGACTGGATACCAGGTATTAATCACACTGTTCGAAGTTCAGATAGGCTCCTTTTTTTTTGTAAGCCTTTTGTTGAGACATGGATGGTGTGAATCCCGGATCAAAATCAAAGGATCGGTGTTAGCTAAAAAATGTTCCATTGTTTCGCCACATTGCCAGAGGATTCCTATTCGAACCTTGGTGACGGAATGTGATTGAAAATTTATTATTTTCGATCCGGGGACATACGGTTCCTTATTTATGTTAAATGCGTGAATAATTTAGAGAGAATGTGGTGGAAGGGGAAACCAGGTGTCATAATTAACAAAAGGTTTTTTTTATGAGCTGTGACGTCACATGTCCATGGCGTAAATTATGTAATTATATAAAAATAATTATGTAATAAATAACGTATACTTAGTGTCGACTTAAATAATGCAATTAACGATCCATATAGCAATTTTTCAGTTGCATCCCGTCTCCGATGCTAGAATCGGAATCCTTCGACGATGTGACGTAACAAGGGAAAAAGTTTTTTCTTCCATCGATCCATTGAGGTGGACCTTCAAACACACACACAAAGATGGGAGTCCCACGTACTTTGAAGTTTCTTGTATCCAAAAACTGCCTATCGAAAAGTCGACAGATTTAATACTAAACAGGAAATGATAACATGCTTCAGTTTCGAAAAACCACAAACTCCTGTGTGTAATTCTTAATGATCGATTATTTAGCACCTTCATTTTTGAAAGAAAGGAAAATTTCACACTAATGGAATATTCTTCAGTGGTATCTACATTGCATACTATCCTTCCAATAGGAATCTGTAAAATTCCTTTTACTGATAATAAGGTTGTAACTACATCTGGATGATGAATAAATCATCGTGACAGTATTTATGTAAAGCGATAGGTCTTTTGTGTGTGTACCTGTGTGCAAAAGTGGAGATTGCGCGGAACAATGCCCAGGTTGCTCTTTAGAACGTAAGGATCACGAGTGAACAAATATAGCTGGTTGTTCATCGCCTCCTTCGCTGGTGAATTAGTCTGGATCTGCTGGAGCCATTGTGTAACAGTTATTTACTCCTCATCCTACACTCCTCTGGGAATGCTATTGTGTTCAGTCGGCACGGCAGACTTAATATCGCAGGCTGGGTGGTGTGTTCCAGCTAAGTGTCATATTGCTACGCCATACACTCATGACTGGACTCCCGTTTCGATTAAGCCAACGGGCTATAAACTGGAGTGGAAAATAGTGAAGGTGTTCACGCGGGTGTTTTATTAGGAGGTTAAAACATAATTTTAATTGATAATAAAATTTGAGGATCCCTGCAGCGAAGCGTTACCGATCTGGATTTACATTGCAAGATTCTTCGGTTCTAATCTGTTATAGAGTATGAATTATTTAATTATTGGTTACTACTTGCGATAGTATTGTTTCCATGTACATTTTTCTTTAATATCTTTATTAATGCGCTCAAAGTAATCGGAGGATGCTGAATGGTCACAAGAACGAGATGCGTATTTTAATTAGAGTAATAACAGTATTAACAGTAAGAATTTAGAAAAATGGAAAATAACAGCATTAGTGAACTATGGGAGAGAGGACGACTCAAAGATTCTTTGGAGATATTGTTTTTGGCGATAATTTGTAGATCGTAAACAGTGGCGAAACCACGTCCACGCAAGGGACCGTAGACAGGTAGGTTCGCTTCAGGAGGTCCAGTCCTATTGTTTGCAGGCCACATACCTTAAGCGAAAGTCTTGCATACCTGGTAACTGCGGCGAAAACTTCCACGTAATAGGGGAGAGAATTTCACATACGGCTCCGAACTGGTTCTAACGGTAGTGAATTTTGGATTGTTATAAATTTAAGTCCCACCAGAAATCTAAAATTACCTTGATATAATTATGATTTTAGAGTAGTTACGAATGAAATAATTGGGAATGACACTATCAGGCGGAAGAACCCGAACATAGTACCATCTCTGAAGTGAGAAAGTTTCAATTTGCAGCTCAGCTCGCCTCTACCGTGATCACATAATCGAAACCGGTAATCCTACCATTTCGACCTACAGTTTTGCGTAATATGAACCACACATCTTCGTAGGGTACTTCTCGTGGAATAAAACTTTGCTAGAGGTTAAAGTTGGTTTAAAGGAAGTGGATTTTTCCATAAGCAGTCAAGCGTTTTATTTCTGAGTCACCAAATGCAAACCTCTCTGATTACACAGTGAGATGATTTCTCTTGATATATGTAGATTTATTTAGTATGTTTAGTATATTTAGTACAGAGCGGTATGGTAGCTCAGTGCCTCTAAAATACAAGGTCCCTGGTTGCAAACCCGCTGTGGCTAGAATTTTTACGGGCTATGTTTTGTTCATATGAGGTAGGTGAGATCGGTCGGTGTTTCGAAACTCACGTTAAGCTGTAGGTCCCGGAGGAAAGGAGCTGGCCATTCTGCCTCAGACACACTTGTTAAATACGCCTTCTTCGGAAGGATCCAACCAGCCTACAAGGGGGAATTTTTTGACGTGTGACGTAGAGTATGAATTGTTTGCTTGGTCATTTAGAACATGCCTTTACTTATAATTTTTGTCGGTCCATCTGGCAATAGTGTTTTTAATGTAGTTAAAAGACTTTATGCATTACAACCTGTGTAGAAATAAAATGTCATCTTCTCACTGCAGAAAATGTTTCATGAACGGTGCAGAAACTATATAATGCTACCAATGAAACGAATAATCCTTTGCTAAGATTGACAGTAAAATGGTAGACCATCCAATTAATAACGTTGAGTATGAACAGTGAACACCCGACAGGCAAAGTTTTGTTGAGTTGAAATTCTAAACTACCAGAGGGCCGGGAGCGATTGAATCGTATCTCGGTTAATTTATGAAAGGAATGTTAGATGAAAACACTATATTACAGTACAAATAAGTATTTCGAGAAATATTCTAACATTTTATTGAAGTCAAGAGTACAATTTATTATATGTGTACTGTTGGTCAGCAGAAAGAAACAAAATGAATAATAATAACGAACGGAATTATAATGAACAGGAATGAATACAATCAACAATGGCAAAATCAACAATATCCCTTCATACATAATTTTTAAAGTTGAAATTGAATGATCGGTAATTTTTTGGACGCAGTTTTTTGTAATATGCAAATATAATTGAATGATCTTACTTTAAAAACTGTCCATGTGTAAATGTTGGTTTCAACAAATATATAACGACATTGTTGAATCTTTGCCTCTGTAACCGAACGGTGTGTTCAGAAAGTGTCAGCATTATTATTGGGATTAATACCATTGTTTCCTTCAGTTTTAGCGATAATGGTACATTTCAATATTTCAAGTAAATATGTGATTCTGGATTTGGATTAAATTGAATTGAATTTCGGTGGCAATTTCCTTAGTAGTCTTATTATTATCTTATGTACATGAATTTCAGTTCCCACAGCTGCCTCTCTACAGTAAATGGAGGATTTTAAAACCATTTCCTGCCCCCTGGCCAGTGTGAACTGCCCAGTTGAGTTCATCATCAAATGTTGTGCCAAATCACCCTATAATGATATCTGTATATCTAATAAGCTGACGTATCTTTGCATTTATCTTCATATCGTATTGACAATCCTGTTATGTATCCTATCCAGCTCTCCCTGCAGCTGTTCCATATACTTCCATTTTGAGCCTACCATAATAGAACTTCAGACTATAAACCATTTACACAATCATTCATTAGAATAATGAATTTCAATAGTCCCAAAACAGTACCCTGTAGCACTTCCATATTCACTTCCACCCCTTTTGATACCGCATTTCCTATTCTGACGCATTGCTTTCCTCCTGTTTAAAATTCTTCAATACAAGAAGTCAGTTTTTCATCTATTTCAATAGTTTTCAGCTTATTTAATATCATTTTTTCACTTACTCTATAAAATGCCTTAGATCAAGGATGGTCAACCCCTGGCCCGCGATATTTATCACACTTTTACAAAATATATTTATTTTACAATGGCGAAAGTAGTGAAAACCAATTTATTACAAAAATACTTTATTTGTGTGTCCATATATTCAAAATTTATTTAATTTATATTTATATATTTTTTAATTTCAATTTTAGTGTCATATACTTCCTTACAACGTGCGTTTAGTATCATTATTGTTATATTATCTATATTTACATGTAAGAATAATAGTAAACACAATAATAATAACTCATTATGTTTCAATTTTTCACTCCAAAAAAAAGTCTGTAGTGGGTCTAAATCTAATATGGGGATATATAATTTTATATGCGGCTCGCGGAGTTATGATGCGTTACCAAAGTGGTCCGTAAGATCATTTGGGTTGGTCATCCCTGCCTTGGAAAGATCTAATGCTCCACTATCAAGTTGGTCCTCCTTGTTTAATTCATCTGAATTATCTTGCATATCTGAGATTCAAATGAATCTTTTTCTCTACCTTTTCCCAGCATTTTGGTGTCTGCTGGCAGCAATGAGTTAAATTTGGAGCTATGGTTTTAAGGCCGCATGCCCTTGCTGACGTCAAGCATTTTATACCTACTGCAGGGTTTATAACGTACTAATGCGGGGTGTTGTCATTTGTCTGTGAATCGTGTAACTATGTTCACCGTGTGATACGTGTGTTTTTGTTTGTGAAGTG
Organism: Vandiemenella viatica; assembly: GCA_031002005.1. Lineage (NCBI taxonomy): Eukaryota > Metazoa > Arthropoda > Insecta > Orthoptera > Morabidae > Vandiemenella > Vandiemenella viatica. The sequence goes on along the minus strand of JARYHS010008075.1, from coordinate 131,130,839 downwards.
TGCAGTTTTTGGGGCGGATATTAGGGACCGTCCCGGCATTCGTTTTGATAGCTGTAGTAGACCGCTTAAAAACGCAGCTACGCGGAGGGTTGCAACCCCGTTCAAATCAATTGAAGTGGGCGTACCCCAAGATTCGGTCATAGCTCCGATACTATACACTATCTATACAAATGACATTCCCCACCAGGTGGAGAATTAGGCCTTTATGCCGATGACACGACGATCGCAGTCAAAAATTCATATCACGTAAACTCACACAACACCTAGAGCTCATCACGGAATGGTGTAACAAGAAAATAAAAATTAACGCTGATAAGTCCCAAGCGATCATGTTTTCAACGAAAAGAGCAGGGGTAAAAACCTGCCGTGGCGACACGAGGTAACATATCTAGGAGCTAAAATAGACAAAAAACTGACATTTAGCAACCACGTCAGAGCCTCTGCAATACTGCCACAGCCGGACTCGCCAAACTTTACCCCCTCCTCAAGGAAAACCGACTACAAATAAAAATCAAAATGCAAATCTACGAAGCAATAGTCCGACCAGCGCTACTGTATGCGGTCGGTAGTATATAGCATGGCAACAGACAGACAAAAAAATCAAAATTGTTCAAAACAAATATCTCAGAACCATAATTTACGCCCCCCCCCCCCCAGTAGATGACAAACGCACAGATACATCACGACTTAGGCATACAAAAAATGACAGACTACATAAAAGACAAGTCCACAAAATTTCATAACCAAGCACAAGATTTGTGCCATCAGTTAATCAATGACCTAGGAAAAGAAACTTATGACGCCAACTACAACAGGCCAAAACTGACGCTGACAAGAAACTAAGGATACTGACAAAAAAGAAAACAGACGACATGACTAAGACAGCCAACTTACAAAATCTTAAACAAAAAAAGTCAGAGGACGCCAGCGTGCTGGATCTTGTACATTGGCTCAGGCCAAGACAGATGACGGTCGGTCGATCGGTCGGTCGATCGGTCGGTCGGTTGACCTAGGCTCGTGCCCGATTCAGCGTGCGGCGCGGCGCCTCAGCGCACTGAGCTACATTTGCGGATGAATTTACATGAATATCCTTACCTAAAGCCATGTTGTCGAGTTTCAAGCCATTTTCTTTCCTTAAATCATTTCTGATGTAGTTCCATATTATTCTCTCCATCAGTTAGCCTATCACTGATTTCAAACTAATAATTTTTATCCGTATTCATCACCCCTCCTTTGTGAACCGAAACTATTATTACTCTTTTCCAGTCCTCTAGTAAGCCGCAAGACTCCACACTCAGTCTAAATGATATTTCAAGTTAAGGTACAAAATCGTATTACGCTATCTTTAATGCATCTAGTAAATTATCGACAAAGGCCCCTTTAGACTTTTTCGTTTTTTTTTTAATTTTCGAATAATCTATTTCAATTTTTGTAATTTTCTCGTTTCTGCATTTATGGAGAAGTACCTCTGATTTACTTCCTCCCATTTCAGGATAATAGTCCGTAACGGACTCGCTAAACCAGTCACTCAATATCATTGCCATTTTCAAATCCTCAGTAATTTCTTATCCTTCCTTATCTAAAACTGTCTGAATTTCTCTCCTTCCCCTCAGTTTTCTAACATAAGGGGGTGTCCATTAATTACGTGAGGTGTTTTTCCAGAATTCCGGAGTCCCCTTCCCCTCTGCTGAGATTTGGTGAGATCTCATCGGACTCCCTCAAATGAATGGACGCCTCCTAACCATAGACATTTCTAGATGCCTAGTTCAGTGGTCTCCCTGCACCAATAATATTCTTCATAAACCCATATTTAGCTGCCCACTTTGCTACTATGAATTCCCTACTGCCGTAAAACAGTTCATGTAACCTGCAACTTATTCCTCTAAAGAAAATATCTAGTAATAAAGGGCAATAAACCATCATCATTCTTTGCTTTCGTAGAAAGATAAACAATACTTTCCATTATAGAGACTGCTACTTGGGGTGGTGTATTTTTAGCCATCGTTTCTTCTAAATATGGAATCGATACTATCAATCGATACTATTGTGTATTTAACGTCAAGCTTTTATCAAAGGCCATTCAAGTGTTTTAAAAATTTCCCACTTTTGAATAGTCACTTCTAGCAGTTACCCGCGATTTCGTCCGATTGGAAGTGTGTTATAGTGTAAGAGTTGTCTTCAGTAATAACGATAATAATATTTTTTTATTTAAAGGACTTTTGTGTTAATAATAATATCATTAATAAATATTGCATGTAAAAATAAAAATTTATTTACGTTCTACAACAAAAACACAGTTAGCATAATATTTAACCGCTATTCGATCAATCAATTCCGGTATATAATATAAATTTACATGTTAAAATACGAATTAATTGTTTCGTCAATGAGATCTTTGATTAATTTCATAGGCCTAGCTTTATTACATTTTAATGAGTGATTTAACTTATGTTTTCCCTTCACGTCTTAAAATTATTTTTTTTTATATAAAAAAAGAAAGTTTGATATTGGCTTTGATACGTCGATTCAATCAATTAATTCTGCTTTGGAACAGAAAGTTGTATGTTAAAGTAGTAAATAATTTTTCTGCATTATGCTATTTGATAATGTTATTCTGGGTTTCTTTTAGTTCCTCAACCTGTCAAATGAATAACATTTCTGTGGGCCAATTACTACATTTGGTTAGGTTGGGGTTTATTTGTTAAAACGTATGTTGCCATATTACATTCTTCTGGTAAGTAATGAACCTTCAATGTTTCAATGCATTACAAAACCGTATAAAAGAACAGAAAGCAGTAATTTAATTACGGTTTAACTTTAAACAACAACCAATTTTTACTTTAATACGTAAATTTCCACTTTAATATGTAAATTTCTGTGTTATCCAAATTTTTTGATCTATCAACAGATGGCGTTATATTTCATTTTTTAATTTAATAATGTTAAGACATGCTGAGAAAACGTAAATATTATTTTCTATTTTCAGCACCACAATCTGCCAATAGATTTTTATGGCTACTGACAAATTACCCGAAACGAAGTACATAGTGCTAAACAATTTTTAAGGTTAAGAACAGATTTATATTTCCTTCTGCGGAACCATTATTTTACATCGTGCATCCATTTTCGTGCTTTTAAACTGAAAAAAAGTTCGAATCCTCGTCTGCGCATCTAGATTTGGGTTTTTCATGCTTTCCCCAAATCACTCCAAGCGAATGCCTGGATGCTTCCTTCAAAGGGCCATGATCGAATTCCTTTCTGATCCTTGTCCCCATCCCATACTGCCTCTAATGACCTCCGTACCAAATTTCATTTAATGCTGTTGAGTAATTAAGGAGTAATAGAGCAAATTAATCCACACATACATACAAACTTTCTCATTTGTAATATCATTAAGATTGATGGAAAATAAAGGATTTTACCTAGGTAAATAATATATAAGATTAAACGAATACGTCTTAGACTGCATCATATTTCAGATATTTATGCTAAATCAAAAGATAATCTCTTGTTACTCGTTTATAAAAATGTTTTTCAGTTTAATTTTTTATCTCATGGTTAGGGCATAAGATTTCAGGATATCCACTTCCTCACAATTAGATTTTATGATGGCTGTAAGAGAATTCTGCGAAGAGATATTAAGCGGGAACTGGATACATTCTACCATTTTTCATATAGTCTAGCGGCTTGCTTTCTCTGCGGGTGGAACACGGTCGAGGAGTTGTGTGCCTTTGATTAGCGAACACAGGGCAACCGCCTCATGCGCCGGAACAGACAGGGTTCCGCTCGTTATTCCGCTCCTTTATGTTCTTCGCTCCCTTTATTACATCGCATACGCGTTGTTACGTATCTGTCGACTCATCAAAGCTCGGGCTGTGTGTGCAATTAAGCAGCCACCGAACGGAAACACACAGTGTTTCTTACCTGAGATACCTGACACCGACCATGAGTTCGAGGAGGCAGATTGCAGCTAGCATTCCAGCAATGGTAAAATGTCAATCTGTAAAGAAATACTCGTTAAGTACTTGTTCTCTTCTGCAGAATGGTATTTCTTAAACATTGATTAAGTTGGAAACGTTAATTTCAATCAATTGGCTACTAGAATATTACTTAGTCTACTATATAGATGACTAAGGTTCGGATCTTTATGACCAAAATTATAGAGAAATATGCAGGCAAATATGACCTTAAAAATGGATAAATATGACCTAAAAATGGCAAAATATGACCAAACATTTAAATTTACTATACATCAAAACATGCTCAAATTTACATCATTTATTTTATCTAGTAATGTCGCTCTCATGTAGACACCATAATTTGCTTCCCTGCACTCGCTGCACCATTGTGAAATTAAATTTCATATAGTTTTGTTGAAAGCACTTTAATTTCTGATAATTTACAGAATATAACTCTTTCATCTGTACTAAAACACTCCAATCTAAATTCCCTTACATAACTTCGCACTTCATAAAATTTTACTTTCGGCATGGCGGTAGGTCTACTCACTGATCCACTGCAGATTTAATGATGACTGAGGATATTTCATTGAGATGTTGTTTGACGCAGATCGACACGCATGCTGCTGCTGCTTTGTCGAGATTAAAAGGTGGGCGAAACAGTACGTTTAGAGAGTGACAATAATGTATAACTTTAATTCTTGATTATTGCATTCTGACCACAGTGAAAATTAGTCCCCCCCCCCCTTTTGTATAGCACAAGTACAGTTCTGTGAATAATTATCTTAATTTCTTCTCATCTATATCTAGTGAATTCCTGGTACTATTAAAAAAAACTGCCAGATTTTTCCTCAAAATATGACCATATGACCATAAATACTATAGAAATATGACCAAAATTAGGAAAATGGTCCGAATATGCATTTAAATTGTACATAAAATACATTTAAATGCAATCAGAAACATTGAGTCTATGTTTAATTCAGGATTTCAGCTTAAAAAGAAGGCAGGAAAAAAATATGACTGGTCCTAAAGGTCCGAACCCTACAGATGACCCGTGCGGATAGTAAGGTTGGTGGGTTGTAATAAAACAAAAGAAGAACCTCCTCATTTGTATTAATTGTTTATTTGTTTAGTGTAATAGGTACGTGGCAAAAGTCGACGCCAGTGAAGCAGTTTATTAATATCTCTATGATATGTGCTGCTGCTATCTAGCGGATTGGCTCTGAACTGTCTCATACGCACGACTTTCAGAGTTATTATTTTTGTCCTTCAAGGGTCAAATCCCGAAAAGTTTCGTTCTTAATTTATAATGATGCCTGAGTGGAGACATTATTCTTTTAAATGTAACCTCATTTATCGATTTCGTTAGTTATCAAGCGAGATAAATGACTCGTAATAAAAAACACTTTATGGAAATAATGATACTTTTGCTCATGAAGCGTCAAAGTTCCGAAAAATTCCTTCTTAAAATATGCTGTGACCACAACAGACTCATTAACGATAACTTATTTACCTATGTCGGTTAGATATCAATGGAGATAAATGGCTCGCAACACAAAAACGCATTTTGCCCTTTAAGGATCGAATTCCAAAAAATTCCTTTCTCAATATATGATGTCACCAAAGCTGGGATCTTAATCTCTAAAATGAGACTTTATTTATTGATTTCGGTTAGGAATAAATGGAGATAAATGGTTCATGGTACAAAAAAAAAACTGCGCTATAGAATTATTGACATTTTTGCCCTTTAATTTTTTAAAATAATGGCTTGTGAAAAAAAAACCTTATACAAATAGTATATATGATTAGGATGGTATGTAGTCTTGGTGTCAGATTCGTATATGTCTGGAAACTCGCATGACATAAAAAAACATTAAGGCATCATAAATTAAAATCTTCAAATAGGAGATATCCATCTGTCTGAAGAAAGAAAGATTAAGTCTTTGTCAGTTGTACTTTATGAGTTGCTGCGGATGATCCCGTGAATCTGACTGAGTTTCTACAGCTGTCCAGTAGACTGATTTAGTGTCAACACGTCTGTACAGCTGGTGAGAAGATTAATAGTCTTCTGGATTTGACAGACACGTGTTGAACACCCGCATTTCACACCCTGCGCGCCAGAAAGGGTTACACATCGCGTAGTGGAGAGAAGGGATAACACATCGAATTAACTGTTGTAGACTCACCACTTCAATGGCACCAACCCTACCGACAAATGGATTTTAAAAGTTCTTAAGAGAGCTTCTAAATGAAACGAACAGTGTATGTATTTGATGAGTAGCCTACAAACTTTATCAGTACGTGTGGAACATCGAAGAACAAAATAAAGTAGGTTGAATGGATAATGGAAAGGGGGCATTTTGTGAAAGCACAAGTTTTATGACAGGTAACCACTAATCGACAAAACTGTTATATTGCCTTCTGTAATTAAACCAGGTAAGCTAAAGAGGCACATTAACAGCAGTGTACACACCGGTTTATAAAATCCTAAAATCATTACAGCTGTAGAAACATCACTAATACTTTAATTCAAGATTTTCCTTACTTTTTATATCTTATTCTTACTGTTGACAAAATTAAACTTCGTTTGCATTCTAATTTTTACTGTTCACATCAAAATAAGGTTATTAACAGTTACAACAGAAGGAGATTTTCGTGGCGGATCTTATGAAAAATTTAAGATTTTTAACTTTTTCAGGACAGGAAATTAAAGAAGTATGTTTCAGTGACAATCAGTGCTGAATTTAAATTGTGCATCTCTTATCACTACACTACTAAAAAGCTAGCCGGGGCAAACGTTATTTCCGTATGCATGTAGGAGTAAATATCATTGTGAAAACGGAATGACTGCATAGATGTTATATTTGTTTATGAGAGAAATGTCGTGATTCAGATAGATTTCACGGCTCGTTTAAGTATAACGATATAAATTGTATTTAATATTCTTATGTACGTGTCTGGGCATATAAATTTGACTGAACATTCTTTTGAACGTATAAGGCCAAATAAATTCATAGGCATAACAAATAATCCAATTTTGGAAATGCATAGGTCAGTTTTCAACAATAATTAATAATAAATATTCGAAAATCATAAGTGTTCACTTTGCACATTTAATTGCCTAATGGAGATTAAAAGGATTTTATTGTGTGGAAATATTTTATTCCAGAATGCTAAGGCATTAATTACTAATTAATACTTTTTCAGTATTTTAATGTTTTAATCATTTCCTCGATAGGGCTCAACAACAACTAGAACCAAGGATCGGAGAATATCAATCAGGATTTAGACCAGGAAGATCTTGCACAGAACAAATACTCAACCTAAAACTTATCCTCAGACATCAAAGAATTTGTAGCAACCGTTTAATCTGCATATTTGTCGATTTTAAAAAAGCATATGACTCAGTTGATCGAATTGAAAGAACAAGGCTTAGACCCCAAGACTCTTGCTTTAATACAACAAACACTAACAGATACAAAGTCCAAAATAAAATTTTTAGGGGAAATATCAGAACCATTCATTATTAAAACAGGAGTAAGACAAGGAGACGGACTTTCTCCGTTACTGTTCAACTGCGTCCTTGAAAAAGTGTTACAGGAATGGCGGAAACAAAAATCAATCCTTGGAATTGACCAGCCAATTATATTAGGCAGAGGAAAATTAAAGATAGATTGCCTAGCATTTGCAGACGACTTAGCAATCTTAAACCGTGATATTGCAATAGCCAAAAAACAGATCGAACTCTTGATAGAAGTAGCGGAGAAAGTGGGTCTACAGATTTCATTCGAGAAAACAGAATTTATGACCTGCAATAAAGAAACACCAAAATACATGGAGACAAAATATGGAAAAATCAAACAAGTCTCATACTTCAAGTATCTCAGTGAAACAATCCAAGAGAATGGAACTGAAGCAAAAGCTAATGAAATTAGATGCCAAAAGACGGAAACAGCTTATCGCCTAACACAAAACGTCTACAACAAAAAAAATGCATCTCCAAGCACACAAAACTGCAATACAGTTATTAAACCAGAATGTCTTTATGGATCAGAAACACTTATTTTGAACAGAAAAAAGATATAGAAAACATTGAGAAAAAAGAACGCAAAATTATAAGGATAATTTTGGGCCCAAGACTCATAGGAGGCCAGTGCAGACTCAAAAGCAATCAGCAAATTTTACAATATGCAGACATTCACAGTGATATTAGAAAACGCCGACTAAAATTTTATGGGCACATCAACAGAATGAACCCTAACAGACTGACAAGACAAATAGTTAAATTCTATGAAAACCGAAGTAAATTAATATCGGATACTATGAAATGGGTTGGAGAAATCAAGAAAGACCTCAAATTAGTAGGAATTGTTCCAGAAGATATTGAAAACAGAAACATATTTAAATCCACAATTCACAAGTGGCAAGTTGACCGGGAGAAAAGATTTAAGAAAATACCAGGAACAACACGGTCAGATGAGAGGAAAGAAGCCCACAGCAAACGTGTGAAGGAAATATGGGCACAAAGGAAAGCAAACCGACGCTTATGAGTACTTTGCGTAGTCCTAATGGGCTTATCCGCAAATAATAATAATAATTTCGAAATTAATGACCAATTTAACCAACCAGATTTTAGCTTAGCCTATTACTACAGTATAAATTACCACTCTAAATCCTCTACACAAAAAGATTGTAAAAAAGTAACTTGCAAGGGGTTACTAGAAATTTTAACAGAACTCGAGTAAGATAGTCAGAAAACATTATTAAAAGTTACGCTATGTCATCATGTGGCTCTCTGTGGCTGATTTCTTGAATTTTTTGTTTTATCTCAGCCATTCCATGCATTTGACAATAAATCTTGTTTTTTCTTTCTAAATTTGGATTGTTAAGATTTGTCGACGACGAGGTCATTAGAGTTTTTGGACGATTTTGGGCAAAGAATAGAAAGAAATGCAGTCAAGATCCTTATAAAGGATCCCGGCACTCACATGGAACGCCGAATCTTGGATAACCAGACAGTGAATCGAGCCCAGCTATTTTCGAGTGTTAACGGCTATGCACCAGGCTTGGAAACAAATCGTAAGACTCAATGTTTGCAGCAAGCTGTCCACTGTTAATGCTTTCTCCAGGACCTACGAACGATGATTTTTTTCAATGCCTTTAATGTAAGTATGGATCTTTGAGCATCAGATATGATGAGAACCGTATTCTCCTTCAAATAATCTTAAATTCGATGTTCGTTTAATCTCATAATACTTTGAATTTTCATTGCATACTCAGAAACATTGAAATAAATGTATTTGGTTTAGTTTGGTGACCAATCTTACCTAAGCAAAGAAAGTGCTGTTACTCGTAAAATCTTATAAGAAATACGATACATAATTATTAAAAAATAATTGAAGTGTATTAACGACAAGAAAATGTATTTAAATTATTTTTACATTTGCACGGACCTTTCTGCATTGAAAACTTTTATCAATGGACGGAAAATCCGGATAAGAAGTCCCTAAGCAAGCTGGTTTAAAGTTCTGGAATTTGTTTGATTATTAACGAATTCACAGTTCGTTATTTCAGAAACCCGATCTGTTAATTGTGAGGCAATATTGACTGTAGGACTCATTAAAAGTTGTATACAGAGGAGGCGGTATTGGCGTGCAAGCCCCGTTGTAGTGCCCCAATTAATTGCCAACTTATCTGATGTTTGCGCACAATAGCCGGTACCCGTAGCCTTCAACGTCGAGCGCGAATGGTCATGGCAAACAGTGATTAATGTCACTGGTACCGTACGCACATGGTTTTCGATATGAAGTCAACTAGTTTTCAGACGTTTATCACTGTCAGGGATGAACTCTTTGGCTTGATGAGAATCTTTGAATCCAGTATGTGAGTAAAACCCTTTCCACTGTCTGAAAGAAAACAACTCAGCACAGAACAGAAAGGTGCTGCAAAAGTACACCTTGTAACAGAAAATGTACCGTGTGTGTTTTGTTAATTACAGTACTGCCTTGCAAAATAGCCTGTTTGTTACCACCGATTTACCTGTTTTATTCTTCGTTAGTTATTTATACTGATCGTTGAGCAGTTTATTCTTCCATCAAGTCCTTAGGTTGCGAAAGGTGTCAACTTAATTACAAATATCGGTGTTGTCATTAAAGAAATCTTCTCTATTTAATAATGTGTTGTTGATTTCTGTATGTCGAGTCTGTAAGTCAACAAGAATTTATACAAAACACAGATGAGTACGACTGATATACTTTAAAATAGAGGTAGTAGAACGCGTCTACGTAATAACTAAGTTGCACGTTGCTTAAGAGCAGTAGGATCACAGGTTTCAAGTTACGTCTCGCAAACTTACTGCCCTGCAAGCATGTTAATTAAGCAACTGGGGAAATACATCACTGAAATTAACTTCCACAACAGATCACTATCTCTAATAGGAGAAAACAAAATCCAACCAACTAGAAAACAAACCGAAAGTTAAATCGCGACCAATCAGAAAAAAAAAAGAGTAAATCTACTGAGACAATATACTCCAAAATACGCACCCCTAAAGAACGGGCAAATAATAGTGAGTCAGTCAGGGTGTTGGGAGAGTATGTCGAAGGGAAAAGATTGACATGATGATAAACAAGCAGTTGGATTGGAGAAGTTATTATTCATTAATACGGATATGAGGTAAAAATTTCACGTGAAGTATTAATTGGGAAATTAACAACTGGTTAATACTTATTCACATTTGGTTAAAAATAATATTAATATTGTAAAATATGTACCATGGAAGACCTCTAGTGTAAATAATAATTGTTGGTGTATTCGTCTCTTGCAACATTTTAGTGAAATCTATGCACATTTTTTAAAAGAATCGTTGCCTATCTAGTCAAGAAGTAACACGTAACTATCTGAAACATGACGAAATATTCTGCTTTTAGCTTAAGTTTTCATCATACATTAATGCAGACTGCAGCTTTACCGCTACAGAGTTCCTTAATAGCTCTACCAAATTTCTTTCAACCTGACAAGCTATGTAACGGAGTCAAACCAGAGTAAAAATTTGTAACAATTTTACAGACATGATAAAATATTAATGATTAATCAATTTTCAGGGTACGCCACGTTGTTTATTTACAGCCGTCGTCAGAGATACTGATAAAACATTCACTTCACTTGTAACCTGAATGAACGTCTCATGATATGACACTAGGGTTTTTCCAAATAAATTCGACACGATGCTATCTTACCTTATAGGTGTTGTCTCCACTTCTCCTCCACGAAAATGGTCCAAGGCCTGTAACCACTAAATATGGAATACACTAAGATGGTGGACAAAGGAAATGAAGAAGTCAAACAGAAATATATGAAACTGATAAACAAGAAACGACAGGAAAAAATATGTCAAACGTATCGCACTATCGGGAATTTAAAATAAATGCACACACATTTATCTGTCTACTGAAAACGCAAGCATTTCAGTTCAGCTAAACACAATTATATGGGTACTAACATCATTTCTGAGAATTCCATGGTAAATTCCCGCTTTCAGACCATTTTCGAAATTTGGTGTAGTCTGCGGCTACTTTGAGTGTTATTGTGTCTGTATATCTCAAATATTTTGTGTTTGTTATTTTTTTTTTTTTTTTTTGTATTATTCATGCCAATGAACATTATTATCCGCACGATTTCGTGTAGTTCTATTTCAGCCATTGGTGGTAGGTATTTTGCATAGAAACTGTATAAATTACGTTGTGTGAAATTCGGCTTTACTGTGTCTGAGAAAATATCAGTACACTTGTAACATTTGCACAAATTCAATAATAGTTTTATTTTTTGTCGCTCATTTTATAGCAGACGGTAAGTTTTTATGAAACTGGGTACACTGAATTATACAAATACATTCGTTTGAGTGCGATGCATTAAAAACATCGTTCTGTATTCTTGAAGTGATATCCGGCTCTTTTTTTTTGAGAACGGGGGGGGGGGGGGGGGGGGGGGGGGGGGGGGGGGGGACAGTAATACAGGTATTCATACATTAGAATTACACATCATTTCGGTTTCAAATACTCTCTGATATGATTCTATTACAATTCCATATTTAAATCTGCAGTAAGACAGCTGATTGTTATACGCTTGAGGTTTGTAGGTTGTCTTTGCAAATACAACATTTATCTAAGTTTTTTTATTTTTTTAAGTTTAGCGCACAAAGCTGACAAAAGGTCAAAAAGAAGTAATTTCTTCTTCACATTTTGGAAAATTTATACCATTGTTGTCGCACTGATGTTATGAGGATTAAATAGTTCTCAGTTCTTAGCATTTTTTGATGAGGCAAGTGTCTGGAAACCTGGCGATTCAAACAGTTCCGTTCATTATTTCCAGTACACCATTTTTTAATAAGTGTATTTGCTGCAACATGTCTTTTTTGCTCACGCGAAATAATGGGCGGATATTGTTTTATATAAAGAGAGTAGTATTTTTTAATTATATCTTCTAAGCTGTTTCACCAGTTGACACCGTAGATAGCTGCTATTAGTTGGATGAAAGGAAGGTAAAACGGAGAGTAGAGCATAAAAACGACACTCCATCGAAAGTGGAGATGCTGCTTCTAATGAACGAGGATCATTAACGTTCTCCTTAAAAGACGTAACTGTAGTCGCGTCTTTGTCACTTTTAAAAGCATTCTTGACGATCTACAAGAAATATTATCCTGGGTAAGGCAATTTGGAGCGTGAAGATAAATTTTCTATGCAGCCATTTACTTATCTCTAATAACGTCGAGATCATATTGTTACATCAAAGTAGTGTAAATTTTGTTTTCTATACAGTTCCTGATAAAAGTGAGATTCCGTGCCATGATTTCAGGGGTTTCGTAATTTTTAAGTCGTTATTATCGCCAAAATAAAGCTTGAAAATAAGCTGAGAAATGTTCGTTCGTCTTTTAAATGAGATTGAAAGAAAGAAATGTCTGTTACTGTTTTTTAATATACCTATGGCAAGTAGGAGATCTGAGGAAGAGAGAGATCTAGCTGCCAGCAGTCATTATAGCTCATTTAGCGTCACTAGGATGCGCGTTAACCTCTGTTAAGGACGCAAGGTATTTCACGCTGGCCATTCCAAACTACCAGAATTAAGCTAACTAATTGCCTCAATGCTGTTTCGATTTTTGTACCGAATGGAAATTAATACCAAAGCTTAACGCAACGGACGTCAGCCTACGGACGTCAAGCCTTCTTCTTCTAAACAAGTAGCAAAACTAGTGTTAAAAATTTATAAAATTTTTTTTTTTCTTTCTTCAGATTTGTGAAAAAAAACATTAAAAAAACTTAGCACCCTTGTATTTTTTTCTGAATTTGGTTTTTTTTCCAGAAAACAATATATTTGATCAATTATAGTTTTATTTACGGAACTTATTTGCATGTGTGTTTTAAATCTTACTGAATCATATAATGTCTTACATAATTATTCATAAATGTATGTATATAACTAACATAATTTTATTCATCCTCTATGTCAGTACCACATTCATTAGTATCAGCACTACCAACACTAGTTTGGTCGGTGTCGGAATTTCCTGTTTCTTCTTCTGTCTCCTCTAGATCCATAACTTCAGAAATAGTTACATTTTCTTTTACTGGTTGTTCTTGTATTGTACGCAAAAGATTTTGAGATTGCCATTTTAAATTGTGAACAAAGTACACACTGTGCATAAAAACTGCGCCGATAATTCTGTATTACGGTCTTTTAAGTTTGAATTTAAATCTATTGTCATACAAAATAGGAACATTATTTCTTTTTCAATCGTTGGTTTACGCCAACGGTTGCAAGGAAACGATTCATAATTACTGACAATTTAATGACTCAGTATCATTATACACTGAGAGTTTAACAAGTATACGAATATAAGGAAAGCACAATAAGTAATAAAAAGAGGCAAAAAACCGTAGATAAATTTAAAATTTCTAATTTTTTGAAAAGATCTGTAGGTCTACACATAAATTCGTAGGGCTGGCAGCACTAGTTCAAATAGCGAGTATCAAACCAAACAACGGGGAACCGGGATTCCTTCTGGCGCAACCTAACCTCTTCGGGAAGTCTCCGTTCGTACACGCTTCAGTCAATGTTGCCAATATTTTCGTAATTTTCTTTTCAACTGAACGAGAAAAATATAGTAGATTTAAAAATTAAGATAAGTACTTAGTATAAACTCTTAAACAGTCATATTAAACGATAAAAGCCTTACAAATTTGAGATTTAGTAGTTATGAAAAAAATGTGTCCCAGGAAAAAAAACGTTTTTTTAATAGTTTTTTTCATGTTTTTTTTTTCAAGACAGAAAAAACGGTTTTTTCTACAACACTAAGCAAAACACAAACTAGCAGTTTGTTATAGCAACATAAGATAAATCCTCAATGGATCGAAAAGTATATAGATGTAACCTTGGATAGCACATTTTTTTAAAAAAATGGTCGCAAAAGATAAGCACCCCGAAGCTATGTGCAGCGGAGAGCGAAACATCATTGAAGTTTACTTTCTCATAACTTCAGTTCTGATCATTGTTAAAGCTGCAAACGTGTTCCAGTTTCGTTACATATCTCTCAGATTAAGTCATCGAATTATATCATGCACCGAGAATTAAGAAGGCTGGGTCAGCTCTGTTTCTTCTGCTGGTGCCGTCTCCTTAGAGAAAGCTGGTGGTTATCATGAAATAATTTTCCCATTTATGCATCAGCGATATTCCTCTATATTCTCTGGAACACTCAACTAAATAGTTCCACTAACACAGGATATGAAGAAGTAGGTTGTACTTACGATGAACATATTTAGTATGAGATTCCTCCTATGGTTACAAATTGTTCAAAAATCGCTAATCTTTTGGCTCAAGACTTTAACACTAGAGGGTTTGTATATCCAGTTCAGAATTGGGGGGAGTGAAGGAGTGAGTGGCAAATTTGCCTGGTAGTGCTTATAGATATGTGTAGCTCTAATGTCCTGGAAGGCAACCTTCAAGGGGGTGGCAATCTTAAGTTTTGTCCCGCCTCGGAAAATTCGTAGATCCTTCCCGATGTACATTGACCATAAAAATCGTCATCAGTATTTGAAGATTTAAACACAAAAAACTGTTCGTTTTATATTTTATTTAGTCGTAAAGCTAGGGGAATAAAATCGTTATCGAACCCAACGAAACCTAGCGTCTTGGCTCTGAAGTGTCTCATACCTGTAACCTTTGTAGTTAATACTTTTGACGTTTAAGGGTCAAACTCCAAAAACTTCCTTTCTTAAAATATCACAAAAGTGGTTAATCTTTAAAATTTATCGATTTCGGTTAGATATCAAGGGAGATAAATTGTTTCTCGCAAGAAAAAACATGTTTTAAAAATAATGATACTTTTGACTTTTAGGAGTCAAATTCGGAAAAATTTCTTTCTTAAAATATAATGTTACTAAAGCAGAGACTTCAATTATTCAGGTGATACCTCATTTATTGATTTCTATAGAGGGAGATAATTGGTTCGCGACAAAACCCCTTTTTAGAAATAATATATATGATGATGTTTCAGTACGTCCTCTAACCTCATTCTATTATAATTCTTGAACTTGCTGCAACGGATTCAGTTTTAAGTACAGTGAAATCTACCTCAAATTAAAAATATGGGTATTTTATTTTGTTTTATCCGCTATTCGTTGGTGTGGAAGCGATCCGGTCCCCTCCAGTTACACCTTACCGCCCGGCGGCGAGTGTATTACTATAGGAAACTTGAGATTACATCAGGCCGATACTGTGCGAGGCTCTCAAATTACGGGGCGGCGGGCGCCGTGAGGTCGGGACAATGGAAATGCGATCTGTCGCCACAAGGAGAAACACTTTGCGCCTCGGGGTCGGGCGCGGCGTTCGGTGTCTCGAGGGGAAGGTCAGTGCTCCAGCCAAACAGGTCAGCATCCAGATTCCACTCTCCTTTAGATATATTTGGAATAAACGGAATATTAGCTTTAACTTAAGAATTTCTTCTTGGCGTTAGAATTAGTGTAGTGCAGAGAAGGGCCAATCGTAAAAAATAATTGACTTCGAGTTTTCGGTGTATTCTCATCTGAAGGGAACATTTTGATTACACATGGCATTCAGAATTTTAAAAACAATCAGCCGGAAGCCAAAGACGAAAATTAATTGAAATGTCGTATAGAAATGGGGAGTTTTGTAACCCGACATGACCGGGTTTTGATGCAAGTTTTCCAACATGCAGTTTATTTATGTTATTTTGATTAAATAATTTGACTAATTTATTTCAAGTTGGCAGGGTTAAGATTCGTAAGGAAGATACCTTATAATGCTGCTATTTTAGTTAAACTCTAAGTCGTACTTTCGAATGACAAGCTACGACCCAACTTATTTGCTGAGCATGCTCTAGTTTTGTTTTCGTATGCAGTCCTCCTTCAGTTGTTACTTTTAACAGACGAGTTAAACAATTTCAGCCATCTTAAAGATGACCGATTATTCCATTTCTTTCGTTCTGTAAGGTTCTTCCATAATTACTTTCTTTGTCATCATTTCCGGAACGTGTTTGTTTCTTCATTAATCTTACCACTTATTTTTCGACGTTCTTCTGTGTTGTTATGTTCAATTTCACTGCTGTATAGAATTCCTGAAGCACATAAAGTGCTGAATTTCATATTTTATTATTTAAAAAGTTCTGCCGGGATCAAATTCCTTTTTTAAGAAACCTCTGCCTAACAAATACTTAACCTGTTACGCATGATTTCTGCTCTGGTTCATGACCTTTATTGGTTTCGTTTACATTCGGTCCGAATTTCTGTCCCAATATTTTGTTTATGGTAGTCTTTTATATATCTGCAAACAGGATATTATCATCAGCAATTATTAGTAGCACAATGATTCTTCCTTATCCATTCCAGGCCCAAATGTTTCTTTTTTGTTTACTGGATGTACATGTTGAATATCAGTGGAGACAGGCTGCTCCCTATTTCTCATCTTCTCTTATCTGACTACTTTATGGCATATATTTTATAAATTATTCCTCCTAATCGCCATCTTGTCTGTTTTAACAAAGCCTTTTCCAAGCCCATAAACTTCGTAAGTGCATCTTAGTATAACAAATTGAAATTTTGCGATACCATGTAGTTGCGCTGATAGCAAACACCAGATTTTCACTATATTTTAGTTTTTTTGAACTGCTTTCAATGCTCCTTTCTTCTCTGTCGTAAACATCATAATTCAAAGATCCAAGATTGTTCTCACAATTTTTGTTGAATTTTGGAAGAACAACGTTCAATAATCAATAACATATGCCCATGTTAGGTTCGTATGTATGACATAACGGATGTGATAACTGAAGAATGTAACTTGTTCGGTAACCACGTTACCAAAATTACAATATCATAGCTTGGATGCGGATTTTTCTATAGAATCCACATGATAGGTCAGCAGTTCTGTGAATGCTTGAATAACGCGAGAAGCAACTGAGAATTTTTCTGGATTAAAAAGAAACAAGATTCGTTACATAATACAGTTTCTGGGGCAATTAAAGGGTGAACTTCACGGCATGTCGTACCACCAGAAAATTCCAGCAAGTAAATGTCCCCCTTGCTAGCTGCGGAGAAGTCTGCAGTAAACACACAGGACTCGGTTTTATTATATATGTATGCTTCTGGCTTTACGACTCGTTGACGTGGAGGTTATTAGAGGCGGAAGCATGGAACGGAAAGGAATTTGGCCATGCCGTTTTGATGGAACCATCCCGACATTCGCATGGAGTGATTTCGGGAAACAGTGGAAAACCCAAATCTGGATAGCCGGACGGAGATTTGCACCCAGGTCCTCCCTACTGAAAGGCTAGAGCGTTAGGGGGCATCCATAAATTACGTGAGGTGAAATAGGGGGGGGGGGCTCCAGCGAAATTTCACCAGATCTCACCAAGGGGGAGGGGGGGGTCTACGGAAATCTCACGTGAGATTTTGGGAAAAATTTGGGGACAGTAGAGCAAAAAAAGGTTTACAATTTGCGGCAAAGTCGATTTTAGGAGGGTATTTCGTCAAGTTAGGGTGTGACCTAAAAAGGTCTACAAAAGTTTCCACTGCGATTTCTAGGGGGGGATCTCACCAAAGGGGGCGGGGGTCTCACGAAATCTCACCAGGGTGGAAGGGGGTGGGTCCAAAAATCCGGAAAAAACACCTCACGTAATTTGTGGATGCCCCATTACCGCTTACCCCCATGCTCGGTTTATTTTTGATGTGTCTTTATTATTTTTTATTACGAAGGCGCAAGTCATAAATAATGCGTTTGATACACGAAACCGTAATATTCACTCCACATGTGGTTTTGATGCCCCCCCCTTTTTTTTCTTTTTTTTTTGAAAGGCATATTAGTAGCGTTAACTGAAAGCTTCTGACGGATCAATATAAGTAAATACCTGGTTTGTCAGCGGTTTGTATTAAGGTTAAACGTGGCCAACAACAAAGTTATTATTAGTTAACACTTTACAGTTTAGTCGTCCACAAGGTGCATTTGTTTCAGATTTTATACGTAATTACACAACATTATTGTCCATAGTACACACTATCAACCGATTAAAAGAAATTATGGTTATCATCTTGCAGCTAAACATAAAATTAACAGCAAAATCGTTATAAATGCATTCTCAGAATTCAGTTTGAACAGCTTATTACTGAAGCCCAGCCTTAAATAGCAATACTGTTGTCTTACTAAATTTTCGTCCTAAAAAAGGGCTGACTTAGTTGAATTATTTTCTACGACGATGGAAGCATCGAACCAGAAATGTGATTGCATCATTGAATTCACATTAGTGGAAACTAAAAACATAGTGATGTCTACACATTAAAGATGACTTTCATAGATTCCATCACCACATTCATCAAAGAAATGTATAGGTTTAAAAAAAAAAAAATTCACCTCAAAAGGAAGTTAAATGGGATCAGTTTCAATGATGGAACACGAATAGAGTTCACAGTCAGGGATACAGAGAAACAAACCACTAAGGACCAGTTGGAAAATTAAAGCAGATTCAAGCACTTTGCGAAATGAAACAACGAAAAAACGATTCGGGCTTTAGTGGAGAAGTGATGCCGAAGTGTTTAACAAATTTTGTAGCAATTCGCTTAAGAAAAGCATGCGGATACTACAGAGGTAATTTGTTTATATAGAAACAAACTACAGACTATAGCGCAGACTCTATTTCATCATTCATAAGGAATGATGCAACTGATGTTGATACTTAATAGTGTGTCTGAAAATTTGTTTAAATAGTAAAATTAGGATTTCGTACTTTTTTCCTTTCATGATAAAGAATGATTGAAATACATTCGCCAGCATCTCTTGCAAATGGTATTTTGGTTCTATTACGATTTTGTATCATACCTTATTGAAGTGTGAGGCGAATTGTTAGGGAAGAAATTGTTTCATATGGAATAGAATACAGTGAACATAATACTTACTTACAACGGAGAGCTGGATATATACATTTTAAAAAAAAAAAAATCATTTTCTATCGTACCGTATTACAGGATTTACAAATTGTTACGCATTGTAACTGTAACTTTTATCTTGGCATTCTCGTGAGCGAGGTCAGTTCTCAGAAACTTCCGTGAGAAATAAACGCTCACGAATGTTGTGTTCGAGCGCTGTGTGTGGTTGCTGAGATTTACTGTCCCAACTCACTGCTGCAACGGCGAAAGTAGACCAACTGAAAGCTGCCGTGGAGGCGTGTACTAACAGACGAAACGCGGCAGTGTGTTTTACAAACGTGGACGAAGCTTCATACCAGGTGGAAGAGAGGGAGAGTTTCATCTGCTCTTTGTGGTCATTTGGTATCGATGCGACCTTTACTCTTAGTTGACCCTGGTAGTATACAGTCGATATGTCACTCTACCGTAGTAGTGACTGCGAACTAAATTAAGAACATTTTTACAACTAGGAGCTGTAGTGTGTACCATAAAAGGTCGTTAGGATGTAGGAAAAGGCATTATGGATGTTAGTAGGCGTGGAGATGCAGCCGGTTGCATATTGTCGCTCAGGCTGGCGTGATATCTGCCGAAAGGGTTTGCAGATACTTTCGGCGATATTCCGAGATGGTGAAGTTTCTTAATTTTCGTCGCAAAATCACAGTGGACTGATTAAGAGCAGGGAGACTTAACCAAAGACTTCGGCGCTTCAGTTCAATAATATAGGATGGTGTGCGAGAGAGGTTCTTTGAGAAGTTGCAGGTGAAGAAATAAAATTAAAAATATTCCACATCCAATTTAACTATGAAGTACGACTATATAATCAAATTATAATATCCATGGAACTAGCGTAACTAACAAACATAGCTGGATACTTCCTATCTGGTAGCTCTTGAACCCAGACACCGTAATAAAACCGAGATCAGACGTTAATCAGTCAGTCGTGTTTAACAAGGTACTTGGTAGGATACATTTAGTTATTCTTTTTACATGTAGCCACACAAAAGCTACAGATAGGTCACTCATTTGAAGTTCTTTAACGAAATTTATTATTAATGAGCATAATGTCATAAGGTGACATCAATAAACGAAATAAACAAGAAAATTAATAAACTGCAGAGGAAAAGAATCAAAGTAGATTATAAACAAATTTCGAGGTTAGAAAAGAATTTTAGTTTCATTAGGAAGTAACAAATTTCCTCGAATGTGATGTAAGAAAACACAGTAGAACGTCTCATTGTCAACTTGCTTGTCGTCGCGCAGGATGTCATATAGAGCGCGACCAAACTTGTTCTGAGACATTCACGTAATAGCAGCATAAGATAATCACATAAACTGCAGCCGCAGTTATGAAATAAATAGAGGATAGCTACAAAGAAAGGCTTAGAAATAGCGCTTCCTAAAAGAAAACCGAAATGACCTACAGAGATAGATAGCGAAGCTACTGACAACTGGACAACAATCTGTAACACTACAGACGGTAAGATTCTCCTTAGTAAACCGAATTTGTTAGAAGACTTCTGGAGAAATGGGTGCGAAACCAGGAATATTTCGTGACAGTGATAGGAGACATGCATCTGAAAACATTAAGTGAACTAGGCTGAAGAGTGAAAACCAATGCGTAAAGGAAGTGTCAAAAGTCCTTCAAAGAAATTCGAAGAAGTTTTGATTGTGTTCGAAAATTCAGAAGTAGCAGAACAGTCTTTGTAACTATATCCACATATGACTCTAGATAAAAGTATTTTTTGATAAAGGTGAAATATTTCATGCGGAATTTTAGGCCAGAAAATACGAATTATCTGAATCAAATCGACTGATCAGAGAATGAAAAATGTGCTCACTAACGTTAATAAACAACGAGCACTACTGAACAAGGTTAATTATCAGGGTACAACGAATTCCTGGCGAACGCAATGCATATCACTGCGGGAGAAAAGAGTACGCGAAAATCAAATTTCAAAAAAGAAAGAATATTAGGACTGGGAATCTATAAACCTATACATTTAAATCAGCTTTCTGAACCCTTAACATATAGTAGGTTTGTGAGGTACAACAAATTTCTAGCAACACTTACAAAACTAGAGCCCGGCGGTATGGTTCCTTTAAAAAGCCATTGCCGAATTCCTTCCCGATCCTTGCCTCCACATTTTCCCGCCTCTAGTGACCTTGACGTCGACGTGGCGTAAATTCATAAGCAAAAAAAATATATATAGCTGCCGAAACACGGGAACAATATGAGGCACACGTGAAACAATATACCGCGTAATACATTTTTAACGGCAAACAGCGATCAGTGATCATTCAATCAAGCTATCGACGCATTCTGAGATCAGGTTTGCGAAATACACAAGTAGCTCTTCTATACAAAGCATTACTTCCGGTCTAATTATCCAGCAAGTATACCAGTCTAATGTGCCCCCTACACATGAACCATCTCGAACATAGGCGTGAACCATTTTCGAAGGCCTACTGGATTGGATTCATCCAAGAAAGTTTTGGTCACCACATTGAAAACCCAGAATTTATCGCGCACCATTGACCAGTCAGATTCTAGATATTTAATCTAAATGTATATTTCTTCCATTGTTTAAACTTTGAATTTTATCGTGTTACTTCATAACAGGTAAATATGTTCGGTAAAGGAAAAAAAAGTGTTATTTTCATGATAAGCGTAAATTGGTATGAACGTAACATATTGTTCGAAGCATTATAACCTATTAAGTGTTTTAATTTCGGACGTCTATCAGAAATGTTTATTACCCAGCGATTGATCTTCGGTTTTAAATGATTTGCCAACAGTAATTCAATACTTACAAAGAAATACTTTATTCCTTCTATCGATCCCGTTTCTATTATGTGCAGCAACATAAATTCTTGGGATAGTTATATCATTTTCTGCTATTAGTTTGAAGTATCTTCCATATAAAAATATCGTTAAACTTGTATTGTGAGTGTTTGAACACAAAAAAGGCAGTTAGCTTTCAAAAAATATGAACATATCTGTTAAATCAATCTCCAGTATTTGGATTAGACTAACCTACTTCAGAAGTAACTTCTATGGTTACAGTTAAGGCTGCATGCGATGAGTGGTCTCCTGTTAATGGAGCGGAGATTACTTACCGGTTCTTTGTCGGCAATGGAAATAAATTGAGCCAGCTGCGCAGCGACCGCTATTAATGTGGCGCGGTCACGAACAATCCATCTTCTGAGACGCATGCAGCAACACGTCACTAGAGTGCTACCTGTAGGGGCCACTTTGTCTTGTGCTGTGTATCTTAAAACGAAAAACCGTTCTGATTTAACGGTAAGGAAATGTGTCGCTATATTAATATGAAAAGGTGAGACTGTGATGAAATAAGGGTGCGTCCATTAATTACGTGAAGTGAAATAGGGGGGGGGGGGTTGGCGAAATCTCACCAAGGGGGTGGGGGGTCAACGGAAATCTCACGTGAGGTTTTGAATTTCTTGTAGAGTGGTAGAGCTAAAAAAACGACTTTAGGGGGGGGGGGGGGTATAACCACCCTTGGGAGCATGAGACCTAAAAAAAAGTCTCAAAAAGTTGCGAGGTCCATTCACAGGGGGTCGGGTCCAACCAAATCTCACCAGAAAAAAGGGGAGGGGGGTGTCCGGAATTCAGGAAAAAACCTCACGTAATTAATAGACGCCCCCTTACCATTTTAAGTGCTCCAAATTATTTAATTTTTATTATTTCAAGCGAGATTACTACCATTTGATGGAGATGATAATGTTTTCTTCTATTCTCTAACAGAATTTTTTTTAAAAAAGTCAAACCGTAATCAGTCACCCACAGAGTGGGATTCAGTAACACATATTAGTTTTATTCTTTCATTTCAAAGTCTAATAAATGTTAAATACATAATACCTTGGTGTGCCTTATCTAAATAAACTGAATTCTTGTGGCCTGAAGACGGAGTAACAAGTTGTAACATATTCCTTCTCTTTCTAGGCTGTAACTACCGTTTAACGTTGAATCTGAACTAAGGAGCGTTGATAGCATGCTTTAGATGGACACAGCGAAGATGATGGTTTGGCACAGTGTAAAAAAAAAAAAAAAATGCTTGTTCTGACCCTAAATTTTGGAGGCGGGCTCATAGGCAGTGTGATACAACATCACTGAACTGAGAAAGTTAACCTTATTCTTTACATTAAAGGCTTAGTTTACAGACTAAAAATTAAGTTTGTCGTTAGCAGAATAATGCGAAAAATTTAAAAATATAAAGTTAACGAATCTCATCCAAAATAATTTTCGTTGCAAATCCATGAAAAGTGGTATCATCTCGAATATTTTCATATACAGTACTTCAGTTATATAGTTGTATGTATAATTAGGACCAGATGAAAGAACGACACATTTTTTGTGGCTTTGGCAGATAACGAAATGCACAGCTACATTAAAAAAATATCCAACAGCGAACGTTGTTTATTTTAGTATCTATCCACTGATACAACATTCGAGACGTAAGAGAAAAATATTTTTTGGGGGGATGAGGAGAGAGTTTTTCTCCTAAAAATGTTTATAGTATTTAATCGCGGTCTATAAAATACATCATCTTAAGAAATTACATCACAATCTGTGCTTAGGTGATAGAATCAGGTGGCTGAGACATGCGAACGGGTGAACACTAAGATTTTGAAAGGTTTCTATTGTAATGTCCTACAGAGCACGTCGGCTCGCTGGCGCGGGGGTGTGCTGCCCGACATTGTGTGTATCTGAGGGCCAGACGATGATAGAAGGCAGACGCCTGTCCCCAGAGACATGTTTGGCTTGGCGAAGGGGCGCGGGACACAGACCGCCCTCTCTTCTCGCGATATTTTTGTTTTTCTGGAGGGCTTGCCGTATGTGGTACAGTGTGTGGGACAGCCAGAGGATGGAGGGGATGGCATCTACTCCTCCGAGGTGTTTCTTTTGCTATGTTTTATGTCGTCGGGAGAGGGAAGAACGTTGCTGGACGCCCGAGAGCAAGGTTGTGGGCAGTGGCTGCTGCGACAAGTGATAAACGGAGGTAGCTGTGTGTGTCAGCCGGTCGCGCTGGTCAAACCCTGGCCCGCCGCCGCCGCCGCCGCCGCCGACCAGTGTCCTGCCGGGTAATGTGTACCGCCTGCTGATATAGAGACATTCTGCAATATCTCAAAACCCTGGAAACTGCCCTGAGTGACTCATGCCAGAATTAAAGAGCTATTAGCCTGGGTGCCTATCATATGTTTGCCATTCATTTGTGATCTCGAAATTACAACAATTTTGTCTTAATGAATAAACTCAATTTCTTTTAATGTGAACCCATTTCTTTTGTGTGATCCCCTGAGAATTGTCATGTAAGAGCCCATTATAAATATTATTGAATTAAAATAAATTAACCTTGCTACTTTTGTAAGCTGGCACGATACAATCAAATTAAAACTAATACCCCCAGAAACGACCCATTATAACATGGCGCGCCAACCTGTGGCCTGACTGTTTGAGATGTTGCAAACGTTTCGTTTTAGCGAGTAGAATTCTCTATGTGTTTTTCAGTATTTTTGCGGTGTGGCAGTGATAGCAGAGGTCCAGCATATACTATGTATAATGATAAAATGGAGTATGTGTAATATTTGTTGTTTGTAACAGCATAGGACTCCTGTGGGCGTTCCGAGCAAGGTGATTATTTGTTCATGTGTGTGATATTGAACCGCTGTTTGTTGATGTTTCATGGGTTGTTGATGTATATAAATAAAAAAAATATGATGTTGCATGGATTAGAAGGTTTGGTGAAGGAAGATTAAAGTGATGGTCTTTGTTTCTGTTCTGGTTGGCCTTGTATTTGTAATTGTTGGTATTGATGGTTATTCTGTTGTTGGAAATTGGAAACTAGGTAGGTAAGATTTTCACAACGTCTCAGCGTCGGAAAATTTTGCTTGCTTTATTCTGTCCTCTGTGATGGGTATAGTGTTTGGAAATTTTTTCTGCTTACTGTTGGATAGAGGATCATGTTTTTCGAAAGCCCGGAGCATCTATGCGCTGCATAATAAAGTTTGGTGCGTTCATTCCATCCTTAATTGTGCGTTTGAGAATTTATCGAAGCTTCACGGAAATATACCGTCATAAATATTGGATTGTGGAGGGAAAAGTATCGTGTAATTTTAGTTTTACGTAGTCTTTAAATTTTCTATTGCTTTTGAGTGTTTGCTAGTTTTACTGAATGAGATTGAGGTCCGGAAATCTACTGGAATGGCCTAAAATTACAATCCGTCAGAGCCAAAAGAGCGTGAATTCGCGATGGAGGGAAATTGCGATCACTTGGTTGACAACGCCATGGTTTGAAGTGTTGAGCAAACCATTCAGCAGACAGAAAATAAGGCTTTACTAGTTTTCCTCCAACCGAAGAAACGAGCAAACGGTTTGTATCGACACCGGAAAATCACGCTAGCAAAATGGTGACGCCACAAGATATTTTGCTAATGTTACAGCAACTGCTGCGTCCCATTAACGAGGAACAGAAGAAAACTAATGAGCAATTGTCGGCGTTCAGGGAGGAATTGACGGCCGCGATGGAAAAAAGGGTAGGCGAAATTAAGGATTCGGTGCAATCGCTACAAATGGCGCAGAAAACGTTAAGCAGTGCTGTTGACCGTACTAAGGAGCAGGTGTTGGAGGTACAAAGACGCGCGTCGGAAATAGGTCAGGAGACGGAAGAATGGAGTAACATGTTGGAAACGCGTGTCGAGGAAATTGAGAGGAGCCACAGTGCGGATTTGACCCAACTCGGAGAAGAGATGAGTCAAATTCGCGTGAGCGTTGCAAAGCTGAAAACAGAGCGCGAAACGCATGAGAGCTTTTCGATGAAACAGACAAATAAACAGCGGGACATCCTTATGTCGGCGTGTTCGGAATCGGTAAGAACAGGCAGACAGACCAAACCATCGAGAATGCCAACTGTCGGACACGAAAGACGAGACCTGCGATATTTGTGCATATTTGGACAGACGGAAACAAGTGCCGAACATCTGTTCCAGGTCGAAGGCCTCAAGAGAGTGCCAGGCGGCGAGCGATGTTTTCCGAACGCATGCTACCCTCTGAGCAGGACGCTTTTTTGTGACTGTGTGAGCGAAAAGCAGCTGGGGTGCGATTATGAGCCGTATGTGGGAGGTTTCGAAGAGAGAGATTGTGGCGGACAACTGAGAGGAGAAATTAGTACTAACTTCATGCACAGTCAGTCAGTGTACTTTGCTGAGAGGAAAGAATTTGCTGAGAATTTCCGAAGCACAAACGCCAGCGATAAGTATGAGTTTTGGATGTGCGTGGTACACGGAAGGCTCAAAACGGGAGCTAACTAGGCTTAGCCCCTACCCGAAAAAAAAGAGACTTGGTTTGGACCGCAGACATACCCAAGGATATGAAGTAGAGAATAATTATGGTAATAAATAAGTATAATGTTAGTGTCATATAGTGGATAGTTCGCAGAAGTGTTTAAAGTAAATTCTGGTAGCATCTGAGAGTTGCGAGAGGAGGGAATTTTGGTTGTAGTTGAAGATTACCTGAGCCATAAAAACAGTTGAATTGATTTGGTACATGGGATGGAATTGAAGAACAGTCACTTTGTGTGGAGAATGCTAAGATGCGATGATTGATGTCAGGTGAGAAGGAAATGGTTATTAACGATTGTGGGAGTGATTATGAGATGGTACGTCCTTTTTCTTTGCTAAACTTCTCTGGCTGCTCTTGTGAGGAAGTTGCTGAATACTTGGTGGACCTAATTTTCCAGAGATTTGGAAGTTTTGACGTTGGTAGAGTTTAAAAAAAATAATGGAAGGTATTTTTGAGAGTTAGTTGTAGCCAGAGTGGCACTGATGTATGGAGAGCACTTGAACTGGAGTAACGGAGTCAGTGGATGAGATCCAAGTGGTATTTGCGTTTTCCTCGTGAGAAGGACAAGATTTTAAGGTGAAGAGACAACCGGACGTGCATGGATTGGAAGGTTTTAGACGTTCCTGTTGGCAACGGATAGAAGGCCAAGGACGCATAAGCATAAGCAGTCCGGTTGTCGTTTAATTAATATGGTGGTAGTAGGTCGTGGAAGGTTCATATGAGGGACAAGGTATTTATGCCCTGCGGCTCCGTTAATTTGTGCTTGAGGTGGTGGAAGTGTGCCGAGTCTGGTATAACGATGTTTTGTACACTCTGGATTTTTTACATGATAGCGGGAATAATGTGGTTCCACCAAGTCAAACCAGCATCATGTTTCTCAAGCGGGTAACTCGTTCCCTGACATCACTCCTTTGTTTTGAGAGTCGTCTGTTAGCAAAGTAATTGTGCCGTTCTGAGGAGATAATTCATGACAGGTGAGAGTATAGAGAAATGCAAATCCCAGATAGAGATTGTCGTTGAATACTGCACATTAGTGAAGGTATTCTTACTTATGTCCAAGCGGATTTACTTCTTCAGCATTTGAGATTTTTTAGAGAAAATTGTGGTTTTGCAAGGTAGGGAATGAAGTTCGATTTTTAAGTGGAGGTATTTCTTTCGGCGCCAGACATGACGCGAGATTTAATTTAGATGAGGATGCCTGCGAGTTATACATTGTTAAAGTTTTCCCGTGCGATTTCTCCAAGAATAGTTTTTTCCTCTCGGTGTTAGATATGGCGAAAGGTATTTGATACGGCGACGAACTTCTTATGATTATGTACGCATTTTTCAGTGCGAAAGCGAATTTTAAAGTGTCTTTTTACGATAGGTTAATGAGGCTGTAGATTTGGTAGAATACTAGTAGTTTACTTTCTTAGATTAAGGGATATGGAGCAGGTTTGTGGTCCCAAGGTGGCAAGGCTACCTTAGTGAAGGTGGACAACGTTGAGGTAGTGGTACTCCAAGTTCTCTAAAGTGTCTGTTATGACTTTGGTCATGTGGTCGATATGAGGAATAGGTCGGTGAACCATGGCTTTCGAATTAGGAGCCGAAGTATAAGAGTGTGGGTTGTTTTGAAACTGGGAGTGTCAGCTGAGGCAGAGAGTGTCCTTGACTTCACCGGGGTGTAGGGACCTGGGCTCCATCTGGTTGGAGGCAGGCGCCTTACCATCTGCGTGAAGGTGGCTGTTTGTTATGAAGTCGGTTCTGCTCTACAGGGAACCGTTGCGACTGTAAATTCTGTTAGTTGCAAGGAGTGTGTACGCATGAAGAGAATATGCCGACCCCTCGTTTAAGTTTAGTTATTGTCAGATAAAGTTTGGAGATTTTAAGTTTTTATGGATATTGAAGGCTGTATTTAGGGTTATAAGTAGTCTATAATGAAAATATTCGTTTGGTTGTGGGTTTTTAATCATTACTGCGTGGCCCTGATTCATTGCTCACTTGTTTTCGGACACAATGGTTTTCTCTGTTTGGTTATATGGGCATTGTGGACGATAAAGCCTATATGTGATGGCTTTCTGATTTTTTTTTATATTAATTCTTCTGCATTTTTGCACTCTCATTTGTAATTTTGTTAACAGAGAGTACAGGAAGGATGATTTGTGAGGCCACAATCTGGTAGAATTAATTTTTTTAGCCACTGTGTGCTGGTATTTTATATGTATTGTATTGTTAATGTAATATCTGTAACCATCAGAAAGGCTGGACAACGGCACAACGATGTATTTTCTGAGACCATAGTTTCTTAGGATTAAGTATTTTTCTGAACACTGTGTGTTATTGTTTAGATGTTGTGTACTGTTTAAGTTGTATCTGTAGCCATAAGATAGGCTGGACCCAACTGGTATCATTTACGCCATGCCCATTGTAATGAATGTCACAGAGAGTTTCATGCTCGTAGCGGAGCGCAGTGTAAGATCGAGCAGTCACTGCAGTGGTTATTGACCAAGGAGACAATCCGCATGACTTTTCAGCAGAGGGAAGCGTCGAAATGGGTGGTTTTATCAAGGTATTGTAAGACTCGGGCAAACGATAGGTTGAAGAGACAGTTCTGGCTAAAGAGCGTGAAGGTGAATTGTTTCGGGACAAAGTGAGAGGATATGTCACATGGACCAAATGAAAAATTTGAACTTTAAATAGGAAATTTCAAATTTTTGTGGAGGTGGCAGTTGAAGCTGTAATGTCCTACAGAGCACGTCGGCTCGCTGGCGCGGGGGTGTGCTGCCCGACATTGTGTGTATCTGAGGGCCAGACGATGATAGAAGGCAGACGCCTGTCCCCAGAGACATGTTTGGCTTGGCGAAGGGGCGCGGGACACAGACCGCCCTCTCTTCTCGCGATATTTTTGTTTTTTTCTGGAGGGCTTGCCGTATGTGGTACAGTGTGTGGGACAGCCAGAGGATGGAGGGGATGGCATCTACTCCTCCGAGGTGTTTCTTTTGCTATGTTTTATGTCGTCGGGAGAGGAGAAGAACGTTGCTGGACGCCCGAGAGCAAGGTTGTGGGCAGTGGCTGCTGCGACAAGTGATAAACGGAGGTAGCTGTGTGTGTCAGCCGGTCGCGCTGGTCAAACCCTGGCCCGCCGCCGCCGCCGCCGCCGCCGACCAGTGTCCTGCCGGGTAATGTGTACCGCCTGCTGATATAGAGACATTCTGCAATATCTCAAAACCCTGGAAACTGCCCTGAGTGACTCATGCCAGAATTAAAGAGCTATTAGCCTGGGTGCCTATCATATGTTTGCCATTCATTTGTGATCTCGAAATTACAACAATTTTGTCTTAATGAATAAACTCAATTTCTTTTAATGTGAACCCATTTCTTTTGTGTGATCCCCTGAGAATTGTCATGTGAAGAGCCCATTATAAATATTATTGAATTAAAATAAATTAACCTTGCTACTTTTGTAAGCTGGCACGATACAATCAAATTAAAACTAATACCCCGGCCAAAACGACCCATTATACTATTTTTACCATTTTGGTTACGGAAACCTAAGAAAATATCCTGACATGAATTATTTAAACGATCTGAACCACATACATGTGTATTTTCCGTTCTGATCCCCGGAATTTGCTATTGTGCACACTATCCTCCCACTCTCCAATATTTACAAATGTTTTACCCTTCATTTACATCTTCTTATCAACGTGATCAAACTATAGACATGAATTTTATGAAACTGAATTATATAATGTTAGATCTCAAAATAAATAAATCAGCATCAGCTTTCACTAACCTTCAATAAAAAATTGCCATCGGCTAGATGACGGATTTCATATGACCACTGTAATTACAGGTTTAACGCTACCAAAATGGTAAATTATCACGTGTATTGGAGAAAGGTCAAAAGCACAAAGACCTAAATAAACATTAGACTCAAGTACAAAAACTCTCTGTTACGTGTACGCCTACATTGTAGCCAGTTTTAGAATTGTATACGTATAAAATAATAAAATGATCCCAACTGTCACATGGCTATTGTAGCCTGACGATAGAAATTTCCGTGTTAAGGGAACATGTTACTAAACAAAGCTGTTACACAGAAGGCATCAATTCGTGGATGCAGACAATGTAACACCTGCTGTACTGCTCACTATTTTCATGAACCCTGACGATGCTGAATTGAATGTAACTGCTACGCCAAAATTATTATTTACCTCATTTAATGACTTCGTATTTACTGACCAGTATCTGGTTTTCAAGCCCTCATTTTTCTTTTTACCTCAGTGAAAAGGTACCTGTCAATGTTCGATTCCAATTAAAGGACGAAATTTTTCAGGCCCTTACTATGACCTTTAACCATTTGCTCTATGTCTGTGAAGTTCACTAACTTATCTACATGGTCTGAAATAGATGTTAAACCTTAGGTTCAGGACAAAAGGTACTAACCTTCCTACTTATTAGTTTAGTTTGCCTCGTTCGGGGCGATCAGATCAACCACCGATTTTTGGAATAAATTAAGTTTTACTTTCACCTTGTGGGATTTATGGCTGTGTTGGATAAATAAGACGTTGATAGATACGGTCACCAGGGGACAAGTCTGGTTCAATTTATTTTTCTTGGATTGTCCTCACATTGATAAAATGTAGTCTTTTATTTTTTGAGGAACTTGAAATTTCACCGAACTACATCTGAGAATTTTGGTATCCGAAGAATGCAAGGTCCCGTTTTAGCAGAGACTATTTCGCTCGTAACAACTCTTACACAAGCATTCTTAATGGCTCCCTGTGTGTGTCTGTAACCACGAAAACTGACCCTTTCTTTATGATTAAGGATTCAAATATAATAAAATACTGGTAATTATCAATATTATTTTATTTTTTCAAAATTGTTATGTTACAACTTGTACATAACTGTCGTGTCGTTATGTCTCCTATTAGAAGTAGTAAGATGCATAATATTGAAGCCTAAGCAGTTCGTATTATTTTAAACTCTGCTGTTTGTTGATATAAAACTCTTCATTTATCAATAGTATTTTTCATAAGCTGTAAATCAAACCATTTGTACCTCTTACTGCACGTTGCTCTTTTAAATTTAAATTCGAAAATTCTTTTATTAGTGCTTGCTGAAACAAAACAGAAACTCCAATTCTAATAAAATCGTATAAATTTGTTCGGCGGTATAGTTTGCTCTTTAGCTACACAATAGGAATTTTTCAGGAACTTCAGCATCATTCTGTGGTATGTCATGCACCAACTCGTTCTCGCGCTGTGAGTTATGCAACCAATGCGACTCTTGTGTATTTCGGATGGCTAACACTTCAACGCGGAGCACGGCCATCGATTAACTGCCGGACACATCACTGTCACAACCACAGGTCTCGCATTAACTTACTGTCACATAACTCTGGGAAAAATTCTTTGATTTAATACGCAGGAATTGTTTCTATTGCAACTCCATTATTAATTAGACAAATTAACTCTGACTTCAGTTTACTGTAAAATCTAAGGTTTAAATTCATTGTTTGTTTACACGCAGATATTTAAACAGATAGCTTCATTTGTGATCTATAAACTGAATTGAAAAAAATATTCTTTGAAATATAAACTTCCATGTTTTTTTATCATTTAAACAAAAAGAAAATGTATTCGTTTAACATTTTGGTTGCTTTTTCACTGTTGAATAATTTTTTTTCCAAATGTTCTCATTTTATACGGATGTTCTGTGTATGTTTTGTTGTGATAGATATATTATTCTGTTTGTTAAAAGATATTACACAGCATTCACAATCCATTCCTCCAACATTACATCTGCATTCCAATAATTTTTGTATCACGGTTAAATGAAAGGGAACCACCTCCATATAGGTATTATTAAAATTGTATGAGAGGTTTCCGTTGAATGTAAAGCGACAACTAAAGTACCTGGAATAAGATGGTAGGTTCTGATAAGTTTTATTTTGTTTGTTGTATAAAATTCTTTTTGTTTGTACTTATTTATAGCTATTGATGGCTATATGGGTGCCAATGAAGAAACGTTTTCCTTGGAATTAGATCGCTGATGGAACTAAGTAGGGTACCGCGTGTGTAACATTCACTCAATGAAGACCATGTTTTACCGGTTTTCACAATCAGTCTGACAGTGCCAGGTGTCGCTACTGTACAGTACTAGAGATTATCAACATATCTCGCCGTGTAATATTTTTAAAATATTACGTTTTTAAACACAAAATCCGACGATGCACAGATTTTACCATTCCTTTTTCCCCCTCTTAAATGATAGAACTTACTGATTGATAATCTTAACCTTCAGCAGCATTAAAAGGTGTTATACAAATAAAAAAGCATAAATTTCGATCTAGAACAGTGTACTAAATTATAAGGATCATACTCGAATAAGGGATGCGGAACCAAGCATGACGGGTGAGCAATGAACGCCCTGGTCTCGCATTCGGGAGGATTCGGGTTCCACATTTGGGTTTTCCTTGGTTTCCCACTGCAGTCCAGTTGTGGGATGGTTCCTTTAAATGACCATTGCTGAATTCATTCCGTTTCTTGCCCTGATTCCTTGCCACCAGTCCTTTTTCCGCATCTTATGATCACGGGATGCGGAATTTATTTGTGTTTTTTGGCATTCGGAGTAACAAAGGCAAAAACCGGAATCGGTGGACAATGATTTGAGCTTTCGTTCGTCAGACGACAAAGTCCGTAATACAACATATTTCGAAAAGTTATTACAAAATAACAGATAGTATTTTATTTGATAAAATTGTGCCAATGGTGTGTGTGTAAATGTTTCAACGTGTTAATTTTCACTTCTGCAAATAAATAATTTAACAAAACTAATATTAAATTTAGTCATGAGATTGATCAGTTTAGTTATAAATACACCACCAAAGTATGAAAATTGAATTATCCCTTTAGTAATCACATGCCGATAGGTTATCATATGCAGATTATAAGGATCATAGAAAGTTTCAGTGGTCAAAAATTTATCAGACTGTCTACGCGAAACAAACATTTAACGGAAATTTTCTCTGGATTTTCTAACTTACTACAATGACATTTGTTGAAGGTATTTGAGAAATTGTACTGTTTATAAAATATCTCATTCGGACTGGTGGCTGAGATCTTTGGCGAAACAGTAACACTTCTTTTGACCCTCAGTCCTGTTTTGTATATTCACTTGAATCAATCGGCATTCATAGCAACCTCGAAGAGAAGGAGATGAAGCGTAGGTCTCGATTCGCTGGCACTCTCCCAGAAATAAGATTACTGAGAATATTGTGCGAGCAACGGAAAACACCGTGGCCGCCCGGTTTCTGCCTACGTCAGGCATCAAATCCTCTTTGCGGCAACAGCGGTTCACTCTGTGAGATGCCGCTCTCCATTCGCCTTATACAGGAGAGCTGTTGGTGCCATTCGACCCGGGGCGAGCTCTGTGGAAATATAACGTAGGCGCGAGCTTACGGTATGTTTCCCCGAATGATTCGCATCTTGCGTTGGGGGGGCAGAAGATGTCATAGGAAACGAGGAAAACAATACAGAGAGCATCAAAATCAAGCCTTGAGGGGGAGTCTTAAGGGAGAATAGCACATGGCTTGGCCGGCCTCCCAATCAGAAATAGTTGCCCTGCAATTGTGAATTAGCATAGTATAGAATTTACTTTTTTAAATCTCCCCGGTAGACTTAATATATTGTTATAACTGAGATATTTAATAAATTAATGACCAGCGTGAATGTTAATTGTATTTCAATCGAATCCCCGTCCGCGCATCCAGATTTGGGTTTTCCATGGTTTCCCAAGTCACTCCAGGCAAATGCCGGGATGCTTCATTTAAAAGGCCATGGACGAATTCCTTGCCCCAAATTGTATTTCAACTTTTACTTAATCGCCGAGCGCGGTGGATGAGTGGTAACGCTCTGACCTCGCATTCGGGAAGACGCGGGCTCAATCCCCGTCGGGCCATCCAGATTTGGGTTTTCCATGGTTTCCAAAAATCACTCCAGGAGAATGCCGGGATGATTTTTTCAAAAGGCCATGACCGGATTGATTCCCATTCCTTGCCCCCAGTCCTTTCCCGCCTCTAATGACCTCAGCGTCAATGAGGTGTAAAGCCAGAAGCAAAATAAAAATATAAAATACGCATTCAGCTGGTAATTTTCTTTAATTACTAATATACAGCAGCTTATTAAACATTCTCTCGTTATCTTTCACTTCACTACATTCGAGGGAGAATGCAAAACTTTACTTACCTTTCTCAAACTTTTATTTATTTATTTTCGGAAGGCGATCAGATTATTATTGCGGCAGTTTGAAATGTAAAAGTTTCATTTTCACGTTACCGAAAAGTACATAATTAACATTCTTCACTGTATTGGTGTCTACGTGGAAGCGCTCTGAATAATAGTTTATTTGTCCTGTTTTCCATATTTTTGTCGCTGTTACTCATTGTCTATCATCATCTCTTTTGCATTGTAGATTTTAACAAGCTTTACACTGTTCCTAGGGCCAGATTTTTACATAAATCGAATAGTTATCAAATTCTTAATTCCTGTGATAATTACCAGTTCTTTAGACAGACTTTTTTTGTATTTCTGTAGTATCATGAGGGTTTTATCACATTTTGCTAACCACATTATCTCCTCTGGTTAGACTATGACTGCATTTTATTTATGTCCTTATTATACAAATATTTTCCAAGTTAGAACATAGTGGGCACACGAAAATGGTATCTAAATCGAATGACATTTGGAAATTATGTTGATTTTACTCTTTGACAAGAATCGATTACGTTCTCAGAGGGCAGTTGTTCTGTTTCCGATGCGTTTCACAAGTTGCCTCGAGATGGATTCTTGCAGAATTATGTTGGTATCTAAAAATAACTTAAATTGAAGAAATGAACGAGTTTTGGAAATGATTGGTGAGAAAAGAAGTTTATGGAAGAATCTTACAGAAAGAAGAGGCAGGCTGGTAGGTCATATTTTGAGACATGCTGGATTGGTTAATTTGCTTGTGGAGGGAACAGTCGAAGGTAAGAACTGTAGAGGAAGACAGAGATTAGAATATATGAAACAGATAATTGAGGACGTGGGTTGTAAGGGATATGTAGAAATGAAGAGGTTAGCACAGGATAGGAAGGGATGGAGTGCATCAAACCAGTTGAAAGACTGATGACACAAAAACAAAACTTCTCCCATGCAAATTGATTTTTTTTTTTTTTCATCTATTTCGCTCGACGAGTGAAAGCTGCTAGCAGCTTGTTTATTAACAAACAAGGATGCTGACCTCTTCCCCATGTGTTGGTGCACGTGGGTGTTCCAACACAAACTTCCTGCACTGCGCAGCGCATGTAGAATGGAAATGTGATATGAAAGCAGCGAGTGATACCATTCAGACCGACATCTCCGTATGAACACGGCCGGGTAAGCGTAACGATTTTCGCAAATGGGTGGCTGAATCGCCCGCACTGCACAACTGGCCCGTGATAAGGGAGGCATGCGGGCACACCTGGCAAATACTGTACCGCTGCAACGGCTGCCGTCGTTTGACGAGGCACCGTTACTGTCGCTGCTGCTTCTGGGAAGATGCTATTATGTTAAAAATAATTTCTTTGGCGGATGTTCCATAATACCTCTTTTATAAACAACAGATTTTGCTAACGAGGCAGTGGACTGAAAATTTCGGACCTGGCATTATTGAAAATGCAGGTTCGATCCCAGATTTGGATTTATCACGTTTTCCGAAATTACTACGGCTTGGTGCCTTCAAAAGCTCATAGCTGAATTCTTTCCCGTTGCTTGGCCGCATTTCACTCCTGGCTCTAATGATGTTGACGTCGACGAACCGTAAAGCCCTTTAAAAGCAGCAGAAAAATTGATTTCGAATTCTCAATCATTATTATCACTCATTACGCCTTTTTCTGTAGCATGGTTTTTCTATCATAAAATTTGATACTGTTACTTTGTTACTTAATGATAACTAACTCCGTATTGCATTGACACTAAGCAGACCTTGATGGTAAAGGAACGGGAAAGAATCCGGCTATGGTCATTTGATTTCGGGAAGCCATGGAAAACCGAAAGCAAGATGGCCAGACAGTGATTTGAACCCTCGTGCTCCCAGCTCTCAAGGCTCCAACGTTACCGCTAACCCAGTGGGCTCGCTAACTTGACCAACCGCATTTCCATAGTCAGAGCACAGTCGATTAATTTTAAACATTTACACGTTCGATATGCATCGTTAACTTAAATATTTTGCAGAATTTTAGAACATGTCATTATTTTTTTTAGATGAAGGGAAGCTATTAAAATCAAATTAACATGGATTCAGAAATGACCGATGCTGCAAGATACAACTTTCACTTTTAATTCACGACTTGTGCCATTAGATCCATCAGCTATCTCAGGCTGATTTAGTTTCATTTGATTAAAAATAATGCTGTCGACACTGTGCCTCTTACAATGTTACTTAGGAAACTTAATAGCTATAATATATCTATACTCGTATGCAAATGAGTTCCAGATTTACTGAATGTTAGGACTTAAGGTGTAATTCTTGAGGGTGAACGTTCATCACTGACTCAAGTGTCGTCCGTGATTCCCCGGAAGGGGGGGGGGGTGCAAGAGGGGAGGAGATGATAGAGCTTCTGTTGTTTCTCATATACATTAATAATTTTTGCGACGTAATGTGAGGAATACGACTATTTGCTCACTATGCTATTATTTATAATGAAGTAAAAACCCAAAGTGACGCTTTGTTGAATAATCTGGTGCAAGAACTCGGTTCGAGCTAAATGCTGAAAAGTACCAAACCATGCATATAAGCATAGAAGTGACATCATTCAGACATGAATATGCAGTTAATGACACATATGTTAGTACAGTTGATTCAGCTAAATACCTAGGGGTAACAATTTTAATAATTTGTTGTGGAATGAACAAAGTTGTAATTTAAAACAGGGAATACAGGAAGTTAAATCAGTTACATACAAAGTACTAGCGTGACTTAACTTAGAATGTTGTTTTTCTACATGGGGACCCATCAAAAGGGTTTATAGAGGCATTGGAGAAAGTCCAAGGAAGAACTGTTCGTTTCGTGACAGGTATATATAGCTGCAGGGAAAGCGTAAGTGCGATATTGAAGCAGTTCGGTTGGGAAGATCTGGAGCACCGTAGACGATGCTCTCACCAGAAGATAATTGGAAAGTTCATGACAGAACCAATTCAGGATGACAGCAAACATTCATATCCAGGAATGACCGAGATAATAAGATAACAGAAATCAGGGCAGAATTGGTTCATTTTTAAACTCATTTTTTTCCATGAGCTATTAGGGAATGGAAGGAAAGATTTATCGAGTAAGAAAACTTAGAAACCGACTGGAGAAGTCTCAAGAAAAAGTTCTGGCCAAGGGAGTATCCAGGATCAGAACTAGAGGGAGGCAAGATCTGAACTGGGGGGGGGGGGGGAGGGGGGCAGGCAACTCATATTGGTTTCGACGAAGTGGAGTGAGGGACTTGAAACATGACGATTTCTTACAAAATGAAACTCAAACCTATTCAGGAAACTATTTTTATTATTGATTAATTTAATAATCCAACATTTTAAATTATAAGGAGCTACTATGCAGTTAATTAATATCTTAAGTCAGCTAGTTTTTTTATGTAAACATTAATCGTCTCAGATTCTCAGAAATTTTTTCAATAACTTTGTTTGTCAATATCTCTCGGTGTTCTTTCACATTCATCAGGCATAATCCAGTCAATCTCTCTCCCAAAGTGCTCCTGAGTCAGTTCTTCACTCGTCCAAGCGCACTAAGTGCAACTTAATATTTCTTCTAGGGAGGGACGGGGGGCAGTTGCCTCCCCCCTGTCCCTCGGTGGATACGCCCATGGCTCTGGCCATCCTGATCTGGGTTTTCAGTTTTCTTAGATCGGTCCAGGCGATTGTGGGGAGGGTTACTTAAGGTAGCCATGAGCGCCTTCTGGCCGGCAGTATAGGTACACAGTTCCCAATCACCAGATTGTGCTCCAGAGTCTCGGGATAAATCCCAAATCTCCCCGCAGTGCGTATGAGGTGAGGGCATACGACACTGTTGAAGTTGATTCGTCCGTCGGATGGAGAGGTTAAGCTTGGCGGCACCTTGATGTCCTTCGGAAGAGTACGCCCCTGGGTGGGCCGGCACCGGATTTCACGCTCCCCTTTATTCATCTCTCATCCACAACGCAAGAAACACTCTACAATTAAAATGCACACTCTCAGAGTCATCCACATTTCCAACAACGTTTACGAATACTGTCACACTAGGGAAGGTAACGAAAACCACACTTTCCCCCATGGTGACCTCCTACACACAGAAACAGGTATAGCCCTCGTAGAAGAAGAAGAATACGTAGATACGGAACTGTGTGGTGAGGGAATCCGGACTTCACTTTTAGATCAGTAAAATGACAGTGAAGTGCCTGGTCTGAGAACACTTCAAGTATCCCCTACGCGTGTAAAGTGTGGTTATTAGCAGTGAATGGCATAAGTAATATAACGCTCGATTCCATTATGGCGTGGGCCATGTCTCCTCTGAAAGTATACAAAGAAATATGTATAAATAGATGGAAAATGGGGATATACTCGTATATCCGCGAACGCCGGGAGGGTTCCTTAAGATTGACCATGGGCGCCTATATATTATATTTTGTATATAAGTAATGTTGTTATATTAGACAAAAAGCAAAGTATGAGATATTTCCTTACTTACTATTAACTAGTGTTGCAAAATAAATTACTGAGTTGTTTATTTGTTGCATATAACTTCAATTTTCTCCTGAAGTATTGGTTAAATGGGAAACGGAAAACGTTTAAAGACAATGAGGCAATTTGAAATTAAAGTGTAAACCGCAAGTATGTCAACCTTTTACTGGTTTCGTGGAAAAATGTGAATTTATCATACTATTATGAAAACTGACATTTGGACGTTAGACTTATTAGTGTATATTAAATTTAATCTCTCATTGTATAATGAATGTTTGGTTTATCCGAATTGTGTTCATGGAAAAATTGAGATTGTATTAATATGCAACATTGTAATAGCGATTCTACAATAAATTGAAAAAGTGTATAGAATAATTTTTTGTTGATTGTTTATTTTTATTTTCTCTCACAAGTGAAGAATTAATGATGAAAAAAACGATGATAGTATGTAAAGAAAGAATTGAAATGATAGATTATTTTATGAAACTTTAATTGAAGACGTGGAAAAGTGAGTATCTATATTTTCGGTTGTAAATTCAGTTTGCGTTAAGAAGATTCGAAACATTGGCGATTTTTTTATTAATATTTGCTATGGATGTTTTTTTCCCAGAAAGATGGTTAGCTTTATTTATATTCCTTTTTCCATGAATGTATATTTTTCCAGATTTTTCTGTTAAATTTTGGAGCATATATATTTTCCTTGTATTTCTTTCAATGAATCCCTGTTTTTTCTGTTTTTGTATGAATGATTTTAAGCAAGAAGATATTTATGTGCTTACTTAGAACCTACGTTAGAATGATTAGCAACATAATGTCACCACATTCAGAATTAAGTAATCAGATTCGTTGTGAAAGAAGGAGTTTCTTCATTAATAATTTGTGGTCAATGGACTGACTCGCGTAATCGAAAGTTTGGAGTGGCTGTAAGGAATCAGCGCTCTTACCAACGTACGCTTTAAGCTTGTTTGGTTACTGGAAGAAGTATTTTTTATTTTACATTGCGCATAATGTTTAAAAACAAAAGTTGGATTGCATAATATGTTTTTATTATTATTATTATTATTTATTTCGTGGACGAAAGTGATTTCATTGTCGCTTCTAAGGGGAAGCCATTGGCGCAGTGTTCTTCAGGATGTGTACCATCTAAAAGAGTTTGCTTTTAATATACCCCGTGAGCTGGGTTAGGAGGTCGCTTCGAAAAAGCCGATCTATTTCGGGTAAAACGTATTTTGCCTTCATGATATGTCTCTATTCCTTTAGCTTAAAACTTATGTACGTTATATCTATCCTGTTCTGGGGCATGGAAATCATTTTATTTTGGTTGGATGGTAATCCATTTCAATATTTGCACCGTCTTGTAACTTTTACGTTATGATATTTTTTTTACTGATTTTTAAAGCGGATTGCAATATTTTCGGTCTGAAATTTCCATTGTATTACGTTTCGTGATTTACATGGCTTTTATTCTCTTGTATATTTCTTGAAGGTTGTCGACATTACTTTTATGTAGAAACATTTAACTAGTTCTGTGAACATTTCTCTGTAATTATTAATGATTTTGGTGAAAGATATTCTTCTACTGGTTTACTTCTTATTCTTGTTCTTCTCATCCGCCTTTAGGTTGGTAGGTACTTTTCCATGGGACATTTAAACTTCGGATCTCTTCCCTTGACTTCCCCACTGGTTGGAGTGCTTTTATGGGATTATTATTTTGCGAGGATGACTGCGATGTGTGTTTGTGTATTTCCAACGGTGTTTTGTTTGTATTGTGGATGAACTAAATATGGAAGAAAGGATAGGATGAAACCTGGTGCCAGCCCATTCATGTTTACTCTTTCGTAGGCCAACAGGCGGCCACCACCATCTCCATCAACAATGTCGCATGCCCTCCCTCCGTGCTGAGAGGTTTGATAGAAACTCCTTCCACCAGCAGGACCCTAACCAGCTAACCCCATGTTAGGCATCGGATACTGCAACAGTACCTCACCCATCAGGGAGGGTGGATTCCTGTCTTTTCCGATTTGCGCGTTAAAATCCCGTAGCGGTATTTTTAACATTCTCC
Organism: Vandiemenella viatica; assembly: GCA_031002005.1. Taxonomy (NCBI): domain Eukaryota; kingdom Metazoa; phylum Arthropoda; class Insecta; order Orthoptera; family Morabidae; genus Vandiemenella; species Vandiemenella viatica. The sequence continues at coordinate 131,089,266 of JARYHS010008075.1, read as the reverse complement.
TCCTTTGGCCTTTATTAAATAAAGACATACAGAACTAACAATAAAAAAAAAATGTTGTTGCTCCCTTTCTGCTCCACAAATTAAGATTTCTGATGAGCGTAACTGGGATACACTACGATAGGTGAATCGTTCAGCACGAATTTTGAAGGCAATAGCGAAATTATTTCTTTTAAATTATACATTACCATTGCGTTTGAATGACCGAGGGCGGGTATGCTTAATTCCCTCATCAGATTACGTGATCAATGCAATGGGAGTGATTATGTTGATATCCTTTCGGTACACGCTCGTCGTTTTTCTCTAAATATCTTCATACACTAAAATATTTTTTTGAGATTTATTTCTTCATTCGTAGGACACTGGTGCATAATAAATATTTTTTCTCTCTGGTATTACGTATCTTCCTTTAATTTCCACAATATGTCAAGGATTGTGTAGCGTTCCAGGTACTTCGCTCAGAGTCTTAGAACATCTGCTCCATTCTGCTTCCATTTCACGAAGAAAATTAGTACAGGAAAATAGATATAGGACATATTGCTCTAATGATTTACTATCTCCTCTTAGACAAAACTTATTAATCTGACTTCCTCACGAGTGAACCAAGAACTCTGGTTAAGGCCGAGTCCACGGCAGCAGAATACGGAGGTCTCGCTGGGCCTCGCAATGCTTTGTTCTCTCTATTCAATCCGCAGGGCCTGCGCTGTCGTAATGAGTAGACGCAACCCAACAAAGAACGTGTCCCGAAAGGAATAGTAATTGGATTTCACCGTCTGCAGTTTGGCACCGCCTGGGGATCTCTCACCTTAGAGAGCAACGGGCCAGCCCGTGTACGCAGCATCAGACTCTTACATACACAGTCAAATTACTGTTAGCTATCGCTGATACTTAAACAAGAGTACATTTACTCGATTGAAACTGAATTAGCTAAAAGTAGTACGCAGAGATTACTGACACATTTTACATGACGTGGGCTTTCAAGGCGAAGTATATGGAACATGATGTCCCAAACGGCGAGGTTTTAATAGGATATATAACAACCAACGTCAAAATGTAATACCTTCACAATTAAATAAGTAATTTCGTGAAACTAAAATAATTTACGCTCGAACAGTCGCGTCAAACACCATCCCGACCACATTTTGAGGAGTCAGTCACTGGGGACTTCAATACTAAGAACCCTTCGGTATCTAGATCTGAAATTGTTTACCATCACGCTGATTAGTTTCGAGTGGTGTCAGAGATCCATTGACAAAGTTTCAATAAGGGTGACCAGTCCGCTACTGTCAAAATTTCCTAACTTAATCTAGTAATTCTACCAGGTAAATGGAGCCCACTGCTGAACGTGGAATTCGAATTACGGATCGTCCTAACATCTTCTCATTAACGAAGTGAATTTCATTGTTAAAATTCCGGCCTAGGTCGGATTTCGAACAGTGGACCTTTCTAGCCTTCATCACATGTTTCAGCAACTGAGTCCCCCAACTGCTCTCCATTAAATTAATTGCTATGTATTACCGTATCCGAAAAAGGAGTAAAATATTTTTTTTAAACAAGAGATACATAAATGTTTAGCAGAATGTCAATTCAGTTGTAAAATTCAATGTTTACAGCGATGAAGTTGCATACATTCTGTGCATATCTACAGTTTTTTTACAATCTCTAATCTCTATCTTGATGACAGACGTATTTCAGTTTATTAGTTTAAATTAAAATGTTTAATATCCTTTATACATTTAAAATGAATTAGTAACGATTAGAAAAAAATGTATTTAATCTTCTCAAGGAATTAATATTAGTCAACTGTATGATTAGGAATTCCAAAAGTATAACAGAAGAAACTGAAAATTTGGCCAAGGATGGATTATATACATAATTTAGCTTGAATCCTATGCAAATACTGCTTACCCTTGCGATAAATAAAAATATTGGATATTTTTTTTGTTATTCGCATGTTAAGCAGGCTATAGAGAAATTTCAAGCATGGTATTGTTAGTTAAAAAAATACTTGTTTGTATACATTACTGCTCCAGTTTCTTTGTAAGAAAGCTGATAATAACAAATCACTTTTCATAGACGACAATTAACACACACGTTTCAAGCTGAGAGATTTCTTTTATACGTGTTTTTTCAAGTGTAGATTTATTACGATTGCATTTGGTGCTTCCTGAGTAAACCATTCGCTAGAAACTAAAAAAAAAAGGAAAGGTCAGCTGTCTGTCGAATATCCGTTAAGGCAGCCGGTAATCAAAAGTTCTAGCAATAAGTGTATCAGAAGTAAAGTAAATTCATATGGCGGTCGGATGATATAGTTTCTTATCGACTGCACAATCCACTATCGTAGCCACATAGCCTAACTCGGTAATCCTACCGGGTATAGGAGACCTCTGGTTAAAGTGGAATCCGATTCATGGAAGCATTCTGGCAATTTTACATTACAAGGCAAGTTGTGGCAGAGGTGAAGCTGGGGTTAGGGACCAATGAAAATCCCTACCTAGACAGGGATTCGAAACGGGACCTTTCGATCTCCAGTCAGACGCCTTTAACTACTTAGCCTCCAGGCCTAAGAGTTCTACTAGCATGGAGCTTCATTGGTCTACAAAACCATTTACTGATGTCTTTTTTTCTTGTCGGTACAAACATTGCGCTCTACTCAAGTACTATTTATTGTATTATAGGAAACAGGAGCGAGTGTGGGCCGTATCTCAGCGTAGCAGTCGGAACCAAAATGTAGTCTGAAACATTTTGTGTGGATGATGTCCTTGTAGTTGGCTCCCCTTGGGGCTAATCATTTCCGCCCCTCCGCGGGAGGAAGTGTGCTGGTGGGGTGAATCCAGTCCAGGTGACGGTTGCGTGCCCCTCCCCCTCCCCCCTACGGCAGCTGATGATGGTAGCCAGCCAGCCACGCCAGTAAGGTTTGGTACTGTGTAGTGCGCGCGTTCAACTCAACACATGCTGACAGTTGCAGAATGATATCGATCCGTTGCGCTTCTGATTCCAGTCTCCAAACATCGGGATTTCGGGAGATTGGAGACACGTATTGCTACAGCATAACTTATCAAACGCCTAGTGGAAGTGTTTCGTGTGTTATAATTCAAGCTATCGTAAATTTTTTTGTTGTGTCCCACTTTAAAGGTATTTGTGACTTTTCATTATTATGCGAGATTTTAGATGTTTTTTGTGTGATGCCATGTGGTCCACGTCCAATTTGTATGCTTAAAAACTGAACGAAAACCATAAAAATAATTGTTGTCCTATGCCATCACCAAACATAATCGTGATTAACTTTTTTAATGCAAACTGTTGGTCTGTGTAGAAGTTTGATCGCAATATATGTAAGTTGACCTAACTGACTGACAATTTAAGAGTTTGCCACTAGATTGAAGCTGTGGGACAATAGCAGATTCCGAAGGGCCAAACCCATTTGAGGCAGGGTGATGGGCTCAGAACTGTGATGTGCGGAGCTTCAAGAAGTTGATCGGTCTCTAAATCCCAATTTTCTAGTTCACATTCAGTGGTTTTGCGAGCGAACTAGATCACTTCCCTTTTATCGACTGCAAGTAACCAAACCTAACGATGATCATTCACTTATCAGAATAGTTAGCTACTGCTCTAGGAAAATATATTTTTTCAATGGACTATGTTTCCTCTTTTACCTGTTAATTTTTTATTGTTATTATTCTACTGCAATTATAAGCGAAAATGCTGAAACATTCACCCTCAGTCTCAATTACTAATAATTAAATTCAAGCAAAACCCCGACTGCGAACTGCATGTATTTCTTCGCGTATTAATTGCTTCCTCATAATACCTACTTCACGTTCTCTGCTCACATTTTACAAAAAAAAAGGTCGCTACAAAATGAATTAAAAAATGCTGAAATATTAGCGTGTCGCACAGCTATCAGACTGTCAGCACCGCAAAATTAATACAAATCTCTTTAAATAATGGTTATTTCCTTTGTTGTGATGTGTTGTTGGCGTTGCAGCATCTTTCCGTTGTAAAAAAAGTCACATCAAATTCACGTAAAATACACGTCCCTCCAATTTGGGTCGATAGAGGGATTCGATTGTTTTCACTACATGAAGATACAGAAGAAAAGTAAACAATTTCTAGGTTGATATGATCCCTGTACCGATAATATTTGTGGTATTATTGCATTATGGTAGCATTTCGCAATTGCCTAGCCCCCACATATTTTGATATTTTTAATTTAACCTGTAAAATGTAAGAGGGGAACGTAATGAAGACATCAGATCAAAGCAGTTAATTCTGAGAGATTAGTGCTATCATCTGATAGGTGTAGCAATTTGTCAGCCTCCACCTATTCTTTGCTTTAGTTGTCCTCACTGTCGTAGTCTAAGCTAAGCTTCCGTCACTTAGTCGTAACTTTCTGCTCTGTTACAGTTTGAATCGTAAAGCATCTTGAAACGGGAACTACCCGGTTCCCTGACAGTTGCGCACTACTTACTCCATGTGTTTGCTATTGGCGCGCAGATGTCTTCCCGCACGCATCACGAGCTTTGAGAGTAGCAGGCCAGCGCTTACTTCCTGAAGGAAGTCTAACCACAAAGACTTTGTTTTTCCCGGATTTCTTGGTTAGGCGGTTACGAAGTATCAAACATTTCTTCCTACATACAATGTATCCGCATCGTCGCTATGTGATGTAAAAGAGATTTTTCGCCAAATCTTCATTTACATTAAAATGCATGCAATCAAGATCTTACTTCTCACTCCAATTTATTATTTAGAAGTGAATTATATTTAGAGGGTTTACTTTAACCTCACATTAGCAAACGTAAAGTGTTACACATCGGCTTCAAGGGTCGGCTGTTCTATTGTGATCCTCGGACGGTTTTGGTTGTATGTAAAATACTGAAAATGACTTAATTTAGAATTTTCTTACTAAACCTCTCATTTCTGCGTACATCCAAATTATTTTAATGATTTTTATTGACTTTTGAGACGCCTGGTAGCTCAGTGATAGAGCACTTTCTTTAAAAATTGAGTATCCTGGGTTCAGTTCACTGTAAGGAAGGGAATTTGTACATGTATCTACTTGTATTCAGACATTTTAGCACTCGCAAAGAATCTTTAGTGTATGTAAAATGTGCTATAGGGTACTGCCGCTACGTGTGGGGTTTAAAAACTGAGCACTCGATACTTACGAATAATCCGGAGATGCACCGAACGTGGTGGGTGAGCGGTAACGCTCTGGCCTCTCATTCGGGAGGATGTAGGTTCAAATCCCCATCCGGCAATCCAGATTTCCATGGATTACCGAAATCACTCCAGGTGAATGCCAGGATGGATCCTTCAAAAATGGCGTGGCCGAATTCCTTCTTGTCCCTTGACCCCAGCCCTTTCCCAACTATAATTACTTTGACGAGGCGTAAAAGCATAAGAAAAACCTGAAATACCTTTAGATTTGTTTGTTTCCATCAGATTTTAATATTTTTCTCAGTTAAGCTAGCTTGATGATATCTCAGTTTTTATGCCCGACCCTAAGATTTGAAAGTGTAAAATCCCTATCAGAATGCATATAGTGTTAAATCTATGTCAGAGTATTGATCAAAATGTTTAATGAGTGAAACTGATTCTAATTTCTGACCCTGGCACTATGGTTACAATGTGACGAGACGTAAGTCAAAATCAAAGGTTTCACACTGTGCAACCAAGTGTTCCGTAAATTTTTCGCGATAACGAAAACCCCATAGCGCACTTACTCGGACAAGTAATCGATAGCAGTGGCTGGAATGGATCATTGTAGATGGAAGTATGCAGTCTTTCAGCTGGAAATCTTAGAGAAACTTTTATTGATACTTCGTTTTTTACTAGTCTGTTTCAATAAGTTGAATATTGGTTTCATTTTAGTTGATTTAATCACTTCTAAATAGTTTAATTCTTTTAGAGCAAAATCTATCTCAGAAATGGGTTTGACTTCCAGTTGATTGTCTAAGGTTATAGAAAATGTGACGAGCTATGAATTACTTGCTCTTTTCTATTATTCACTCTCTATGACCATTTCAGAATCCAAGACTAAAATCCAGGTACAGAAGAAGCTTAAGTTAATGCGATCATTTCGGGAAAACCATTATGGTTGTTAAACGTAGCGAACCGTGTGCTACGTGAAGGAACGACATACACTGCATGACCCGCTTACTAACAGCCAACACTGAGCCCAGCGAATGTGAAAGCCGCACCGTGTATTTTCTTTCTTGGTTTCAGTCACCGCAGTTGCCGCAAGACTACAGAAACACGGGTTATATTTTCACGTGTTACTTCTAGCATGAAGTTTACCTTACAATACGTTTCTGTTAAATAAATTCCTGAAATGGAAAAAGCCGACCTACGTTATGTTAGTATCAGTTGACCCCTGTACCATGACCTAACTACAAATTTTTAATTTTGTTAGTAAGAAACAATGTTTACCTTAGTGCTTCAAAACATGAATGATCAACAGAGTTGTGTTTTCATTTAGATTTTATCATGAAAGTATCTGTTTAATTTCACATGTTTTTCTTAAAATAACTCCCTCCTAGTTAAAAGTCTGCGAAAGTTATGTTTGTTTAAGTTGTTGAAGTTGAAAAAGACTCTGTTTACTTGAAACATATTGTTTTAAACTCTCAGGTAAGCATCAGTGCCTTTGCATTTTTGGTGTAAGATGCAAAGGCACTGATGCTGAGAACGGAGCAAAAAGCAATGCATTAAACCACAAATGTAAGTAGAATATAAGTTAGATAATAATTCATTCCACTGTACCAAACAAAACATAACCTGTTTACAATTTTGTACATAATTAACAGAAAAAACCCGCTGATGATGCTTCTGATAAAGAAGTGAAACGCGTACGGGAGACCAATAAATCCAAAAAAGTCAATTGCTTTGGCGTTATTTATTCATTAATAACTAGAGAACCTTATTAAAAAAAAAAAAAATCGGCCCTGTCGGAGCACGAGACACCGGCCGCTGTGCACAGGAGTGAGGTGCGTAATTATAAGTGTGAGAGGACATGTGCCTAGGACACGGAAAAGGTATCGATACTTTTTCGTATCGAGTACTTTTCTTTTGATACCGATACTTTTGTAATCGAAACTTTCCATTGGGTACTTTCTAATATCGGTTCTTCATGGCAGGTATCGACACCAAAATGATGCTGGAAAAATTAGTGGCAGTAGCCTACTACAAACCCACGAAAAAAAAAGTTGAAAGTTACAACAGTCGTGGCTGTATGATTTATGGCGCACTAGTTAAGAACAGGTACATCTAAGGACGAGAATGTTGGTAGCATTGTCATTTCTAGATCTTGAGAATAATATGGTAACTGGTTTTTGATATTTCTTTAGTTTTTATTTTAAAAAGGAATCTCTAAAACGTATAGGTTAGGTTACATTATCTTTGGTTATCAACGTTGTCGTTTGCTTGGTTTATTTGGAGTGGGTGTGAATCTTTGTTTTGTACTGTATTCGTGCAACGACTAACGGTGTTGTAATCGCATCTATGAAATATCGATTTGTTAATCCTTTATTATTTTATAGTAATACTTCCTATTATAAGTTCAGTAGGTGTTAGCACATACAAAAGTTTAACATCACTCTTCACAGTCTACTTTGAATAATGAAAGAATGAAATGAACCTTTATTTGGCAACACCAGTGTCACTCTTGTCGACTGACTCTTTGGAGCAGTTGAAGATATGAATATTTGTTTTAATTTAATTATAATACATTTCGCGCATAGTAGGACTACAAAAAGGAACATGATTTATTGCTGCAATTTTCTTCATCATAAAAAAATATTCGCCAATTGAGCTACAAGTTATTATTATTTTTTTTGAGTTCTAAAACTTGAAACTAAAGCGCAGGTGCAGGCCTCTAACATTAAAGTAAAAAAAGTAAGTAAAAGAAAATATCAATCCCAACGAATGATTTGAAAAATATCGTGTTATCGCTACTTTTTTCAATACCTCAAGGTATCGACACTTTTTTCCAATAATTTAGTGAGTACGATACTTCTTTTACTAATACTACGCATGATTGCAGTATCGATACGTCTATTCCAAATCGTGTTCCTTCATGTGCCCTACCCGTGGTAGAACAGGCGTTGTCAGATCCGGAATAAGGGACCATTCACAAACTTTGTGGCTCGGACCGGTGGGGGGGATGGGTTGGCTGGAAGGCTACGCTGGGCTACGTGGGGAGAGGGGGGGGGGATTCCGAGCCAGGCCACGTAGCTTTCCTTTCATAACATTTTCACAGTTAAAATTAGGAACAGAACTCACAACAGCATGTGAATATTTTTTTTCCTCAGTTAATTATCTCCGTATGTAATTTACAATAGTCTGACAAGAGAAAACAGTACAAAATGTCTTCTGGAATCAAAAGCTACGTGCTACGTGGGGGGGGTGGGGGGGGGTAGAGGCAAAAGTCACGTAGGGATACGTGGGGGGGGGGGGGGTTCACAGGAGGCCAAAATGGGGCTACGTGGTTTGTGCACGCTCCCTAAGGAGGAATGTTACGTTGTCATCAGCCTGCGATAAGTGTTACTATGTTCTGTGTGTGATTAAAAGTATTTTTTGTGCAATCTGTAGTTTATGAGGAGGAGATTTGGGACTGTTCTAGCATTCGCTTTGATGTTTACGAGGAACCGCCTAAAACCGCAGTCATGACGGCGGATACGCGGGACCAGAACTCGATCCTGGTCTCGTTGCATTACCGCACCTTCAAGCGCGCAACACACTGGCGGCTTTTAAAGCTAGACAATAATTATTAATTATACACCACCATTAACCGCTTTTTACACACCGAGCCTGGAGGGTAAGTGGTTAAGATTCAGACCATGCGGCAGGACGTGAGTTCGGTGTCGATCCAGAAGTCCATATTTCTGTTTTAAATAGTTTCCAGAAATCATTTCTGCGCATGCAACGATGGTTTCTTCAAAAGGCCGTTGCAGAATTTGCTCCTCCAAGCTGATGACCACGACGAGCAGTAAAGGGCTGATGTATCATATGAGTTTTTATCCCACGAATATATCTCCTTCGATTGCAATCAGTTTGCAACATAAATGAGCAGAGTTCTTCCAGTCGCAATTACGTGACTTATGTAATTACTGACCCTTTTCATACCCGCACAAAATTTTACGTTCTTTTGAACACATTTAAGAAGTAAATCGTCGTGATTAACAACTTAAACATGATGAACTATAGTTTCTCTCACACCTTATTAATTGTAATAAAAACTAAGCGTATGAAACATTCATGCCATGTAAGGATAGCTACCGATCCGTTTCCATTTATCTTTGTTAGTGGCTTTGGCTCTCCTAGAGGCATCAGTGTGTGGCTATCGCCTGTTGCCTCGGTAACAGAACAGAAGCAATCACCAGATTGTAAGCGCCAACTCTTATAAAAGCTGAACGCATTTACTCAGATCAGGGCAAAAGTCTGAAGCAAAAGAAGCTATGTAATTAACCCGAAAAATGGAAATATCAATACCATTATTACTATTTGTTATATCGTTTTCATAAACTCTACAACGTTCATCGAGCCAAATACATTCAAAACACACAGACTAGTAGCTTATGTTAACTATCATTTGGAAGTTGATTTTTTTAAAGTGGGTAGTTACAAATATTTAAATGTCAATTTTCTTATTCTTCTACCCACAGTGCGAGTCTTCTTCGACGTTGAAAATGGTTAGTTCGAAACATAAAGCTGAATAACTTCTTAGCTAAATAACGGGTTTGTTAATGTGTTTGTAATAATCACGCTAATGCCATCGTATCTGTGTAAATATAGGTGCATCGATTTCGAGATCAAAGGTGGGAAAGATTAAAATAATAATCTGCAGTAACTTTCATTAAACGCATACCTATCGACCAGATTCAATTGGGATTCTACCAGAATTGTCTTTAATTTTCAAGAAATTTGAGTAAAATTTATCATCAAAATTAATTTTAAAATGATGTTTGATAAAAAGAGCGAAGCACTGCACATCGCAGATAAGAATCTTATTCACTGGAATTGAAACTGAACAACTATTACTAGTAACTTTTATTGAGCTTATTACTTCCCTGAAGTTTCCCCGTGCGCATATATATGTTATATATGCATTTAAATTTTGAACTCTTTCAAAATGAGAGGAAACTGATTACAATCATCGTACCTGCAAATCAAAACATCTCCGTTCTCCTACACATGAAATCAAGTGCTAATTTATCGTTTTGTTCAGTTCATGCCTTCAACATATTATTTTCAGTTCTTAATCCAATATCTATCCACGTCTCATCGCCAATGATTGCCTTATACAAATCCAACACTCTCTTCTATACATATAGGTAATTCTCAGTTCTTGGAATCTGAAGAGCATCAGTTCGAATCTCCGTAGAGCCATCTAGATTTCGATACTTCATTATTTCCCCCAAATTGCTTAGGTGAATTTAGGGGTGTTAACTCAAAATGCCATGAAGAGTTTCTTCCCATTCTTTGACCTAAGTCCTCATCCACCTGTAAGGATCTCGACGTCGACGAAACGTAAAATACCAAGAAAATTAAAATGGTTCAAATAATATCGCACCACACACATAAAAGACGTTCTCAAGTTTTCAGAAACCAATCCCTTTAATTTCATAGTACAGTCCTCCATTACCCTCCCAAATTGGTACAATATTTCCACACCAACTCCTTAATGCCTTCTACAAGTAGTTCACCTTCCATCTTGTGATCGTGGAAACCCATTTCTTTTTCCTTAGCTAATAAGCCAAATATTTCTGGAATTTATCTTTGTTGCATGGTGATCCACCCAACCACACTTCATGTCCAGGTTTCTCTATAGTCGGTCAAAATCATCGCTCAACATGAACCTATTTTACGGGATTATATCCTCTGAAAACAATTTAACTTTTGACTGTAAACCAACAACTATATCATTCATTAAAAAAATATATAGCAATGTTTCAAGTACCTACCCTGTGGTAGTCAGTTCTCATTTCCATTTAATTTCATTCCAGCGCATGTGGTGGGTGAGCGGTTAATGCTCTGGCCTCTCATTCGAGAGGACGCGGGTTTGAATCCCCGTCCGGGCATCCAGATTTTGATTTCCCATGGTTTCCTCAAATTTCTCCAGGCGAATGACAGGATGCTTCATTCAAAAGGCTGTGGCCGAATTCCTTCCCGTTCCTTGTCCCCAGTCCTTTCTCGCCTCTTATGACGTCGACGAGGTGTAAAGCCATAATCAAAATAATAATAATAATTTCATACCACATTTCCTACCTGGGCTCTTTGCCTCCCACATGCAAGAATTCCTCCACACAGCAGGACATATCCTGGTTCGCAGCAACTGTATTAACCCTATCTATCACCATCCAAACAAACTTGGTGCGTGAGTGGTAAATCTCAGACCTGGCATTCTGAAGGATCCGGGTTCAAATTCTCTTCCAGCCATAGAGCTATTGGTTTTCAATCGTTTCCCGGGATGACTCCTTCAAAAGACACTTCTGAATACCTTCTCGTTCCTTGCCCCCAGTGCTTTCCTCCTCTAGTATAATATGCACAGTCTTACTGAGATCCTTCCTCATAGCAACTCAACTCCCACTTTAATAAGCTGATCCGTCATCTTCACATGCTTCAGCGGTATTGGTATAGACGACTATTTGGATTGTATTTTATTGATTTTTTAATTCGACTATTGATTATTACTTGTGGTACATGATTAAGGATAGCATTAACTATGAAAGGGAGTTCATAAATAAATTACGTTAGGCAGTATTTGTCGAAAGGTGAAAGATATAGAACCAAATTTATTCAGAATAATTTACTATTTATGCAAAATAGCAAAATTCTTAGCAACTAGGTCTGAAAATCTCTTAATCGTATTGGTTTATGGACCTAACAAGATGAAATCTGCTTAGTGGAGCACTGCGGCCAGTAAATACCTGTAATAGTACTCAGTATATCACGAGCGACGGTTGTCTGCAGTCATGCTAAGTACTCCGCGTGTGGCAGGCACGGAGAACAGTCGTTGTGGCCCCATAGGCTGCGAGATGGCTTCCTGACAGATGTGAGGTCGTCACTTAGGAGACTTCTAGCCAGAAATAGCAAGCACACAAGAAATCTTCTACCTCCTCACGCTCTGTCTCTCTCGAACTCTGTTTCAATCGAAGTCAACACCAGAGACTTGTGGCTTCGATCAGTCCTCCAATCAAATAACAATCGTCCACAAATATTGGTGTGACAGAAAATGAAGTTCTGACGGTACATCACCATCAGTTTCCCTATCTTCAGGCATCTCCCAAACACGCGTCGGTATCCATTCCACAACTTAGCCAGAAAACCTGGCACTGTGTTACAAACTCGAGGACCAAAGTGACAACACCGTTTGTTGCAGTTCTTTTATGCATCTCGTCTTCGTGTGTGAACATGTACATCTTGCATTAGAGCGTACCGCTCACCTAAGCACTGTAGAGTTCCTGCCTTTCATCCCCCTGGAGTTTGCGAAGCCAGAACAAATGAAACCGCTTTCTGCATTTACGAGAACCCATTCTAGAAATTGCCAGCAATCTTTTGTCAGTTTAGGCCCTTCAATAAAATAGAGAAGCCGTGTATACCATCGAGGACAAACGCTTTCCCCTGTAACTCACGTTCTATGGCCATCTACGATATTTGATTACAACACTCATACCTTAAAAGAGTGTGTCGTAAAATGCTCTTCCTTAAAGACTTACTTGCATCCAAATAAGAATCCCCTTCTGTTCAGGTGCAGGCAATGCCTAGTGCGACCGCAACTGTCGATAGCGTTCATAGGTACAACGACTAAAATAGGCGCTGTGTATGTCCTAAGTGAACCTATTGATCTTTAGTTTTACGCACATCCTCTCCAGCCAAACATTCTGTGCCACTTTCACGATTGAAGTTTTAGGATTCCATAGACTTACATTAAACAGATTTGAATGATATAATGAGGTATCATAATGAATTTATGCTGATATCAAAGAGCCTCGCTGTTGTAGGCACACATGTCAGTAAGTTGTGAGATCCCAACGTACTGTGATCTGCAGCTGGTCAGCAATTAATGCCCAAGGCTATATCGATCAGACGTTCGTTTGATGCTTGGCTTGTATTGCTTCTTGGCAATAACATAAACATGAAACAAAGATTGGAAATGTTCTAGTTGAAAATTCTGTGTTGTAAGAATATGCTGCGTAGTTCTTTACAAAAATTGCCTTCGGTTTCGAGAGGGTATTTGCAGTAATTAGTTCTTAGTCTAAAATCAGTCTCAATTAGATCCACGGACGATTGCCAGAGACGGGATTGCGTTTGTGTGAAATTTTTATTTTTACCATTTTTACCATTTACGAAAATTTTAAATTCCTTCAGCATTTCTGATAGATTATTCTTCACTTCCCTTGACAATTTATTCCAATTCCTGATATCCTTCCCCACTAGAGAAAAATTTTCAACTCCACTATGCAAAGAATAAGTGCCAGCTTATTTATGCTTATGGTCATCTTTTCCCTTCCATGCATTGCTTCTAATTCTTCCTTATTGCGACCAATATTTTTTCCAAGATTCATCATCGAAATACCCCATATACACTCTTAGTACTCTATTTACCCTCCTCCTATCCTCCAGTGATTTTTTACGTAAAATCCAGGAATATGAATTTTGAAGACAAGTCCCTTATCCACCGAACAATCTGACAGCTCCTTATTCATCCTAAACATTTTTTGTTTTGTTTATGACTTTAGTCTTCGTAGACGTAGAAATCAATAGGACTGGAGCAAGAAATGGGAAGGAATTTGGCCATGGCTTTTAAAAGGAAGCATCCCGACATTCACCTGGAATGATTTGGAGAAACCATGAAAAATCCAAATCCTAAACAAATGAAATATACTTTCTACCATACAATTACATCAAATCACAAATAATATTCCTAAACGTTATAAACAACACAATAGAGGAAATACATTCAGTGTAAAACAAAACAGGTATTACACGCAACATGGAGTCAGAAAGAGGATACACATAATATCAGGAAATGCTGAGATATTAGCTAGACAACACTTGCCACTTTAAGAAATAAGCATAATGATACAGATAATCGTATTTCAGTTCCATTTATCAAACTGTCGAGCTTTGAAGAACCATGAAGTTCTTCATCGTGTACAGCGAAGATAAGCTATAGTCAAATGATAAATCTGAGAATGCACAAGAATTACATCCCAAACAAACAAACAAATACATTAAGGGCAAGAGGCTCTCATCGTGCCGTTTTGTTGACTTCATGCCACGGGATATGCAAAACTCTTTTACGAATGCACATGGGAGATTGTTAGCAATATTCTACACGCTGCAAAATCCCAACTGTAGGCTCCTTCGTATGTATTAATTCCGGCAGAACCACCATTTCTAATCTTCGTCCGTGCACAGTTGATCATAATCCATGTCACCTCTAATGCTGGAACTTTCTCGTAAGCACCTGCGCCCATACAGCAATCTCGTAAAGGAAAAATGGCGAATTACACGGTTCGTTCTATTATATTTTTTACAGAAAACAAATGTTTTTCTCCATGATATTAGCATCAATTTGCCTTTAATTCTTACGTGCTACACAGTTTTTACGTTTAATTAATGGAATTAAATCACGTTAGTTACATGCTG